>CM046441.1:40482635-40922996 GCA_025506515.1 Flaveria trinervia
TGTTTAAAAGGAAAATAACACAAAGCTTCATTCTCCCTCCATAGAAGAACCTAAGTCCACTGCCTGGTTACAGCTTCTTCACATGGATCTCTTTGGTCTTGTGAAAGTGATGAGTATGGCTAAGAAGAAATACTGTCTGGTAATTGTGGATGATTACTCCAGATTTGTATAGACTTTCTTCTTGCATTCAAAGGATGAGGCTGCACAGTCCATTATGAACTTTGTGTTACACGTTGAGAAGCAGTATTCCCTACCAGTTAAGTGTGTGAGGAGTGATAATGGTACTGAATTTAGAAACCACACACTTGATGAGTTTTACTTATCAAAGGGAATCAAGAGGCAGTATAGCATCCCAAGAACTCCTGAGCAAAATGGAGTAGTGGAGAGAAAGAACAGGACCCTTATTGAAGCTGTAAGGTCCATGTTGGCTGATTCTGGATTGCCAATGACTTTTGGGCTGAAGCTGTCAATACAGCTTGCTATGTACAGAATAGAGTTCTAGTAAATCAGAGGTTGATGAAGACTCCATATGAAGTTCTTCATCATTTGGCCCTCTAATTTCATTCTTCAGAGCATTTGGGTGTCCTTGTTTCATTCTCAACACACGGGATCAACTCCAAAAATTTGATCCTAAGGTGGATGCAGGGTACTTTGTTGGTTATTCATCAACTTGCAAAGCATACAGAGTCTTCAACGGCAGAACAAAGATGGTTGAAGAGACTCTACATGTTAAGTTTAATGAATCTCCTAAGGACAAGATTCCACAAAGCCCTGTGGAGCTATTTGATTTGGACATACTGCAATATGTTCCTTATCAAACTCTGCTGTTGCTCACCACCTGGTGGTACTGCTGGTGCGATGATGATGATGATAGCAGTACTACCTCTTCAGGTTTAGTGATCAACTGCCTGATTCAGGTAGACCTCATGTTCCTGTAGCTCCAGTAGCACCATCCACAACAAATGCTGATGAGATTTCTTCAAATTCAACCTCCTTTGAATTACCATCCACTGATTGGTTTCAAGGAAATGATTCACCATCACCATCTGTTGCTGCTGAACCTGCTGCAAACACTTGCACAGATCTCATTGTGTATCAAGATCTGAAGAATCACCCTATGTCTCAAATCATTGGTGATATCACTGCTGGCGTATCAACAAGAAGTCAATTGTCAAATTTTTGCTTCTATGCTCTCTTCATCAGTCAGCAAGAGCCAAAGAATTATCATTGCTTTAAAGGACAATGGATGGGTTGATGCCATGCAGCTTGAGCTTCTTCAGTTCAAGAAACAACAAGTGTGGGAACTGCTTCCTCTACATCCAGGTAAGTGTGCAATAGGCACTAAATGGGTGTTTAGGAACAAAACTGATGAAAATGGGCTTATTGTTAAGAACAAGGCCAGACTGGTTCTTCAGGGGTTTGCACAAGAAGAAGGTATTGATTATGATGAAACCTTTGCCCCTGTAGCCAGACTGGAAGCAATTCGATTGTTTTTAGCTTATGCTGCTTATCAAAACTTAAAGTCTTTCAAATGGATGTCAAAAGTGCATTTTTGTATGGGAAAATTAAAGAAGAGGTTTATGTATGTCAACCACCAGGCTTTGAGGACAATAAACATCCTAGTTGGGTGTATAAGCTTGATAAGGCTCTTTATGGGTTGAAACAAGCTCCTAGAGCCTGGTATGAGACATTATCAAACTTTCTTCTAGAAAATGATTTCACTAGAGGCTCCATTGATAAGACTTTATTCATTAAGAAAGCTGGGCAACATAATCTACTTGTTCAAATTTATGTAGATGATATTATTTTTGCATCCTCTGATCCTCGGTTGTGTGATGCCTTTACAAAGTTGATGCAACAGAAGTTTGAAATGAGTGCCATGGGAGAATTACAGTTCTTTCTGGGTTTGCAAATCAAACAAAAGGCTGATGGAATTTTCATTCATCAGTCCAAATACACAAAAGATCTTTTGGAAAAGTTTGATTTACAAAAATGTAAGCCCATTCTACCCCCATGTGTAGCACCACACAACTGGATACAGATCAGAAAGGTAAAGTGGTTGATGAAACACTTTACAGATGTATGATTGGGTCCTTGATGTATTTAACAGCTTCTAGACCAGATATTATGTTTGCTACATGTGTTTGTACTAGATTTCAGGCTGCACGTAAATAGTCTCATCTGATTGCAGTCAAGAGGATCTTTAGATATTTGCAAGGTACACAATCTCTAGGTTATGGTATTCCACTGGGCACTCTTGTAAATTAGTTGCTTTCTCCGATAGTGACTATGCAGGGTGTAAGTTGACCAGGAAATCAACTTCTGGTGGATGTCAATTCCTAGGCAACTGTTTGATTTCTTGGCAGAGGAAGAAACAAACATCTGTTGCTACATCCACTGCTGAAGCCGAGTACATTGCTGCTGCAAGTTGTACATCCCAAGTACTCTGGCTTCACAATCAACTTTTGGACTATGGCATTACAGAGACTAAGACTCCGTTATTAATGGATAGTGCTTCAGCTCTTTGCATTGTCAAAAATCTAGTCCAGCACTCTAGGACCAAACATATAGAAATTAGACATCATTTTATAAGAGATTGTTTTGAAAAGGGTCTAATTAATCCCATGTTTGTGCCTAGTGCTGATGAGCTTGCAGACATTTTTACAAAGCCTTTGGATAGTTCAACTTTCCACAACCTGGTGTTAAGGCTTGGTATGTTGCTGCTAGAATAAGTGAGAACTATTGATGATCTCAGTAATAAGTACTGGTGGTCATTGGTAACCATGTCACATATAAGTACTGATGAGTTCTTTCACCCTCAGTAGTTTTTAAACTACTGAAGGCTAAATGCCTCACAAGTACTGAAGTACTTTATTTGTTCTCAATACTAATGTAGTTACAACTACTGATGTAGTTAAAACTACTAAAATCAGTACAAACAGATAGTACTGACGTCCTATGAAACACCTGAAAAGCATATTCAAAGTCTGATGAGTAAGTGTTGAGGACAGTATGAAACAGCTGAAAAGCTAAGAATTGATGAAAACAGCTGATGAGTAATTCTCTTCAGTTGTTTCTACAACTGCTGTTTCAAAACAACTGAAGCAAAACCATCTCTTCAGTAGTTTACAACTACTGAAGACTAACACCAAGTCTTCAGCTGTTTACAACAACTGCTGACAAAACCACTGTCTTCAGTAGTTTCACAACTACTGATGACTGATACCAAGTCTTCAGTTGTTTCATCACCTGAAGTCAAAACTGTCTTCAATAGTTTTATAACTACTGATGACTAAATCAGAGACTTCAGCTGTTTCAACGTCTGACGGTCAATACCACGTCATCAGTAGTTTCAACAACTGATGACTCACACCAATACCTCAGTCGATTTCTATCCGACCTTTAAATACCTTATCCCACCTTCAGAGTTTTTATCTTCTCTTCTCAAACCTAACGTTCAAAAAAAACTCTCTACCCTCTCTTCATCAATGGCGACCATGCAACTAAAACCACGACACAACTGTGTCGCACATCTCACCAAATCGCCATACTGGACCAAGTTTCACAACGCCATTGATTTAATGGTTCAGTCACCTACAAAACGGCGTTTCTGGTAAATCCCACCATATATGCCGCATCCCTTAACCACTTCTGGACAAACGTTACTTTGGTCTCTGAGGAGAACGACACAGAGTCTCTTCAATCATTTGTCCATGGCCAAAAAGTGGTCATCACTCCAGACACTCTTCGACAAACCCTTAATCTGGATGATGCCACTTTCCCAACTGGTTATCCAAAGGGCACAACAGATCAATCATTTGCCCACCATGGATACCAGGGTGACTTGAGTGCATCTACCTTACTGAAGAAACATTTCCCAGATGCCGAACGTCTCATATTTCATATGGTAAATGTATGCCTTGCCTCCAAGACCTCATCATGGGATCAAATGTCCACAAGGTGGCAACAGGTAATGTACTCCATCCTTGAGCAACAACCTTTAAATTTTTCCGAAATAATATTTTAGAGCTCAAGGATATGGCTCAAAAACAAACTGCTAACCGTTGGATATTATATCCTCGGTTCATAATGGCCGTAATTGAAAACCAGCTTCAAGCTGAGGGACTTGTTGGCCTGGGAGTCCCTGCTATGGCTGTATTGCCTGAAGTATATTCCCGGCACAACTCTGACCAATCACTCAAAATGGCTGCCAAGCTGCGCAAACCCACGCAGCTGGAACCCACAGCCACCACCTCCAAATCAAAAGTCCCCACCAAACCCACTAAAAAGAAAACCAAAAAGGCTACTCAGGGAAATGAGTCCCCTGAGGATGCCCCTGCAACACAAACGCAGGCTATATCCACTGGTTATAACCCCTAGTGGATATAAGGACTCTCCCAGCCACAGCCGCTCAGGGTTCCTCTCAAAAGGAGCCTGCAGCAACCACAGAAGGGGTACCCACAAATCTGGATCTCCTCATTTGAGGAGATTGCCATTGAAGAGCACCATTCTCCCCAGGTGCACACTGCTTTTACCCCATCTCCCATGCAACCGCCCCAAAGTCCCACCCTTATCATTGCAAACGTGCTGACTCAGCTGCATGCCTCTCCTCCTCCCCAACAACCACCAACAAAGGAGAGAACCACAGCTATTGAGGACGAGGATCACCATGCTTCTGACAACCCATAGCACGGGGTTTACATGTTCTATCTCCTGCTGTGGATATGGAGACCAGAACATCTGGTGAGGCTGTCACCTCTTCTGAATCAGCATATGATCAGACTGAGGCTGGTAACATTCCTAAGACCTCACCAGAGGCAACAACTGATGAAGGACAAAGTCCTGAGGCTAGAAGTCCCCAGTTCCAAGACAAACGGGCACATGCTACAACTGGTCTACACCCAGTGCATGTACATCCTGCTACAAGCAGGAGGTCAGGTGATTCAGCATCTGCTGATGATGACCTGGGTTTCTTTTATGATGTTCTTGCCCAGAACACAATCCTAGAGGAGGAAGTCAGTAGGCTGCAAAAACTACTTGACCAACTCTCTCAAGGAGAAAGACCATCTGCTACCACATTCACCCAAGAGATGGCACCTCCTCTGAAGGTCCCTTAAACACACAGCCACTACAAAATTCTCAGCCACCTGCCTCTGTTTCTGGCACCATTTCTTAGGACCAAAACCCCCCTGAGCAAATGGATGCTATCCCTTAAAATCCCCTATCTCTCATCACACCACAGCTAACCGAATTTGTTATTAAAACTGTTGATGAGAGACTTTCTACTGTCTTACAACCTCTGGTGGAGGATGTACTGAGCCAACAACTTTCGGCTACTCAACCCCTTGCAACCAATGCACCCAAAAAGGGGGAGAGTTCAGGAGTGAAAGCTTAAAGAAAGAGGATGGAGAAGGACAGAGAGAAAGAGAAAGATAAAGAGGTGGAAAAAGAGAAGGATTGTGTGTATGAGGCTGAAAAAGAGAAGAACTTGAACAAAATGGTTAAAGAGGCTCATGTTGAACACAGCAGATCAATGGACAATATCATTGATCAGCTTTTTAGGCAAGGTTTCGACACTGAAAAGCTGGATTCTGAAATAAGAAGATTAGAGATCGAAGAGATCCAACAAAGATGGGCTAGCTACAGCACTATGGATAGAGAGAGACTTGAGATCATGATCAGATTTATGAGCAAATACCTTGGGAGATCATTGATCGAAGTAAAATCATGGACCAGGGACAACATCTTGGCCATAACCTCCAAGATCTGTTCGTCTGAGGCATACACTAAGGGGTTAGTAGTCGAACCTTTGAATGAAGTAGGAGCAGGGAGCAGGACCGAGCTAGCCAAATACTCAAAAGCAACACTCACCTCCAAAATGCTAACTCTGCCTGTCAACATTCCCTCTCCAAAACAACCACAACCACAACCCACAAAACCAACTCCCTTACCCTCTAAACCAACAGTCGATGATGCACCTAAGAAGAAGAAGAGAACGGTGTTGAGGCTAGAAGAAGAAGAAGAAGAGGATGATGTGGAAGAAGATAGGTTGCCTCTCTCTGCCGTCCTAACATTGGCTAAAGCCAAGCCCATGCCCATCACTCCCACCTCACAGATGGAAGCTGTGAGAGTAAAGATTGAAGAAGAACAGCAACAAAGGCTTCATGATGATGAAATGTTGAAAAGCATCGACAAAACTTATGCTGCTTCGTCATCAATAATAAGTATGAAGAAAGAAGCTCTGAGGTTGTACACGCTTGCCAACACATTTCAATATCAGAAGGAAAAGGTGAGAGTATGGCCTGATCCTAGGGTGGCTCACAGGATTGTAAAGAAAGACATTCCTTCGAGATACAACGGCCAAGTAAAAAAGATCGTAGTTGAAGAGATCACAGTGGTCCTTGTAGTATCACCCTGGGAGATTGTAGAAGATTTCAAGAAGGCGTATGAGACTAAACAACCACCCCAAAAGATGTTAGAGAACAGAATTAGTAAAAAGGGGTTAGTCTACAAGAGGCTTGAGAACTTCAAACAAAATGAGCTCAGTCTGTTACTTGAAGGGACTCATCCTGATGAGTTTGCATACAGACAGATTACAACAGTTGAGCTCAAAAATGGTAAATAGGCCAAGTACATCTCAGAGCTGTATGGGCGTGAAGGATTGTTTGATGGTGAAGCCGAGAACCTGACCATGGAAGAACAAATTATGTTTCTCAGAGCATACACCAGAGAATCCTACAAGCTTATACATGGGAAGTGAGTCTCATGGATAGGGGAACAGCTCAATGTCCAATTCCCCAATCAGAGCTCCCATCCATACATTGCCAACCAAATCATCAGAGACTCATTTCTAGGACAGTGCTTATATGGGTCATCTTCTCAACTGATCAAGAAGGAAAAAGACCAACCATTCTGCCAACAATAAGTGGGACCTCAATAAAGTTAAAGGTTTTGGCTGCATTGGTTCAGGGGGAGTTTGTTCGACCAAAAGAACCAATGAGCCGGATCAGAAAAACCTTTAAGTCCCACAGACGTCACAACAACTACTGAAGACCACAACAGCTGAAGACAACAGCTGATTACAAAGTCTGAAGACAAGTGCTGAAGACAAAGTCTGAAGACAAGTGCTGAAGACAAAGTCTGAAGACAAGTGCTGAAGACAAAGTCTGAAGACACAAGTGCTGAAGACAAAGTCTGAAGACACAAGTGCTGAAGACAAAGTCTGAAGACACAAGTGCTGAAGACAAAGTCTGAACACAAGTGCTGAAGACAAAGTCTGAAGACAAGTGCTGAAGACAAAGTCTAAAGACACAAGTGCTCAAGACCAAAGTATCAGACGTTGTCACAACAGCTGAAGAGGTCTTCTTCAGTAGTTGTGTCGGTTTACCTTTAGTAGTTTTATGTCTTATCTTTTTAGTAGTTTGACACAACAGCTGAAGAATACTTCTTCAGTTGTTGTGCTCATCAGTAGTTTTATATTTATCAGTAGTTTTGTAAAACGACTGAAGAGCTTGTTCTTCAGTCGTTGTAGTTTAAGTAGTTCTTATGAGTAGTTTCTTATTTTGTACTTAACACTCTGATATGTCTCAGTAGTTGTGAACATTTCAGTAGTTTGTTAAGAGTTAGTTATTTTTGTAATAGATCTGCCAGTTGTCACTTACCCGTGATAACAGCAGCGATTGCACTCTATATAAGGAGTGTCAAGCTAGTGTAATAAACGAATGATTTGATCAGAAAATTCAATATTATTGAAACATTCCTTGTTACAGAAATATATTCTCTGGTTATAACCGTATTAGTCTTAATGCATACAAGTATCAAACTCTTGCTAAAATTTGTCTAATTATAATTAAATATCTAATTGGTGTTTGCCAAACTTGTTATTGGGTATAACCCGACTTGGATCATAACGTACTAACCACATCAATATTCTAAGTGTCTTGGGCACACAGAATCCAACAATCTCCCACTTGCCCAAGATTCATAGAAGATTGATGTAAGCAGTAAATACCGCCTAACAACGGTTCACTACCCTTAATACGCATGACTTGTAGCCATTCAATAACATCATCCCTTTCAAGTACCCTACTTGAAATGATTTAGGTGAATCAATCATCTATCCTTTTGTTTCAGATGTCATGTTAAATCCAAGAACACAGAATGATCATTTCTTGTTGATTTAACTTATCAGGCCTTAGACATCTAACTCTCAACGAATAAGAGGAACAAATTCCATCTTGACTACATATGTTTCTCACAGACACCTCGTGTCATACCTGAATATACCCTTATGTACTGTCCACTATTTCAGGACAGTGAAGAAGAAGCTCAAGGTGTAACACTTGGTGAATATCAAAACCCAATATGTATCTCAGGTCGGAGGATACCAAATGATATTCGCCTTTACTCAAAATTACTTATGATCAATCAATAAGATTCCATGTAGTAAAATTTGAGATGCGGGTTAGTCCAATATTTGTATCCCACAAATATCTATGAACCTTGGTAGCAACCCATTGCTCTATATTCATCCTTTTGAGTATCAACCAATCCAAGTTCATAATAGTCTTACCTTCAAACTTGTTCCCACAAGTGTGAACGACTACGGACATTTAGAGTAAACATTTTACTCATGGATTAAACATGCTAAATTGGAATATTATTGAAACATTATAACCAAATAATTTTATTCAAATAATAGAAAGTTCCATATATCCAAATACAAAATTTACAGATCAAATCCACTCACTAGAATATCGAAGTCCCATGGCACTAGTATGACCTTCATGCTTTGCCTTTTCAAGGAGCTTCGTGAGGGGATCCGCAACGTTTTGATCCGTGTGAACTTTGCGAATACATATCTTCCCTTTTCAACTTCATCTCGTATGTAGTTGAATCTCCGCTCAATGTGCCTAGTCTTTTGATGAGTACGGGGTTCCTTGATTTGTGCAATCGCACCCTCGTTATCACAAAAGATCTCTAGGGGGTCCTGAATGGAATGGACAACCCTAGATCGGCAATGAATTTCTTCAACCATGCAGCTTCTTGAGCTGCCAATGAGGCGGCGACATATTCTGATTCTGTAGTTGACAGAGCCACCACATCCTGTTTGGAGCTCTTCCAAGAGACAGCTCCTCCATTCAGAATGAAAATGTATCCCGATTGAGACCGTGAATCATCACGATCGGTTTGGAAACTCGCATCCGTGTAACCTTTTACAACGAGTTCCTCGTCACAGATCCATAGATTAGGAACATATCTCTTGTCCTCCTTAGGTACTTAAGTATGTTCTTAACAGCCATCCAATGACTGTTTCCAGGATTTTGTTGGTACCGGCTTGTCATACTTAAGGCGTATGACACGTCCGGTCGAGTGCATATCATTGCATACATGATGGATCCAATAGCAGATGCGTATGGGATTGCCTTCATTTTATCTTGCTCATCCTTTGAGCTTGGACATTGAGTCGTACTCAACATCGTTCCTCTTTGAATAGGTACGGTACCTTTCTTAGAGTTTTCCATCTTGAACCTTTTCAAGATTTTATCAATATATGCACTTTGATTCAAACCAATCAACCGCCTTGATCTATCCCTATAGATCTTTATTCCCAGAATATAGGCGGCTTCACCAAGATCCTTAATGGAAAAACAACTTCCAAGCCAGGTTTTTACACCTTCCAAGGTTGGAATGTCATTTCCAAATAGTAGTATGTCATCAACATACAATACTAGGAAAGTTATTGTGCTCCCACTAGCCTTCTTATACACACAAGCCTCATCAGCGTTTTTGATGAAACCAAATTTCTTTACTTCCTCATCAAAACGGTGATTCCAGCTTCTCGATGCTTGTTTTAATCCATAGATTGATTTCTTTAACTTGCATACTTTATTAGGATGTATTGGATCGACAAAACCTTCAGGCTGAACCATATAGACATCTTCCTCAAGATATCCATTTAGGAAAGCGGTTTTGACATCCATTTGCCAAATCTCATAATCATAATGAGCAGCTATGGCAAACAATATCCTTATAGACTTTAGCATCACAACAGGTGAGAAGGTTTCATCATAATCAACCCCTTGAGTTTGAGTGAAACCTTTTGCTACAAGTCTAGCTTTATAAGTATCCAAGTTTCCATGCATATCGGTTTTCTTCTTGAAAACCCACTTACTTCCAACTATCTTGGAGTTAAGAGGTGGTACAACCAAGTCCCATACTTGATTTCATACATTGATTGCATCTCAACGTTCATGGCTTCAAGCCATTTGTCACAATCCGTGTTAGACATTGCATCATGGTATGTGGTTGGTTCATCAGAATCTATCACATAGCATCCATCCATGAAAAATCCATATCTTTCAGGTGGATTACTAGTTCTACCACTTCTGCGAACGTGTTGTGTGTATTGATCAACCACTTGATCATCCTCAACATCCTTATGTTGAGTGCTAGTTTCAACCAAACGTGCATCGGGCTGTGGTTCTTGATCTTCCTCAAGATCCACTGTTCTACTGCTAGCTCCTTCCATAAGGAACTTTGCTTCTAAGAACTCACCCTTTCTGGCAACAAACACCTTTTGTTCCATTGGATCATAGAAATAATATCCCATAGAATCTCTAGGATATCCAATAAAGATACACTTGGTGGATCGGACATCCAATTTGTTTAGGGTGGGAGTCTTAACATAAGCCTCACATCCCCAAACCCTTAAGTACGATAGGGATGGAACTCTTCCATGCCATATCTCAAAAGGTGTCCTTTCTACCTTTTTGGTTGGGGCCATATTTAGAATACGGGCCGCGGAGAGCAGAGCGAAACCCCAAAATGATAGAGGTAATGTGCTTCTAGCCATCATAGATCGGACCATATCCAATAAGGTTCGATTCCTCCTCTCAGACACACCATTATGTTGTGGTGTTCCAGGTGGAGTGAGTTGTGAGACAATCCCACAACTCCTAAGATGATTTTGAAAGGCATCACTTAGGTATTCACCTCCTCTATCGGTACGAAGAATTTTAATTGACTTGTTGAGTTGATTTTCTACTTCATTTTTGAAGATTTTGAACATTTCAAAAGCTTCGTCTTTGTGCCTTAACAAGTACACATACCCATAGCGACTATAATCGTCGGTAAAGGTAATGAAGTATCTTTCACCATTCCTAGTCATTGGCTTAAAAGGACCACATACATCCGAATGTATGATTCCTAATAAATCTTTTGCCCTTTCGGTAGTTCCACTAAAGGGTGCCTTAGTCATCTTACCTTGTAAACAAGACTCACAAACATCAAATGAATCACATTCATTTGTTTTTAAAAGGCCATTCTTTTGAAGTGTTTGTAAACGTTTCTTGTTTATATGACCAAGACGACAATGCCAAAGATAGGTATCACTTAAGTCCAACTTGAGTTTCTTGGTGTTAGTTTGGTACAATGAACTATTTAAAGTATTTTCATGAACCAATTCATAAATACCATTAATTGGAATAGCTTTAAAATAGAACATACCATTTAAAGAAACATGAATATCATTTTCGATAAAAGATAATACATAATCATAATGTTTTAATTGGGATACAGAAATAATGTTCCTAGTCAAACTAGGAGCATACAAAACATTCTTCAAAATAACTTCCAAACCACTTGGAAGTCTTAGGATGTAGTCTCCACGAGCTTCAACTAAGACTTTAGTTCCATTTCCCATGAAGAGGCTAACATCCCCTTGTTTGAAGTCCCTACTTCTTGTGAACCCCTGCAACAAATTGCAAATGTGAGTTCCACATCCGGTATCCAATACCCATATGTTAGAAGATGTAACATTAAGATCAATATGAATCATGTATATTGTACCTATGGTCTGCCCGGCATCCCTCTTGGCTTTCAACTCTTGGAGATGGACAGGACAATTCCTTGCCCAATGTCCAATCTCCCCACACTTGAAGCATGGGTCATTTGTAGCAACCTTTTGCTTCTTCTCTTGTGTTTTGGGTGGCACCCTTGCCACCCCTTTCCCTTTTCCCCAAGCGGGTCCCTTACCCTTGGCAACCTTTGCCTTGGGTGCGGGACGAGGCCTTTTGTTGTTCCCACCTTCATTAATGGTGAGAACGGGTAAAACCCTTTTACCCATGGCCGCCTCGGCCGTTTTGAGCATTGAGTGAAGCTCACCAATGCTTTTATCCCACGCATTCATGTTGTAGTTCAACACGAATGTCTCGAACCTTTGGTAAGGCCATTGAGGATCAAATCCGTGGCCAATTCCTTCGAGACGGGACAATTAAGCCTCTCGAGGCGGTCAATATGACTTTTCATCTTAAGTACATAAGATGAAACAGATTGGTTGTCGTCCATACGACATGCATGGAGTGCTCGAACCGTTTCGAAACGCTCAACCCTCGCTTGCTGTTGGAACGTTTCCTTCAGCTGGGTTATCATGTCATAAGCCCCGTGGTGTTCAAACTCCTTTTGGAGATCCGGAGTCATGCTCGCTAGCATGAGACAAGACACTTGGACGGAGTCCTTAGTGTACTTTAGCCAATCATTGAAGGCCTCCTCATCATCCTCGCTAGGTTGATCAGGGATAGGGTCGTCTAAAACGTACGATCTTCTCTCTTGCTTGAGAACGATTCTCAAGTTTCGATACCAATCGATGAAGTGTTGTGATTTAGACGTTCCTTTTGGAGGATCGCTCGTAAAGATTGGTTGGACGCGGATGAGTTATCGGAATATCATTATTAGAGGCCATCTACAAAATTTAACAAAGTTTTATTTAGTATTTTCGATATTATCAATTTTAATAATTAATGCCTATTAAGGTCAATTATATATTAAAATCTAGAACCCAACATTACATTTAAATTGTGGTTAGGTGACCTTTATCCCACGATTAAATTAATAAGGTGGTCAACGATTGACGGTTGCAACCATTTGCAACTTCTAGAGGTATGGGATCGACCTTGAACATCATATGTAAAGTCGGCATGTAAATCCCATCAACACCATTTGGAAACCACATTGTAGGTGATCCATTTAACATGGTTTGCAAATCAAGACATCCTACTTACACCCACGTGTGAGTTTGCCAAAACAAATGGTTAGGTGACCTTAATCCCATAAGTAAGGCATTCTCACCTCAAATCACAAGTTCCCTCAAAATGGTTAGGTGACCTTTATCCCACTAAGAGTTCCCAAGTGACTCAAGTGTTGTGTAAAAGGACGGTGTTGATCTCGTTTTTAAAATTTTAGAGATTTCTTAATTCTAGTTTAGAAAACTCTATGTACTTGTATTTGTATGCTTTCAAATACAAGGTACCCTATGGTTCTTAGATTAAAACCAATTTTAATCTTTAAAATCATTAAACATTTTCAGCTTGTTAAGTTTGTTAATGAGTTTGTTATGAATGTCAAAACATCAACCAAACAATCAAACAATAAACAATCACCAAGCATAAAACATAAACAACCATATGTGCATAACCATAGCTACTATTGTGACCACACTTATTGCCATCACAAGTGTGGTCATTAGGTCTTTCCTAAGGGTTAAATATATCACAAAATTAAAGGTCTTTATAGACCCCCACTTGAACTTGCATCCATATGCTCCAAGTCTTTCTCTTTGTGTCTTCCTCTTGTGCTTCCTTCTAGTGCATCTCCATTTACAAAACTTATATCCTAATACAAATTCTCTTGTAAAGGAAGTGCACTTAATCTATCTATTACATTTCAAATGAATGAATAAATAAATTACATCCCAAAAAAAAACACAAATGAATAATATTACAACCCAAAAGAAAAACAACCAAAATCAACCATCCATTCCAAACCAAATCAACATAGGGTCAAGGCTAGGTTATGCACATTAACAACCAATGATCATATCAACGATCCATATAATGAAAACCCCATTTAAAACCCCAAATTTCAGCCAACATAAACTGAAATTTTGGGTTTTAATCATTGTCCAAACAACCAACATTCATAATATGTTTCTTTCAAGGTCTAATCACTAGCATGTGTGATATGACCTTGAAAGTTTGGGGAATCATTCATATAAACTATAACAGCCCAAAATCAGCCTATAACATGTCTAATATCATCTTTTAAAACCAATTTCAAAAGATAAAACAAGCAAGTCATCCACATAACCGGCTCTAGATGCCATTGATGGGTTTATTTGAAGATAAAACCGTTTTATCCTCTTGGTATTTCAGAAAAACGCAGCGGATAAATTGTATTTAAAACATGATTTTAGATCTGAAAATCCATGTTTTATGATGATTAATATACAAATAAACAAACCATAACAATAAGGATCATTTATGTGGATTAAACAAGCTATGAACATACAAAATCGTACATAAAATCACAGCTAGAACAAGCTGTGACAACTACCTTGTTCCAGCAGCAAATGTCGACCAAAATGGGGTTTTGATGCTTGTTCTTTTGGCCAAGACTCCAATGGAGGACTCCTCAAGCTAGTATACCCTAAGCTTGATGGCAACACCCTTTCTTGTTAGGTAGAATCACCAAAATAAGCTTCAAAACCTGTTCTTTTCTTGCTTGAACCGTGAGGTTGGGAGAGAGAGAGAGATTGGAGCCTTTTGCATGTAATGTGTGTGGTTATTCTTTGTGGAGTGTTCAAGACAAGAGTTAAATGTGTGTTGGTACCCAAAGCAAGTTTGGTCCAATGGGGATTAAGGGGGAGGGCGGCCGAAATTTGGGTTTCAAAACCCTTCCCTTCATTTGTTTATCACACATTAATATGTCTTGTGAACTAGACATATAATAAATTGTATGTACAATATATAATATATGTATTTACATACTTATACAATTAACCATTTAATTATAAGTTGTAATTCCCACTATTATTTGATGTCATCTAACTAATTTAAACAACACTTCAAATAATATTGATTGAACAAATTATCCTAATAAGTTGTTCCCACTCACATGCAACTTATTTAGAAAACCCATTTCTAAATCGGTGTAAATATTTAATTGCATGATCACATCATCAATTAAATATCTAATTGGTGTTTGCCAAACTTGTTATTGGGTATAACCCGACTTGGATCATAACGTACTAACCACATCAATATTCTAAGTGTCTTGGGCACACAGAATCCAACAAATTATTGTTCTTATTCCGCTGCGTTACGCTCTATTACATCAAACTTGTGATCACTGATCCTGACAGTTATATTGCATCTCTATCGCTTACCATGTCTTATGACGATTCCCGTCTCGTTACATCCCCGTGTTTCCGCTCTTAGCGGGGGTGTGACAATACGGGTGGCTACCAATCTTGCCACAGGTGCAAATACTTCGTTGTAATCAATTCCCGCGACTTGTCGAAATCCTTGAACTACAAGTCGAGCCTTGTCCCTGATGATGACACCTTGGTCATCTTTCCTACATTTGAAGACCCACTTGGTGCCAATGACGTTAGCACCATTAGGTCTATCTACCAGTGTCCATACACCTAACTTCTTGAACAGAAGAAGTTCTTATTGCATGGCACTCACCCATGCCTCATCATTTAGGGCTTCACTTACGTATTTTGGCTCGAACTAAGACACAAAAAAATGATAAGCACATTGTGAAGGTACCCTTTCTCCATTACCGAGGCATAATAAGCTGATTACTTATCTGAACTCCTGATCTAACATCCCCAATGACATTGTCCATAGGATGATAGACATTTAGGCGTGATCCAGGAGTGGTGGGAACAACT
This sequence comes from Flaveria trinervia, assembly GCA_025506515.1. Lineage (NCBI taxonomy): Eukaryota > Viridiplantae > Streptophyta > Magnoliopsida > Asterales > Asteraceae > Flaveria > Flaveria trinervia. The sequence continues at coordinate 40,498,372 of CM046441.1, forward strand.
ACCTCGGAATCTCGATTATGAACGTTTGGTTCCTTATCTGAGGCAGTAGGAGTGTGAGGTTCTGAAGACTCAGAGGCATCAATGTCAGATGCTTATGGACTTGTAGTAGTGGGAACCTGTTGCTCCTGGGTGTCCTGATCATTGTCCACTGCTTCATCGTCAAAAGAAGAGTCACTTACCTCGAGTGCTCCCCCTGAGTTGGTAGGTGATTCACCTTGTTAGCCGGATGACGTAGATTTCTATGAAGGTGTGTTTAGAACATCATACATCATTTTGGCTGCTAACTCATCATCAGACGTCAAGAGAGAAATATTGAAGGACTTGAGGAATCCATCATAGTAGAAAAAGAAAGTGGGTCTTTTTCTAGCAGGAGGGGTGGTGTATCTCTGAACACCAACTTTACACCACACCTCTACTTGACCCGTTGATTTATTGTAGACTCTCTTATTGTAAGTTGTATCCTAGAAAGATGCCCTCTTCAGCCTTCTCGCTAAACTTCCCATCCTGAGTCTTCTTCAGCAACGTGCATGGTGCTCCCAATGGTTCGAGATACTCCAGATTTGGTTTACGTCATTGAAGTAACTCGTAACCCATCTTCCAATGATGTTTTACCACTAGAACTCAATTTAATGTGTAACAAGCATTGGCCACTGCCTCATTCCCAAATTGGATAGGCAGTTTCGAGTTTCCTAGCATTATGCGTGTTGTCTCTATTAAGCTGCGATTCTTTCTCTCAGCAACCCCTTTCATCTGAGGAGTGTCGGTTGGAAGTGAAATGATGCAAAATTCCTATTTTAGAAAGCCTCCATCCATTGGTTCTTGAACTCTGTTCTGTTGTCTGAGCGTGCTTGTTTTACCTTCAGCTTGTAGAGAGAGTCCAGTGTAGTTACCAATTATTTGAATGACTTAAATGTTTCTGATTTTGATTTCAGAAACATCACCCAAGAGAATCTTGAGTAGTCATCTGTAACTACATAGCAGTACAAGTCGCCTGCAATGCTTCTTGTATTGACTTGACCAAACAGATCCATGTGAAGAAGCTCAAGAGGGAGTTCTATAGAAGTAACTTTCTTTGCCTTATGAGACTTCTTTGTCTGTTTGTCTTTCTTGAAGGCGACACAAAAATCCGGGACTTGGAAGTTCTTGACATTGACTCCTTGCACTAGATCATTCTGGATCAAGTGGTTCATCTTCCGTGGATTGATGTGCCCCATTTTCCTATGCGAGGAGATAGAATCCTTCTCATTAGCTTTTGACAAGAAGCACTGAACTTAATGATCCATTGTGAACGCCTTCGATAGATCCAAGACATAAAGGTCATTATATCTTAAGGCTGACATTAATACTTCTTCCTCTGGAATCATATAGTCCTTTTTCAGGACATAGCATTTCTTATTATCGAAAACTACATTAAATCCCTTGTCACATATTTGGGAAATAGAAAGCAGGTTATTCTGAAGTAGTTGAACACAGTTTACCTTGTCAAACTTAACATTCTGGTTCCCTACTTCTCCTTGAGCTGTGATGTACCCTCCTTTATTTCCAGCAAAAGAAACATGACCCCCATTGATTTGTTTGACGTTTGATAGGAGTGCCTGGTTTCAATCATGAGCCTTGATGCTTCGCTATCTACTGTCACACCCCCGCTAAGAGAGGAAACACGGGGTTGCGACGAGACGGGAATCGTCATAACACATGGTAAGTGATAGAGATGCAATAATAATAATGATGACATGCGTGTCATGACGACACCTGACAACAAGGGGACTTGTGTCGTGTTTAGTCAGTATTCACGACAACATAGCCATAAGCATAAACATGATATAAGATAAACATAGGTAATAACATTGTATGCAATTCCCACAACCGGGAACAAGTTACAAAGTATAATGTTGTTTGAAATAGTTACAACAATTTTTTTCAAAAAGACAAGTTTGGCCCGAAAAATGCATCCTATGGTCTCCACTAAGGCAGCACACCTAGAACCTCAGCTAGCATGATCAACTGAAAAGATATGCTCAAAATGGTCAAAAAAATTGTTGGTGAGCTCGCAGGTTTAAATAATAAAAGTGTAAGTGATGTTGTATAAAGTAAATGATATGGAATAGCGTGAATACAGTTATATACACAAGTAAAATCACATGACATGAGCTTTGCAACCAAACCTAGCGACGTACACAAAGAAATTGTCGGAATATATTCACCCAAGGCCCGTACCTGGCTATTGTTGGTACTAACTAGTATACCAACACGAGGGTGGGGGTGTCAACCCAGTAGTACTACCAATACCTAACCGTCGGTTCCCACACTGGAATTAAATAGTTGCAAAGATAGAACCACATAGCAGACCCAAGCATGTATCAGATAAGTACTTGCAACACAGTATCACGTTGATTCCTTGTATGAAAATTGTATGTATGTTGTACAGCATAGAAAACGGGCGAGCATACTTTTCCCCATGTTTGTAAACATTTGTAAAATAGTATAAGCATAAAAAGGGGCCACGAAACTCACATGTTAAGTGGTAAGTATGAAAGATCGAGATTTCCAACAGTGGAATGCAATGATCGGTCACACACCTATTGACAGTTATTGTTAAGCATTAATGACATGCATAAAGCGTATAGTAATGTTTGGTCGGTTCGGGTTGTATCGGTTCGGTCGTGGGTGGCACACACACACAAGCGGACACACGTATCAGATCTTATGTAGATCCAAGTACTACGAGTAATCGTCATTGGTTATGACATCCTTGTAAAGATCTCATTGTTATGAAAGATGACACTTGTTAAGTATTTGTAGTTTCAAATGGGTTGTCGGTAATTGTAAAATGTTAGGTTTATTTCAATTGAAATAGTATGTGCATGTTGATAGCGTTGACTTTAATCTTTGGGGTCAAGCAATGACACTTTTACTGATGTTGCCTTATCATCATCAGACGTTCAAGGGAAATTCACACTCAACATCAATCACACAACAGGACTAGACGCTCGACCCACGTTCCATTCGTACGAATCAACCTTTAATCGTGCGAATTAGCTACATTCGTGCGATTGAACCTTCATTCATGCGATTGGACTCAGTCGCACCACACAACACACACATTCGCACGACCCAACCTCCATGCGCACGAATCAACCCTCAGTCGTGCGAATTAGCTACTTCCGTGCGATTGAACCTTCATTCTTGCGATTGGACTCCAGTCGTGCGAAACACGCACAATCACATACATTTAGTCGGTCACCTGACTCAATCGCACACAAACACACAGTCGCACGACATGCCTATCCACACAACTCAGTCGCACGATTGACTTAGACGCATGATTCAGTCGCACCGCTCAATCGCATACAAACACCCAGTCGCACGACTCAGTCGCACGACATGCCTAGTCGCACAACTCAGTCGCACGATTGACTTAGACGCATGATTCAGTCGCACGACTCACTCAGTCGCACGGCTCAATCGCATGACAGACCCAGTCGCCTGAACTGCAGAATCACGACTGTGGTCGGGCTGAGCAGCCCCCGAGCTGCTCTAACGCGAGTTTTATACCACGAGGACTTCTAGAAACACTCAACAAACATACACAAACATGAAACACAAGCAGAATGACCTCACACGCACCCACACGACCTCATGTGCTCGGATGAACCCGAGCACCCGAAACCCTAGAAAACACAGCAGTAAAAAGACAAGAAAAGAGACAACCAAAGTCGTCTACCTGCTAGAAATGAGTAGATGAGGCTGTAGATGAAGACTAGACGACGAAAACGAGACCACACGGGTAGATTTTGGTGCTAGAATGAAGAAAATGTGTGTGTAGGGAGTGAAGAGGTGAAGAAGATGAAGTGAGTGAGGAATGGCTGGGAATGGGGTTTATATACCCAGCCCAAGTTTGCAAAATTACAAGTTTAGTCCCTGCACTTAACCCTCGAGTTTCCAAAATTTGTTTCGGTTGATTACGACCTTAAAATGTTCGTTATATTAAGGTTAAAAGCGTGTTTAATGGCATTTGATAGTCTAAAATGGTTTTATTAATGACAATGGTCGAAATAAAAAAAAAAAAATGATATATTTGGTGGTAATGGTGATGAAATTTATAAAAGTTTTATGCTTAACACACGTTCTCGAAGGAAGTACAGGCACAAAGGAAAATAAGCAGACATGATTCCTTAAAGCAGGAGTTCATGAAGAAAAGGAAGAATAATTAAAATATTTCTATGTTTATTTATGTCGTTCGACGGACCTTAAGGTGACGGATGTCACAGTATCCCCCAGTTGAGAGAATTTCGTCCCGAAATTCTGCTGGAGTTAGGTCCAAGAGTGTCATCCACGAATAAGTGTGGGTATTTGAGTTTCATTTGATCTTCTCGTTCCTATTAAACTCTGGCCCTCGTTTTGAATTCCACCTTACGCGAACAATTGGTATTCTGCTGCGCTTCAACTGTTTGACTTTAAGATCCATGACTTCAATGGGTTCCTCAATAAAATGAAGCTTTTCGTTGATTTTGATATCGTCAATGGGTATGTGAAGTGATTTGTCAGCCAAACACTTCTTGAGGTTCGACACATGGAAAGTATCATGCACACCATTGAGTTCTTGTGGTAACCTTAATCGGTAAGCCACCGGACCAATTCTTTGTGTAATCTTGAATGGTCCAACGTATCTCGGGGCTAACTTCCCTTTCTTTTGAAACCAAACAACTCCTTTCCAAGGAGAGACTTTGAGTAACACTCGGTCCCCAACGTTGAATTCTAGAGGCTTTCGACGATTGTTGGCGTAGCTCTTTTGGCGATCTCTAGCGGCTTTCAGTCTATCTTTGATTTGGAAGATCTTGTCGGTTGTTTCCTGGATGATCTCTGGGCCTGTTAACTGACTTTCACCAATCTTGGCCCAGCAAACAGGTGATCTACACTTCCTTCCGTACAACGCTTTGAATGGAGCACACCCAATGCTGGTGTGGTAGCTGTTATTGTATGAGAATTCAATCAATGGTAAATGAGTATCCCAACTACCACCAAAGTCGATTACACACGCTCTCAGCATGTCTTCTAGCATTTGTATGGTTCATTCACTTTGGCCATCTGTTTGAGGGTGATAGGCGGTACTCAAGTCTAATCGAGTGCCCATTGCTTTCTGTAGTGTTTGCCAAAATCGTGAAGTGAATCGGCCGTCACGGTCGGATATGATTGACGCCGGCACTCCGTGTCTTGTCACGACCTCTTTGATGTACAATCTCGCCAACTTGTCCATTTTTTAGTCTTCTTGGATTGGCAAGAAGTGTGCTGATTTCGTCATTCGATCCACTACGACCCATATCGAGTCATGTCCGTTGCTCGTTTTAGGGAGTTTGGTAATGAAAACCACGGCTATATTCTCCCATTTCCACTCGGGAATTTCAGGTTGCTATAATAATCCCGATGGTTTCTGATGTTCGGCTTTAACTTTCGAACATGTCAAGCATCTGCTAACGTACGTGGCAATGTCTTTCTTCAAGCCTGGCCACCAGTATAGATCTTTGAGATCGTGGTACATCTTGTCTGCGCCAGGATGAATAGAATATCACGTCTTATGTGCTTCATCCATGACCAAGGTACGTAAACCTCCCCACTTGGGTACCCATATACAGTCCACGAAGTACTGTACACCATCGTCCTTGCACATCAGTTGTTTATCCAACCCTCGGAATTCTTCTCCCGTAAGGTTTTCTTCTTTCAACGCTTCACTTTGTGCAATTTGGATCTGGGCTTTCAAATTTGTTTGAATGGTCAATCCCAAAGCTCGAGCACGTAGTGGTTTCACGCGTTCCTTGCGGCTTAGAGCATCAGCCACCACATTAGCTTTCCCTGGATGATACCGGATTTCACAATCGTAGTCACTAAGAAGCTCTACCCAACGTCGTTGTCGCATATTGAGTTCCTTCAGATCCAGAATATGTTGAAGGCTTTTATGATCTGTGTATACGATGCATTTGGTTCCATACAGGTAATGCCTCCATATTTTAAGTGCGAATACTACAGCGCCCAACTCAAGATCATGAGTCGTGTAGTTCTTCTCGTGCACCTTAAGTTGTCGCGAAGCGTAGGCGATCACCTTATCTTTCTGCATTAGTACACATCCCAACCCTTGATGCGAAGCATCACAGTACACCACAAAATCATCAGTTCCGTCTGGGAGGTACAATATCGGTGCATTGCACAACTTATCTTTCAGCGTTTGGAATGCCCGTTCTTGTGCATCTCCCCAATCAAACTTCTTGTCTTTCTGAGTTAGCAACGTCAACGGTTGAGTGATCTTTGAAAAGTTTGCAATGAAACGACGATAGTATCCGGCTAATCCTTAGAACTGTCGTATCTCTGAAGGTATCTGGGGTGTATCCCATTTCTTTACCGCTTCAATCTTGCCGGGATCTACATGAATCCCGTCTTTGTTAACCACATGACCCAAAAACTTCACCTCTCGCAGCCAGAATTCACACTTCGAGAACTTGGCAAAAAGTTTCTCTTCTCTTAACAGTTCTAGTATTACCCGAAGGGGTTCTTCATGGTCCTCCTTCGATCGAGAGTAGATAACTATGTCGTCAATGAATACAATCACAAACTTATCCAAGTAAGGTTTGCACACCCGATTCATCAAGTCCATGAACACAGCTGGTGCGTTAGTCAATCCGAACGGCATGACCAAAAACTCATAGTGCCCATAACGAGTTCTAAACACTGTCTTCGGTATGTCCTCCTCGAAAACTCTTAGTTGGTGATATCCATATCGAAGGTCGATCTTGGAAAAGTACGAAGCTCCTTGCAACTGATCAAACAGGTCGTCGATTCTGGGGAGAGGATACCGATTCTTCACAGTTAACTTGTTCAACTCGCGGTAGTCGATACACATACGGAACGACCCATCCTTGTTCTTGACGAATAACACTGGTGCTCCCCAAGGCGAGTGACTCGGTTGTATAAAACCCTTCTACAGTAGTTCCTGTAACTGACTAGACAACTCTTGCATTTCAGACGGTGCCAACCGATACGGTGTCTTTGCTACCGGTGTAGCTCCAGGAACCAACTCAATACGAAATTCCACCTGTCGTGGAGGAGGCAAACCAGACAAGTCATCTGGGAATACATCTGGGTAATCCCACACTATAGGGATATTTGCCAATTCCTGTTCCTCCTCTTTCTTTTCCACCACATGAGCCAGAAAAGAGTAGCACTGTTTTCGTAAACTCTGGCGTGCTTTCATGCAGGAAATAAGCTTTAATTTTCTCCCCGGTATTTCTCCTTGAACTCTGAGTACTCCCCCGTCTAACATAGGGATTCGCACTACCTTGTCTCGACAGACAATCTCGGCCCCGAGTTTCGACAACCAATCCATTCCCACAATCACGTCGAAACTTCCTAGCTCAAAGGGTATCAAGTCTATATCGAAGGTGTGGTTCTCTAATATTATCGAGCACTTTCTAATAATCTCGTCAGCCTAAACAACCCTACCATTGGCCATTTCTACAGATTAGCTAGTTTCTAGCCTACTAGGGCTCAAATCAAGCAATTGCACAAACTCAGAAGATATAAAGCTATTGTCTGCTCCAGTATCAAACATTATAGATGCAAAGTGATTATTGAGTAAGAGCGTACCCGTGACAACATTCGGGTCCTGACGAGCATCGTTGGCTCCAATGACGAATGCACGTCCCCGAGCTGTATTCCCCTGATTGGTCGGGCCTTGATTTCCAGCTATAGCCATCACTTGCTGCTGGTTGTTTCCTTGTTGACCCGTGCCCGATTCAGCCTGGGGTGCATGTTTCGGTAGTCATCAAGGCTTCCACACTCATAACAAGCCCTTGCATTCCCGACGGGGTTAACCGCGTTGACCGGTGCAACCATATTCGGCGCTGTTCTGTAGTCTCTTGCAAGATGCCCCGGGCGTCTACAGTTCGCGCACACTTGGCACTACATTCCTGGGGGATGATGATGATTGCACTTGTCACATTTGGGGTGCGGACCCACATACTCTCGCCTGCCCTGCGTCACTGCCATAAAGTTTCTGGTTGTCTTGGCTCTTTTATCAAACTTCCCGGCACTCGACCGGCTCGTTTCCCCAAAATCCTTTCTCTTTTCTGCTCCTCTACCCAAAACTCCCATTCTCACCATTTCATCAGTCAACACGCCAGCCTTTAGAATCGCGCTTTGAATAGTAGGAGGAGCGGTAGCGGTTAGCATTGCCTGGATTTGAGGCGCCAGTCCCCAAATTGCCTTCCCTATCCTTTTTGATTCCGGGGTGACTAGATGTGGAACCAACCTTGCTAACTCATGAAAACGGTCGGTGTAAGCTGCGTGCCCAGCCCCCACTATGGCATGATTCCAGAACTCATGCTCAAGTTTTTGCATCTCATTGAGAGGACAGTACTCCTCGGTGATTAGGGCCTTGAACTCATCCCATGACATTTGCATCGCGGATTCTCTTCCTCTAGCCTGAATCTGAGTGTTCCACCACGTTAGTGCTTTGCCCTGTAGTGAGCAAGTGGCGTACTTAATCCTTTGACTGTCGAGGCATTCGCTGATGTCGATCACGACCTCCATCTTTTCAAGCCATCTGGTAAGAGCTATGGCTCCACCTTTGCCATCAAACTCTCGTGGTTTACAAGCCACAAATTCCTTGTACGAACATCCCCGTCTAGCATTCACAACCCGGTCTCATTAACAATTCCAGTTTCGTTACCGGCTGTACCACCATTTCCGGTCTCCTGATTGCTTTTGTTCCCAGTCGGGTTACCGTTGTCCTCATTTTCATTGCCACCGCCCCCGTGGGGGTGAGAATTCTAAAAAGCATCGCTCACTTGGGCCACGATAGTCGGAATTAGTGCGGCCAGCTGTTTAGCGATTAGGGCTGCCATATCCGCGTTCCCTGTTCCTTGATTGCTACTGGTTGGAGCATCACTTGTTCTTAGGGTTCTTCCCCTGCTTCTTCCTCTGCCTCTGCCCCTTGGGGCTTCAATTCTGCTACTATTACTGCGAGTAGATCTTCTAGGCGGCATGTTCTATTCATAAAAGAGGTAACATGTAAGCTTTAGTCACCATAAGATACACAAGTAGACCACTTATCAAGTTCCAATATTCATGTTCTGATTGGTCAAGATCACCATGCAGCCCATTTCAAGCATATTCTCGGTATACCGGTGATGTTTATATATAGGGTTCCCCGCAGCGTTTCCACCACACCCACGATGTACCGAGAATGATGCCCGATCCGGTTACATGACATCCGACTTTCCTTCTCATCATATCCATAATAATCCATCAAGTCAACTGAGAGCCCAAGCATGTAATCACGTATAGTCAGTGGAGGTTGCCTATCTCACATCCTTAAAGGATTCAGACATAGCCTCCTCGGGTTGGTCTCAGTATCCAAAGTTAAGCGCAGTATATGATTTGTGAAGATCTCTTCGGGTCCCAATGCCCGAATTTGGCTATGATAACTTAGCGTGGAGAGGGAACGGAAGATCTAATAGGAGCATCCCATAAAAGAGTGAGCACAAGGGCTATCTCATAGGGTGAAAATATCACGAAATAGATAGATAAACGAACAAGTAATGAGGAACACGTATAAGATACAAAATGCACACAACCCTGGCATGCAATCTACATGAAGGTTCCTAGGTTATAGTCTAGGTCAAGCGTATTGCCTAATTCTCTAAAACCTGGCTCTAATACCATTTGTCACACCCCCGCTAAGAGCGGAAACACGGGGTTGTGACGAGACAGGAATCGTCATAACGCATGGTAAGCGATAGAGATGCAATAATAATAATGATGACATGCGTGTCATGATGACACCCGACAACAAGGGGACTTGTGTCGTGTTTAGTCAGTATTCATGACAACATAGCCATAAGCATAAACATGATATAAGATAAACATAGGTAATAACATTGTATGCAATTCCCACAACCCAGGAACAAGTTACAAAGTATAATGTTGTTTGAAACAGTTACAACAATTGTTTTCAAAAAGACAAGTTTGGCCCGAAAAATGCATCCTAGGGTCTCCACTAAGGCAGCACACCTAGAACCTCAGCTAGCATGATCACCTGAAAAGATATGCTCAAAATGGTCAACAAATTGTTGGTGAGCTCGCAGGTTTAAATAATAAAAGTGTAAGTGATGCTGTATAAAGTAAATGATATGGAATACCATGAATACAGTTATATACACAAGTAAAATCACATGACATGAGCTTTGCAACCAAACCTAGCGACGTACACAAAGAAATTGTCGGCATATATTCACCCAAGGCCCGTACCTGGCTATTGTTGGTACTAACTAGTATACCAACACGAGGGTAGGGGTGTCAACCCAGTAGTACTACCAACACCTAACCGTCGGTTCCCACACTGGAATTAAATAGTTGCAAAGATAGAACCACACAGCAGACCCAAGTACTACGAGTAATCGTCATTGGTTATGACATCCTTGTAATGATCTCATTGTTATGAAAGATGACACTTGTTAAGTATTTGTAGTTTCAAATGGGTTGTCGGTAATTGTAAAATGTTAGGTTTATTCAATTGAAATAGTATGTGCATGTTGATAGCGTTGACTTTAATCTTTGCGGTCAAGCAAGGACACTTTTACTGATGTTGCCTTATCATCATCAGACGTTCAAGGGAAATTCACACTCAACATCAGTCACACAACAGGACTAGACGCTCGACCCACGTTCCATTCGTACGAATCAACCTTCAATCGTGCGAATTAGCTACTTTCGTGCGATTGAACCTTCATTCGTGCGATTGGACTCAGTCGCACCACACAACACACACATTCGCATGACCCAACCTCCATGCGCACGAATCAACCCTCAATCGTGCGGATTAGCTACTTTCGTGCGATTGAACCTTCATTCGTGCGATTGGACTCCAGTCGTGCGAAACACGCACAATCGCATACATTCAGTCGGTCACCTGACTCAATCGCACACAAACACACAGTCACACGACTCAGTCGCACGACTCAGTCGCACGACATGCCTAGTCGCACAACTCAGTCGCACGATTGACTTAAACGCATGATTCAGTCGCATGACTCACTCAGTCGCACGGATCAATCGCATACAAACACCCAGTCGCACGACTCAGTCGCACGACATGCCTAGTCGCACAACTCAGTCGCAGGATTGACTGAGACGCATGATTCAGTCGCACGACTCACTCAGTCACACGGCTCAATCGCATGACAGACCCAGTCGCCTGAACTGCAGAATCGCGACTGTGGTCGGGCTGAGCAGCCCCCGAGCTGCTCTAACACGAGTTTAATACCACGAGGACTTCCAGAAACACTCAACAAACATACACAAACATGAAACACAAGCAGAAAGACCTCACACGCACCCACACGACCTCATGTGCTCGGATGAACCCGAGCACCCGAAACCCTAGAAAACACAGCAGTAAAAAGACAAGAAAAGAGACAACCAAAGTCATCTACCTGCTGGAAATGAGTAGATGAGGCTGTAGATGAAGACTAGACGACGAAAACGAGACCACACGGGTAGATTTTGGTGCTAGAATGAAGAAAATGTGTGTGTAGGGAGTGAAGAGGTGAAGAAGATGAAGTGATTGAGGAATGGCTGGGAATGGGGTTTATATGCCCAGCCCAAGTTTGCAAAATGACAAGTTTAGTCCCTGCACTTAACCCTTGAGTTTCCCAAAATTTGTTTCGGTTGATTACGACCTTAAAATGTTTGTTATATTAGGTTAAAAGCGTGTTTAATGGCATTTGATAGTCTAAAATGGTTTTATTAGTGACAATGGTCGAAATAAAAGAAAAAAATGATATATTTGGTGGTAATGGTGATGAAATTTATAAAAGTTTTATGCTTAACACACGTTCTCGAAGGAAGTACAGGCACAAAGGAAAATAAGCAGACATGATTCCTTAAAGCAGGAGTTCATGAAGAAAAGGAAGAATAATTAAAATATTTCTATGTTATTTATGACGTTCGACGGGCCTTAAGGTGACGGATGTCACATCTACTATCCAAGTGCTTGTTTCAGCACTATAGCAAACACCCTGCACATTCAATTGAAACATTAGTTAAGGTGAGGGACCTAAGCCTTAACCAGCTTAGGTGTCCCAAAGGCATCACATATCACAAACTCTACCCATTGTCCATTAGAGGGTGAGAGAAGGTCAACTATCTTATTGTTCTCATTTCCAGACAAAGACTTTTCTATCCATAAGCCAACTTTATGTAAGGCCTATTTGTGATAAATAGACGACCGAGTGATAGGTTGAAGTTTAGGTTCACTGACTCGTTTAGGTGGAGTCATGGAGCTTCTTTTGGAAGAGCTTGCTTTAGTGTCACAAAGTTCAATCTTTTTCTTTGGTGTCTGATAATAAGGACAATAAGACGCTATATGCCCATACTTTCCACAGTTGTAGCATGATCTTCTTTCAACTTGACGATTTACCTATTTTTGTTTGAGAAGTATCTGACACACAAGTGACTTTACTTTGTTTGGGTTTTAACACTTCTTGTTTAGATGTTTTCTCTTGTTTAACAAAATTAATTGTTTGGAAAATTTTAACATCTTTTCCTTTTTGTTTATTTGGACTTAGACATGAAGCATGTGAGTGGTTAACTTGTTTGGTCTTTTTGGGTTCAGAATTAGACTTGGTTGACCCAGATTTTATATTAACCTTTTCAAATTGTTTGCCCAAATTAACACAAGGCATTTTACCTTTTGATTTTGAAGTGGTATCCTTTTGTTTTGTGACAAATTCATTTGATTTACATGTGGAATCTGGATCACTCACAAGAGGAGTGGACACCACATGATCTTGATTGGGTTATTGTTTATTTGTTTACTTTTAGCATTCATCAAGGTCTCATGTGGTGGTGGAACCACTTTATGTCCCAACCTTCCCTATTGTTGCGCTCTCTCACTAAGTGTTGGACAATGTGAGAAGAACTTGTCCAACTATGCAGTTTCTGTTTTAATGAGTTTACTTCTACTTCCAAAACTGCTTTTTGTTTCTTAGTGTCTTCTAGGGAGTTTAGATAGAACTTATGTCATTAGCTTGGTTAAAGGCTATAACTTTAGTTTCCCTAAGCTGTTTGTTCAAGAGTTCTATCTTTTCTTTATAGTTATGCTCTTTTTGTTTTAAGACTCTATTAGCTTTAGTGAACAACTGTAAGTCCTTTACTAAGTTAGCATTATGGTCTAGTAACCTAGCAAATTTCATATCATGCTTTCTCTAAATTTATTATAATAAGAACAAGCATGATTATTGAAAATTGAGTTGTGGAACTTACTTGAGAAGGTGTGGTTGAATTAGCCATTAAAGTAGTGTTTGACTTCTCTGGTTCTAGTGATTCTGGACTTGTTGGACTTGTCCCTTCTTCAGTCCGGTGATCAACTACTATTGCAGATTCTTCAACATTTGGCATCGCGAGCTCTACTGAAATATCACCTTCACTTGCTCAGTCGTCATCTAGATCCTCGACACTAGCAATGTTTGATTCTCGTGGAGACACAAACCGGAAGCTCCAATCTTGTCCTTCGTCATCATAAGCTATTAAGGCTTTAGGATCCTTGCTCGACAAAGTAGGGCTGTTTGTGGGATTATCCTGACAAGTGAAAGATGAGAATGGATTCCTATTTCCCGTCTTCCTGGGCTTCACACATTCTCGTTTGAAGTGCCCTTTTCCCCCACAGTTGAAGCAGGTAACTTTTGTCTTGTCAAAGCCAAAAGTTGTGTCCTTAGTGGCAATCAGATTCTATCCGGTCTTCTTGACAAACTTCTTTGCTCTTTGAACAGTACTTGCTAAGGCCCACATTATATCCATTCTTTCTAACTCTGTCTCGTCTACCTGCTCGTAGTCCTCATCTGCCAGATGGCAGTTCCCAATTTTCCTAGCAACTAGCCCATCATAGGAGTGGACTACCACTGCTAAGAGGTCCATGTGCTCCTTTGATACCTCAATAGTCACATTCCTCAGATTCTCGGTCTTCAATTTTGTAGCATTTGCTTCAGGTGATATGTATTGGGTACCAGACGACCCTGACGTGTTAGTTCCTGAAGTAGTAGCTTGTGATGGACCAGCTGAACTCGACACAAACGTCGTTTGAAGTGGTGCTCCAGACGTTTTGGCTTGTGGGGTTGGGTTGTATAGAGTTGGATTCTGATCATAAGTAGACTTTTATGCCCTGTACTTCGTCCTCAACTCTTCCTCCCGCAGCTTCAGAACTAAGTCTTTGATGTCTAACTTCGCTAGCATATCATTCTGTCTGAGGTTGGAGACAAACGAACTCCACTTCTGAGGAAAACCATCTGCAAAGTTTGAAACTTTGTCTTCCATAGACGTAGTAACTCCATGAGTGTGCAGCTTACTATCAGATGGTAGAAACAATTAATGACATCGTCCAAGCTCTCCTTTCCCATTGACGAGAAGTTGTCAAACTCCTTCTTCAAAGCTTTAGCTTTATAGCGTTTAATAATGCATTTCCCTCATACCTCTTTTCTAATGCATCCCATAGCTTTTTAGCTTGCTTGTTCTTATAAAATTGATGGAAGATGTCCTTAGGAATTGACTGAGTCAACAATGCATATACTTTCTTCTTTGCATTGTATTTTACTTTTTGTCCGCCAGTCATACCGCTTGAGGTGAGTTTAACTCCATCTGAAGTTACAAGCATGCTATATCCTGTCTCTATCAACTCCCACAGGTTGGGATCTACTCCATTTAAGTAAATCTCAAACCTTTGCTTCCATTGTGGATAATCATCTAACGTTACTAGCTCAAGGGGTTTGTTATGATTTCCCACTTCATTTTCTAAAAGCAATAGATATTGAATCCTAGAGTCCCATCTGGCGGTGAATAGTGAATATTGATCCTCCATTATTATCAACTTTAAACTTAGGAACAAACTATTTAACTTGAACGATGAAGGTATGCGGTTGAACACTTCGTGCGATTGAACAATGCGGTTGACTCAGACGTGCGAATGAGCAAATGCGGATGGCTCAATCCTGCGTATGGATAGGTGTGAATGAACAATGCGAATGGGTAATTCAGTTGTACGAATGGATGTACAAATGTGTCCAATCGTGGGTATGGCGGATGCGTATGAATTCAGTCGTGTGATTGAGTCAATCGTGCGACTGAAGATGTGAAACATGAAAATTCGAAGGTTTAAAGTATTTTGATGCCAAAACACGAATTTTTCAAGAACCCTAATTGCCGTATGCTGGAAAAACATTAACTCCACGATCTGGAGATGTCCAAAACTATGTTTGACACAAAAAGATTGCATTTTTGCATGAAAAACGTAATTTTTATATCAAAATTGATTGAATCACACGTAAATCAAGTGCCTTGGCTCTGATACCACTTGTTAGAGGACCGTGTACTGGATGGAGTACTAACTAACCTACGTTGTTAGACCAAAAGAACCAATGAGCCAAGATTAGAAAACCTCTAAGTCCCACATGGTATCACAACAACTGCTGAAAGCCTCATCAGTAGTTTGACAAGTGCTGAAGACTTCAACAGCTGAAGATCAAGTGCTGAAGACCTCAACAGCTGATGAACTAAAGTGCTGAAGTACAACAGCTGAAGAACACAAGTGCTGAAGCTGAAAGACCAAAGTACTGAAGTACAACAGCTGAAGAGTTTACAAGTGCTGAAGATCAACAACTGATGTACAAAGTCTGAAGACAAAGACTGAAGACATCAGCTGATGATATCTACTGAAGTCATCAGCTGATGAAACTCCTGAAGGTCAAAGTCTGAAGATCAAGTACTGAAGCCTCAGTAGTTTGTCACAACTGCTGAAGAGTACTTCTTCAGTAGTTGTGACATCAGTAGTTTTATATTTTATGTTTCAGTAGTTTTGTAAAACGACTGAAGAGCTTGTTCTTCAGTCCTTGTAGCTTCAGTAGTTTTATATTTTGTACTTAACATGCTGATATGTTCTTAGTAGTTGTGAACATTTTAGTAGTTTGTTAAGAATTAGTTTTTTGTATTAGATCTGCCAGTTGTCACTTTCCATGATAACAGCAGTGATTGTTGCACTCTATATAAGGAGTGACAACTTATTGTAACGATGCGGAATGAATGGAATGAACGAATGATTTGATTAGAAATATTCTACATCTATAAACATTCCTTGAAATCAGAAATATATATTCTCTCCCTATAACCGTATGCGCTCTTAATGCTTACAAGTATCGATTGCTTGCTACAATTTGTCTAATTCTTGTTTTATTCCGCTGCTTTGTATCCTAATACATCAAACTTGTGATCGCTGATCCTGTCAAATGGTATCAGAGCCGGTTAATCATTGATCGATCTAATAATTGATCATTGAAACTGCTATTCAAGATCTAAGTTTGATTGAATTAGCTTTTGTTTTTGCAAGAAACGGTTATAGAGATTGAATTTTTCTGTATTTCTGCTCATTCATCCTGAGATCTTTTCTTGGTTCTCATTGAGTTTGTTGTGGTCTGTCTAAAACTTTTAAAAGCTTTAACTAAATCGTTTTTCAACTGAAATTTGACTACTCCCTCCAATGATCCTCACAATACTGGTTCCTCAACCAAGCCACCAATGCTGGTTAGGAATGAGTATAACATATGGCAAAGACGTATGCTCCATCACCTGTCTGTTAACAGCGCAGGGTATTGGACATCAGTGGTACATGGTCCACACAAGCCTATGGTAATAACCCGGAAACCAATCAAATGGTTCCGAAGAGGAGGGAGCAATACTCAGATGAGGATAAGAAGTTGCTTGAAATTGATGCAAAAGCCCATGGAATTCTAGCCATGGCACTGCCAAATGAAATCTATTCTGGGCTAATGCATCATGAAACTGCCCATGACCTCTGGAATGCCTTGAAAGAACAATTTGGAGGAATAGATGAGGTCTTGGAAAATAATAGAGAAATTCTTGCCCAACAATATGAGACATTCTCTCATAGAAAGGGTGAGACACTGACTCAACAATATGAGCGGTTCTCTTGTTTGATCTTTGAACTAAAAATGGTCAAACTTGAATACACCAATATTCAGATGAATAACAGATTTCTCAGATCACTGCCTGAGAGATGGGACACATATACTATTGTCCAACACTCTAGTGCAAGTTTGGACAAACTATCTCTCACCCAACTCCATGGAAAGTGCTCACTTTTGAGAGAGAGATAGAACAGAAGAGAAAGCTGTCTTCATCTGGAAAGCTCACTGAAGTCTTTGTACAAGGCAACACTACCTTGGTGGGTCATGAGTCACAATATGCTTCATCTGAATGCCAGTATGATGAGCATATTAATTTCTCTTCAAGCACTTCTGATTCTGCATTTGTGTGTGTTGATGGTCAGTTTACTGGGTGTAATAATGACAATCTATGTTTCATTATGGATGATCTCAAGGAGATTGCTCATGATGACTTAGAAGAGATGGATATTTTGAGCCAAATGGCCTTGATAAATATCAGATCTCAGAAGTTCTATAAAAGAACTGGAAGAAAATTCCCAGGACTCTCTGGCAAAACCAAAGTTGGTTTTGACAAGAGCAAGTTGAGGTGTCACAAATGCCAAAGGCTTGGACACTTTGCAAGAGAGTGTAGATCAACTGGATCTAACTCCACTGAACCTTTTGTGACTTTTCCTGGCAAAAGTCAACAACACAGAGGGCAACATCCTGTCACCTCTAGTCATCATTCTCAACAACAATCTCCGGCATATTTTGTTTCTCAGGGTCAAATGCCATATCCGTACCCTTGTTATTACATGCCACAGTCAAATCAAGTTCAAGTTCCTATGGCACCACAACCTCATGCACTACCAGAACCTCAGCCATCCCAATCTCATCAACAACCTCAATCTCAACAACACAGCTTCTTCACCCCAGGAGTTGTTGACTGGAGCAGTTTACCAGATGACTTGTCTGGTCATGATCAACTGTTCTCAGGTGCTGGTCAACATGGTGGTGACAGTCCCTTTGGGAATCTAGCTCTTATGGCTTTGGAGTCTGCTGATACTTCATTTTCTAATGCCTCTACACCTCAGGTATCACAGGTATCCTCTGAGGCAAAAGCCAAATTACGTTCTGAACCATGCATAGCAGCATTTGCTTCCATTAGAGAAGCAAATGTAGCTCTAATTAATAAGAACATTGAGCTAGAACAAATAATTCCAAAAACAAAGCTGAGTTTGAGTTTGTGCTCAAAGATAAAAATGATGAGATTTATAAACTGAATTGCCAAATAATTGATGATAAGGCTAGAGAAGAAGTACTTCTAGAGAAGTACAAAGATCTCAAAGAAACCTTGCAGTTACCCAGGTCAAGTGTGATAGATGGGTACAATCATGCAAAGGTTTTGAAATGCTTCTTAGTAAGCAATCTGCTTCAAATGTGAAGTTTGGAATTGGTTACAATCACACTGCTCCACCTACAGATTTACCCAAGAGCAGAGGTAGAATCTGATGGTGAGAGTGATAACCAATCCATCACATCATGTGATCTACCTTCTGATACAGCACAATCAGAAGTAGCAGTCAGCATCAAGCCCTCTTTGAACCTATCAGCTGATGTTGATGGTTCAAATGTTGACATTCACATGATTAATGAGTTGATCAACTCAGGAGTTAATTCTGAAGGTCCTGAAAGGACTAGAGAGCAGGATTTAACACCTGAAGTTCAAACTTCAACTGCTGTCAGTACTGAAGAGAAGAAAACTGGCAGTAGAAAAAGTTTGAAGACTACTAAAGAGGCTGTCAAGAAAGCAAACAATGCTTCCAAAGCATTAAAGAACAAGTCTTCTGTTGCTTCACCCTCTTTAGTTGATGATCAACCTAAGATGAAGAAGAAACCATGTGAAGTATGTGGTTTGTTCAATCATCTTACAGATGGTTGGTACAAAAGAGGTTCCAAACTCAAACAAAAAGAAGAAATTAATGAGAAAATGGTAAAAATGAAAACTGAGTTTGAGACCACATTTGTATCAGCAACATCAAATCCTGTAACCTTAAGTCATCAATGAAATCCAAAAAGGAAGGGGTTAAACAGGTGACAGCTGAGGGTGCTCAAAAGAAAAAGGTGCAACATAGGAAATTATCAAACTCCACTAGCAATGTGTCTGATGAGCTGAAAGCTTTATCACAAAATCAGACACAACTGGTGATGATGGTACAACATCTGTTGGATAGAGTTAACCAACTAGATTCTCCTATGTTGAAACCACACAAAAGGAGGTCCAAGCCAAAGGACTCCTCTTCTACACCATCTCTTCCTCTCAGGCTGTTGTTTCAAATAAACCTGTTAGTTTACCATCTATTGATTAGATCAGGCCCAAAACCAAAAAGGTTTGGGTCTCTAAAACTAACTAATTGTTTATTTTTGAGGGTTCTTCAACATGCCAAAGTAGCATCTGGTATGTAGACAGTGGGGGATCTATGCACATGACTGGGAACAACTCTCTTCTTCATGACTACTCTCAAGGAAAGAAGGGATTTGTCTCTTTGGCAATGATGCTAGGGGTTACATCATCGGTAAGGGCTTTGTCTCCAATGGAGAAATCAAATTTGATGATGTTAATCATGTGGAAAATCTCAAGTACAATCTCTTGAGTGTCAGTCAAATGTGTGATAAAGGCCATGTTGCCCTTTTCACCAGTCAAAACTGTAGGATTCTGTCATCCAAAGTTTTGCACTTGATTGACAAGGTGTTGGATGATCACACTCTCCTGAAAGCCAACAGGATAGGAAGAGTGTATGCCTTAGATCTTTCTAAGAAGATAGATCTCAAAGGCAATCCTTGCCTATTTTCCAAAGCCTCTTCTCAAGAATCTAAACTGTGGCACAGGAGGCTTGGTCATGTTAATCTCAAAAACATGAATCAGCTTAGCCACAATAGTTTAGTCAGAGGCTTACCAATAAAGGAGTTCCATTGTGATGAAACCTGCACTGCTTGTTTAAAAGGAAAACAGCACAAAGTCTCATTCCTTCCTATTGAAGTGCCAAGTCCACTGCCTGCTTGCAATTACTGCATATGGATCTATTTGGTCCTGTGAGAGTAATGAGCATGGCAAAGAAGAAATACTGTCTGGTAATGTGGATGATTACTCCAGATTTGTATGGACTTTCTTTCTACATTCAAAGGATGAGGCTGCTCAGAAGATTATTCACTTTGTGCTGTACATTGAGAAGCAGTATTCCCTTCCATTCAAGTGTATTAGGAGTGACAATGGGACTGAGTTCAGAAATCATACACTTGATGACTTCTATCTTTAAAAGGGAATCAAAAGGCAGTTCAACATTCCAAGGACTCCAGAACAAAATGGAGTAGTGGAGAGAAAGAACAGGACCCTCATTGAAGCTGCAAGGTCCATGCTGGCTGACTCAGGTTTGCCACTGACCTTTTGGGCTGAAGCTGTCAACACAGCTTGTTATGTGCAAAATAGAGTTTTAGTAAATCAGAGGTTGATGAAGACTCCGTATATGAAGTTCTCCATCATTTGGCTCCTCTGATTTCATTTTTCAAAGCATTTGGGTGTCCCTGTTTTATTCTCAACACAAAGGATCTACTCCATAAATTTGATCCTAAGGTGGATGCAGGGTACTTTGTTGGTTATTCATCTACTTGCAAGGCATACAGAGTCTTCAACTGCAGAACAAAGATGGTTGAAGAAACTCTACATGTTAAGTTTAATGAATCTCCAAAGGACAAGATTCCACAAAGTCCTGTGGAGTTATTTGATTTGGACATACTGCAATATGTTCCTTATCAAACTCCTGCTGTTGCTCCTGTCAACAGTTCACCACCTGGTGGTACTGCTGATGATGATGATGATTGCAGTACTCACCTCTTCAGGTTTAGTGATCAGCTGCCTGACTCAGCTAGCCCTGATGTTCCTGTAGCTCCAGTAGCACCATCCACAACAAATGCTGATGAGATCTCTTCGAATTCAACTTCCTTTGAATTACCATCCACTGATTGGTTTCAAGAAATGATTCACCATCACCATCTGTTGCTGCTGAGCCGGCTACAAACACTTGCACAGATCTCATTGTGTATCAAGATCTGAAGAATCACCCTATGTCTCAAATCATTGGTGATATCACTGCTGAGTATCAACAAGAAGTCAATTGTCAAATTTCTGCTTCTATGCTCTCTTCATCTGTCAGCAAGAGCCAAAGAATTATCACATTGCTTTAAAGGACAATGGATGGGTTGATGCCATGCAGCTTGAGCTTCTTCAGTTCAAGAAACAGCAAGTGTGGGAACTGGTTCCTCTACCTCCAGGTAAGTGTGCAATAGGCACTAAATGGGTGTTTAGGAACAAAACTGATGAAAATGGGCTTATTGTTAAGAACAAGGCCAGACTGGTTGTTCAGGGGTTTGCACAAGAAGAAGGTATTGATTATGATGAAACCTTTGCCCCTGTAGCCAGACTGGAAGCATTCGATTGTTTTTAGCTTATGCTGCTTATCAAAACCTTAATGTTTTTCAAATGGATATCAAAAGTGCATTTTTGTATGGAAAAATTAAAGAAGAGGTTTATGTATGTCAACCTCCAGGCTTTGAGGACAATAAACATCCTAATTGGGTGTATAAGCTTGATAAAGCTCTTTATGGGTTAAAACAAGCTCCCAGAGCCTGGTATGAGACATTATCAAACTTTCTTCTGGAAAACAATTTCACTAGAGGCTCCATAGATAAGACTTTATTCATTAAGAAAGCTGGGCAGCATAATCTACTTGTTCAAATTTATGTAGATGATATCATTTTTGCATCCTCTTATCCAAAGTTGTGTGATGCCTTTACAAAGTTGATGCAACAGAAGTTTGAAATGAGTGCCATGGGAGAATTACAGTTCTTTCTGGGGTTGCAAATCAAACAAAAGGCTGATGGAATTTTTATTCATCAGTCCAAATATACAAAAGATCTTTTGCAAAAGTTTGATTTACAAACTGTAAGCCTTGTTCTACTCCCATGAGCAGCACCACACAACTGGACACAGATCAGAAAGGTAAAGTGGTTGATGAAACACTTACAGATGTATGATTGGGTCCTTGATGTATTTAACAGCTTCTAGACCAGATATTATGTTCGCTACATGTGTTTGTGCTAGATTTCAGGCTGCACCTAAAGAGTCTCATCTGATTGCAGTCAAGAGGATCTTTAGATATCTGCAAGGCACTCCATCTCTAGGTTTATGGTATTCTACCAGACATTCTGGTAAATTAGTTGCTTTTTCTGACAGTGACTATGCAGGGTGTAAGTTGACCAGGAAATCAACTTCTGGTGGATGTCAATTCCTAGGCAATGCTTGATTTCTTGGCAGAGCAAGAAACAGACCTCAGTTGCTACATCCACTGCTGAAGCAGAGTACATTGCTGCTGCAAGTTGTACATCTCAGGTACTCTGGCTTCAAAACCAACTTTTGGATATGGCATTACAGAGACTAAGACTCCATTGTTAATGGATAGTGCTTCAGCTCTTTGCATTGTCAAAAATCCAGTCCAGCACTCTAGGACCAAACATATAGAGATCAGACATCATTTTATAAGGGATTGTTTTGAAAAAGGTCTGATTGATCCTAAGTTTGTGCCTAGTGCTGATGAGCTTGCAGACATTTTTACTAAGCCTTTGGATAGTTCAACTTTCCAAAACCTGGTGTTAAGGCTTGGTATGCTGCAACTAGAATAAGTGACAACTACTGATGATCTTAGTAATTCGTACTGATGATCATGAGTACCTATGTCACATATAAGTACTGATGAGCTCTTTTACCCTCAGTAGTTTTATAACTACTGAAGGCTAAATGTCTCACAAGTACTGAAGTACTTCATCTGTTCTAAACTACTGATGTAGTTACAACTACTGATGCAGTTACAACTACTGCAATCAGTAAAAACAGATAAGTACTGATGTCCTATGAAACAACTGAAATCAGCCAAAAGACTGATGAATGTGTTGAGGACAGTTTGAAACAGCTGAAAAGCTAAGAATTGACGAAAACAGCTGAAGAGAACTTTCTCTTCAGTCGTTTGTACAACTGCTGTTTCATTTTAAACAACTGAAGCAAAACCACGTCTTCAGTAGTTTTATAACTACTGATGACTAATCCCAAGTCTTCAGTTGTTTACAACAGCTGATGACAAAACCATTGTCTTCAGTAGTTTCATAACTACTGATGACAAACACCAAGTCCTCAGTTGTTTCAATCATCTGAAGTCAAAACCACGGTCTTCAGTAGTTTTCTAAACTACTGATGCCTAACACCACGACTTCAGCTGTTTCAACGTCTGAAAGGATAATACCATGTCAACGGTCGTTTAAAACTACTGATGACTAACACCACATCCTTCAGTCGTTTTCTTACCCGTACCCTATAATATCCCTAACCTTAGCTCTCAATGCTTCATCTTCTTCAAACCTAACGTTTCTCTCCAAAACTTCCCTCTTCTCAATGGCGTCTATGCAAATTAAACCGCGACACAACTGTGTTGCCTACCTCACTAAATCGCCCATCTGGACTAAGTTCGATACTGCTATCGATCTTATGGTTCAGTCCCAATACAACACGGCATTTCTTCTGAATCCCATATTACATGCCGAATCCTTGCACCAATTTTGGATGAACGTTACTATTACCACTGGGGAGAACAAACACACCATCCCTCCAGTCGGTCGTCAACAACAAAGAAGTAGTCATCACTTCTGCAATAATCTGCCAAATTCTTCAACTGAATGATGCTAGTTCTCCTGCTGGATATCCGAAGGGCACCATAGATCTATCCTTTGCTCAACATGGATATCAAGGCGATCTCAGTGCCTCCACTATCATGAAGAAACACTTTAATGACGCTGAGCGCCTGATTTTTCACATGGTGAATGTATGTTTGGCCCCTAAGACGTCGTCTTGGGATCAAATGTCGACAAAATGGCAGCAGGTAATGTATTCTATTCTTGAGCACAACCACTAATTTTTCTGAAATAATATTTTTAGAGCTCAAGGATATGGCTCAAAAACTAACTGCCAACCGTTGGATACTATATCCACGGTTCATAATGGCCATCATTACAAACCAGCTTAATACTGAGGGACTTGTTGGCTTGGGAGTCCCTGCTACGGCTGTTTTGCCGGAAGTATACTCCCGGCACAACTCTGACCGGACACTCAAATGGCTGCCAAGCTGCGAAAACCCACGCAGCTGGAACCCACAGCCACCACCTCCAAATCCAAAGTCCCCACCAAACCCACCAAAAAGAAACCCAAAACGGCTACTCAGGGAATTGAGTCCCCTGAGGATGCCCCTGCAACACAAACGCAGGATATATCCACTAGTCCAAACCCCCTAGTGGATACAATGACTCCTCCAGCCACAGCCGCTCAGGCTTCCTCTCAACAGGAGCTTGCAGCAACCACCCAAGGGCACCTACATATCTGGGATCTTCCTCACTTGAGGAGATTGCCATTAAAGAGCACCAACCTCCCCAGGTGCACACTGCTTCTATCCCTTCACCCCAAACAACCGCCCCTCACAGCCCAACTTTAATAGTTGCACAAGTGCTGACTCAATTGCACTCCTCACCCCCTCCCCAGAAACCTCTTACTACGGAATACCTCTACAATTGAGGGGGAGGACCACAGTGCACTTGAGAACACAGCACAGGGGTTTCCCACTTCTATCTCCTGGTGTAGACAAGGAGCTTAGAATATCTAGTGAGGCTGCCACCTCCTCTGACTCAGCACATGACCAGAGTGAGGCTGGTAATATTGCTAAGACCTCACTAGAGGCAACAGCTGATGATGGACATTGTCCTGAGGCTGGAAGTCCCCAGTACCAAGCACAAGGGGCACATGCACCAACTGGTCTACACCCAGTGCATGTAAATCCTGCTCTAAGCAGGAGGTCAGATGACTCAGTTTCGGCTGATGATGACCTGGGCTTTTTCTATGATGTTCTTGCCCAGAACACAATCCTTGAAGAGAAAGTCAGTAGGCTGCAAAACCTACTTGACCAACTCTCACAAGGAGAAAGACCATCTGCCTCTACCCACCCATAGATGGCACCTTCACTTGAAGGTTTCCCAAACACTGAGCCACTCCAAACTCAACCACCTGCCTCTGCTTCAGGCCCTACTTCTCAGGAACAGAACCCTCCTGAGCAAATAGGTGCTGTCCTTCAAAATTCCCTCCCTCTCATCACACCCATAATCACTGATATTGTGACTAAAGCCATTGATGAGAGGCTTTCCTCAACTTTACAGCCCTTGGTTGATGCTGCTGTCCAAAAGACTCTTTCTGCGGTACAAACCCTTCCTCCAATGCAACCAAAAAGGGGGAGAGTACTGCAGTGAAAGAAAAGAAGAGGAAAAGAACAGAGGAGAAGAAGGAAGAGAAGCAAGCCCAAGAGGAGGAAAAAGAAAAGCAACCTCTACTCACTTACAAGCGAAAGAGAAGTGCTGATGATCACACTGCTGAAGACAAATCCTTGGAGGAGCTGGTCAAAGAAGCTGACACTACACACAGCGATCCATGGATAAAATAATTGAACAACTCTTCAGGCAGGGGTTTGACACAGCCACACTGGATAGTGAGATCAGAAGGTTAGAGATGGCTAAACTCACAAAGGCGAAACTAACTACAAAGATGCTGGATCAACCTTCCCTTCCACCCACTCAAACAGATCCTATCCCTCAAATCTCCCAACAATCTCTAAGCCAAAATCCAAATATCCTCATTCTTCAAAACCAATTCCTTCACCAACCCAACCATCATCCAGTGATGTACCCAGAAGGAGGAGAAGGGTGCTGAGGATGGAAGAAGAAGAAGAAGAGGAGGATGAAGATGATAGTCTGCCACTCTCTGCTGTTCTGAAGCTACCAAAACCCCGAAGTCAACCCATGATCACACCTGACTCTCAGAGGGAAATGGTCAGAGTCAAGATAGAAGAAGAAGAACAGCAGAAACAGCACGATGAGCAACTGTTGAAGATGGTTGACAAGGAATTTCCTCAGTCATCATCTATTCAAGCCATGAAAGGGCATGCTCAAAGGCTGTACACTCTCAGGCACACCTTTCAGTATCAGAAGGAGAGAGTGAGAGTATGGCCAGACCCCAGGGTGAGTTCTAGAATCCATAAAAGAACTATTCCACACAGATACAACGGCCAGGTACGAAAAACAATAGAATCTACCATCATGTTGGCCGTTGTAGTCTCACCTGGGAAATCATTGATGAATTCAAGAAAGCTCACCAAGAAAAGAAGACCCCTCAAGCTTTACTAGAAAACAAGATGATTAAGAAGGGGTTGCTATATAAAAAGCTTGAAGACATCCAGAAGAATGAACTCCAGTTACTCCTTGAAGGCAACCATCCTGATGAATTTGTATATAGGGAGGTAACTACGGTGGAGCTGAAAAATGGCAGGACCATGAAGTACTTATCAGAGTACTATGGTCCAGATTTCTTCTTCGAAGGAGGAGCAGAAGAACTCTCTCAGGAGGAACAAGTTGTTCTCCTTGAGGCCTATGTTCGTGAGTCATACAGACTCATTATGGGGAAGTAAATCTCATGAATGGGATAACAACTTTATGTCCAGTTCCCCAAAACAGAGTTCCCATTCATACTCTGCCAAACAAATATTTGAGATTTCTTCCCAGGCCAGAGCTTACATGGGTCATCTTCTCTACTGATCAAGAAGGAAAAAGACCAACATTTTGCCATCAATAAGTGGGAGAATAAATAAGTTAGAGGTTTTGGCTGCATTGGTTCAGGGGGAGTTTGTTGGACCAAAAGAACCAATGAGCCAAGATCAGAAAACCTCTAAGTCCCACATGGTATCACAACAACTGCTGAAAGCCTCATCAGTAGTTTGACAAGTGCTGAAGACTTCAACAGCTGAAGATCAAGTGCTGAAGACCTCAACAGCTGAAGAACTAAAGTGCTGAAGTACAACAGCTGAAGAACACAAGTGCTGAAGCTGAAAGACCAAAGTACTGAAGTACAAGAGCTGAAGAGTTTACAAGTGCTGAAGATCAACAACTGATGTACAAAGTCTGAAGACAAAGACTGAAGACATCAGCTGATGATATCTACTGAAGTCATCAGCTGATGAAACTCCTGAAGGTCAAATTCTGAAGATCAAGTACTGAAGCCTCAGTAGTTTGTCACAACTGCTGAAGAGTACTTCTTCAGTAGTTGTGATATCAGTAGTTTTATATTTTTATGTTTCAGTAGTTTTGTAAAACGACTGAAGAGCTTGTTCTTCAGTCGTTGTAGCTTAGTAGTTTTATATTTTGTACTTAACATGCTGATATGTTCTCAGTAGTTGTGAACATTTTAGTAGTTTGTTAAGAATTAGTTATTTTTGTATTAGATCTGCCAGTTGTCACTTTCCGTGATAACAGCAGTGATTGTTGCACTCTATATAAGGAGTGACAACTTATTGTAACGATGCGGAATGAATGGAATGAACGAATGATTTGATTAGAAATATTCTACATCTATAAACATTCCTTGAAATCAAAAATATATATTCTCTCCCTATAACCGTATGCGCTCTTAATGCTTACAAGTATCGATTGCTTGCTACAATTTGTCTAATTCTTGTTTGTATTCCGCTGCTTTGTATCCTAATACATCAAACTTGTGATCGCTGATCCTGTCATACGTGTATACCGAATCAAATAGTGTGGAATCCTATTTGATTGGCGATCCAATCAGTGAGAACATTAACACGATCGATATAAGATTAATCTAAACGTTAAGAACGAATAGGTATCGATCAAAAACGATCTATCAAGTTGGACTGGCTTTATTAGGCTTTCTGATGGCTAAGGTATGTGTATGAGTTGAATTCTTCAAAGTGTTATGTTTTTTCCACCAATTAGATGGTATTTATAGGTTAGGGTTACTCATTCGTGCAACTGAACCATTCACATGGTTTAGTCGTGCGACTGAGTCATGTGGTTGATCCATTCGTACGAGTGAGTGTTCAGTCGTGCGACTGAGTCAATCTCATGTCACAATTGTGTGACTGATCTAGTGTGCTGGTTTAGTCGTGTGACTGGTTCATTAGCATTAAGTTGTTCATGCGTATAGTCCATTAGCATGGGCCATTCGCATGAGAACTTCATATGACTAAGTTTGAATATGTTTCACAATCATCATTTGACTTAGATCTATTCAAACAACCACAAACCTATAGAGTTAGTTCAATAAGCGTTAATACACAATAACCAATGAATTATTAAACATTATAACCATAAACCACACATTGTATTTCATTCAACCATCCAGTTACATATATGTAAGACATGAAAGACTTTTACATTAAGCTCATAAACTAGGTACATATGTATCTACAATAATGTTTCTTTAATCGTTAGAGTGATAATAATTGTGTTCTCCCTTATTAGATTGCCAATCCAATAGGATTCCGCACTATTTGAGTTGGTATAAACGTAGAATCAGTTAGTACTCCGTACAAAAACCATCCTAACAAAGAGGAACATGATGAATGAATGCATGCATTAATGGATGATAGAAACTAAAGTAAGTCTTGCAAGCCTTGTATGTGGAAACATGCCCAATGAAGGGTGTTAGTTCAACGGTGTGCGGGTTAGCTACACAGAAGGATGCACATCGGGGTCCATCTTTATGACCGACCATTTATATAGTGGTTACCCACCTCGGTGCTAGTGCCACTCTATGTGCAGTGTGAAAGTGATTTATGTTCTTCGGCCTAGTACCCGAGTTATGCATAATATTGGGGGTGTAGTATACAATGGTTTATAGTGGTTTGCCACCTCGGTGTTAGTGCCAGGCTAAGTGCAGTGTGCAAGTCAATTATGATCTTCGGCCCAGTACCCGAGTTATGCATAATGTCCGGGGTGCAGAATACAGTTGGGATCTTTGTCGCTTACCCCGGTGCTGGTGCCAGGCTATATGTAGTGTGGAAGTCAATTATGAACTTCGGCCCAGTACCCTATTTGTTTGGGGCATAGCTACATATGGTTAAAGTTTTAAACTTCCACATTTGTAACAGTAAACAAATGCTTACCGGTTTTGTTGAATTGCATTTGCTACAGTACACAAATGCTGATGAAAAATTTCCTTATCGTATTTGCTACAGTGATAGTTTAAGTTTAGCCGCATTTGTTTAAAACTTGTAACATTTGCAAAAGACATTAAATCAGCTAGTTAAACACACATCAGAAGGTCATTTAATACTTTTCAAATTGAGACACTTAAAAGCACGATGAGTAGTCATCACTGTTGCTCATCCATCTTCATCACCATCACCAAAATCAAAAACTATGTTCTTGATTCACTCACCTAAACATTCCTCAGTCTCGATTACTCACAGTGATAGTTGCATGACCGGTGAAGGGTATGCACTTACAACATAACAACACAAAGAGGAAAGTTGCTAAGAATACTTAAAAGATCAAATAGTGAAACTGGATAACCTTTTGGAAACGACACTAAGAACACAAGTAAATATGAGACATAAATAAGATAACAAGATACACAAGGAGATGGTTTTCAAGATTGCAGTATATCGCCTTCTCAATTTCTATTACAAGTGTTACAAAGCATATTCAGAAAGTTATAAGTACTTGAGATGCATATACTACGTCCTACAGCCGGCCATACTTTGGTGGCCAGCTGGATACAATTGACGAGACACAAAAATAATCAATTGTAGAGTCAAAAGGCATATTTCCTTTTGACTTGTGACTATGACATGCCATAGCTTATATCCTAATATATTACAAAAAGGATATGGTACATAACTTAGAAAGTTACAAACTCAAGACTGTCAATGTATAGTTACTAAAAGCATGGACCTTTTCACCAACTTATGTAAGTTGATGACTTTACAGAGTTGCAGCGGAAAGGGCTCCAGCTTTATGTAATGTACAACAGATAAAGCATGTATACTAAAAGTCTCTGGAAGAAATCTGTCTTCAAGTGTTGGCTTTGGAAGACTTTGTCTCAAAAGCATCGGAAGACTTCATCTTTGGCTTCGAAGGATATTGGTCTTCGCTTTGGAAGATTTCATACTTGGAATATTCTATTGCATATGTGAAACTTCCAAAGCATTCTTTTTCAATGCACTTGTGCATGCATACAGGAGACTTTGAGTGTTTGAGTTGCATCAACCTTTACATTTAATCCTTACAGTAGTATCCAAGACAAGGTGAATATCTTCAAAGTTAATAACCTAAAACTCACAAACATTCAAACTCATTTTGAGCTTAGAACCCTAGGTTAAGAAATAATCACCAAAATTAACTTCAAACTAAGGTGCAGGATCGATATATGTCACGAAACACCTGGTTTACTCTCAAACTCACTTGTACTCACATGGTTATGATGAAGCAGAATCTCTCAAAGAGTTGATTATAATATACTAAGTAATTTAAGGGCACAAAGAAATAATTACAAGGTACTTGTATATATTACTTCTCAACTCAAAGTTTACAAGACTGTTACAAGCATGATACAAGAGTTACAATGAGAAACTATATATACTATCACCTACACCCAATTATACTTTGATACCAACTAGAATCCTATAACTAAAGCAGATACTACAAAGCTATAGTTAAGGTATTTTAGATAATGTCTTATCTAAGTTATGGTAGACATGACATGTCCATAACTTACCTTTTGACACCAACTAAAGTTAGCAACTGCACTAACAAATATAGGTGAACAATGGAATAAAGTATGTTCAACTACATGGTCTTTTGAAAAAATGCCATACAGTATCAGAGATCTACAACGGAGTTTCTGAGAACCATACTTATGTCGACAAGTCTATAGCAGCATCTTCCGAAGGTTAATTGGCTTCGGAAGAACAAGTTCTTCTGAAGCCTTTTATACTTCGAAAGAGGCTGCTTCTTTCGTGGCTTGATGACGTCTTCTTCATAATTCGTTATCTTTGAATTCTTCTATGTCCCGAGTTTTGGAATAGAAGACTTTGTCTTCAGAAGTTGGAGCATTTCCTTTGGAAGATGATCTTGCACTTTGTCTTTAGAAGAACTCCATTTCCTTCGGAAGTCCACACTTAGCTTTGGAAGTCCTTTATAAGTTGCATAAAAAATAGTCTAAGTATTTAGTTTTGGTTGGACCAGCCTTTCAAGATCCAACAAACTCCCCCTAGGCTCATGCTACCAAAACCACACTTACTTCTGCTTCTCAAAACGTTTTTCACAAGTGACAAGTGATATTTGTATGTTTCTTTGTTCTATCAGAATGTTGTGCTAAGATGTCCGTGCAGGTCATCAATGGATAGGAGATCCAGTCTATCACTTCTAATGACATGCACCCTTTGTTGTCCCCCTGAAGAGAGTTAGTTGACGAGAGTGATAGTCATACTCCCATCTAACAATGGTTTCAAGTTTAGGATCCACAACCATTTGGAGAAAGGCTTTGTCTTTGGTTATTGATCCTTTCCTCTCCTCTTGCTCTTTCAGTTTTAACTCCTCTTTAATCCTTGTCCTAGCAATTAGCTCAAAAAGGTGAAGGCTACTCAGGTGATTCTGATGTGGGCAGCTATCTTAGAGTTTGAGGGGTTGGAGAATAGCTTCTTTGTTAACTCAGCTATATCAAATTTTCTCAATTGTAGTAGAGATGAGGCATTAAGTTGGTTCAGCTCTTCATTCTGTCTCTCAACAATAAAGTTGTCAGAAGAGTCTTCAACCCTCCACTGGACAATCTTATTTCTTGGCACAAGCGGTTTGCTAGGTAATTTGTCCCCTTCTTGGTATCCAGTAGACTCACCAGCTTCCTTCTTAGCTTCTTCTCTTCATCATTGAGTGAATCTGAATTGAGCCTAAGAAGTTTAATAGCCTAGTCTAATGTTCCTCTTGGCAGATCAAGGAATTGATCTCTTGATAGGGAACATGAGGATCCATCAATGAAAGTTAGCTTGATAGAATCCTCCTCACAAGAAACTTCTCTCAAGGTTGTGCATGTGATGAGCCTCATATTGATCTCCTTAAACTCCTCTAAGGAGAGATGCTTAGAAGGCTGAGGGCAAGGTCTGGATGGTTGTTGGGTAGGTAGTGGTGTTTGGGTTCTGGGTAGTGTTTTATGTTGAAGGGTAATCAGTTGAGGTGGTTCTGGTAATGATGTAGGTATGATAGTAGGTATGGGTTTAGGGGTGTAAGGTTCAGAAGTGGGTTTAGTTTTAATAGGGAAGGGAAATGGGAAAGGCTTAGGTCGAGGTTGGGGTTGAGTTTGTGTCGTAGGTTGGGGTTGAGGTGTTGGTTTGAAGATCATCCCTTGTCCCCTTTTGTACATCTCTTTCCTTTTTCTAAAGAGAATGTCAGCCATGATATCACTGACATGTCATTAGAGAGTTTTTTTAGACATGGGTCCACTTGCCTACTAAAGAAGCCATGAGCCCGGAGATAATCCTTCATCCAGGCCTTCTCACCTATCTTCTTGGCAGTAATGACCCCAGCTTCTTCTTCCATTCACTTCTTCTCCCTCATCTTCTCTTTTCAAGCTTTCTTCCTGTCTTTCTCTGATTGATCCTGCTATTTGTTGAAGAGCCATAGGATTGTGTCATTATTGTGTGCAGATAGTTCTTGAAGGGAGAAACCCCTAGAGGTTAGGAAAGTTATCCTTTCCCTCCTAAGCTGCAGACCAGCTTCCTTTTCTTCCTTTATCTTTCCTTCTCTAAGGCCAACCTTGCTGCTTCCTACTTTCTCTTAATCTACAACATGGTTTCCGTTTCTAGCTCTACTAACTCCTCTACTAGTAGCGGGAGTATATATACATGACAACTCCAATTTTGATAAGCTTGTCAATGATCTCCACCCTTTTCTTGTTGTTTACTGCCTCCTAGTTGGCTACAATTGCTTTGGAGCTCGCAGCTAGCAACTTCCTAGATAGGAGTATACCTTTCTTTTAAGTTTCTCAATCCTCTCCTCCTCCTAAAGCTCTTCGGCAGTCATCTTCTTCTTGCCTTTAATATCTTCGGAAGTGCTAGAGTTTGGTCATTCTTGGATGAAGGGTTCAGGTTAAGACATGGTAGATGGAGATAATGAAGTTGTTTCACCTAGGGTCGGTTGAGAAAGTCCTCACTATTGACCTCAGATTCCAGCTCTAGAATTACATCTATGATGACTAGATCCTCTGACAAGGAAAACAGGCTTTCCACAGCTTCCATCTCAGCTTCAAAAGATTGAAATTGTTCTTCCTAGGCTTTGACTTCAGCTTCGAAAGTCTGAGGGAATGCATTATCTATCCCAACTCTTTCGTTTGTCAGGACATTAGTCCTTATTTCCCCATCAAGATAAATCTTAGGTTCCATTTGGGCCTTAGCTTGACCAACTTCTTCCACAGTGGTATAAGGTGCACTTAGCCTCTTCAGCTCTTCAACTCCAAAGTATATCATAGCCGTGTCAGGGCTAGGCTGATCTAAAGAAGATCTTAATAGGAACTTGGAGAAGATCCTATTAAGATCTCTAAGTATCCTTAGGTCCATTTTTAGGACAACTTGAGGAGGCTCAGGAAAGACTATTGTTATAGGAGCCGGGTATCTAGCAGATAGAGAAGTTAAAGATTGGCCTTGTGGTTCCTCTATATTTTGTCTCTGAACACTCTCCCCTTTTTTGGTAGCATCATCTTGAGAGCTAGATGAGCTATTGGAAGAGGTTAATGATGTTAAATCGGATTTTCTTCGGATCGATAAACATCCAAGCATGTTCTTGACGGAAGGATAAACATCAAACCAAAAGTCAAGCAATAATAATACTATAATTGAATGGTTTCATTGATAAAACCTAACGATTACAAGCTCGTTACAACATAAGATCAAGACTCTTGGCAAGGGGAAGATCGAGCATGATCTCCCCTCTCATCCGGCAGCCCTAGGCTCCGGGCAGACTTCCTCTCCATCCCCTACTTCTACACATTGAAACTGGTATATATATAGGCCTCGGCCCATATTAGATGCGACTGGGCCCATTCATGCGAGTGGACCATGCGTATGGTTCAATCGTACGACTGGACCATGCGTATGGTTCAATCGTACGACTGGACCATACTTATGGTTCAGTCTTACGAATGTCCAATCGCATCTCTCAGTCGCACGGTTGGTCTATTAGCATGGCTCAGTCGTACGACTAAGTCTCATTCGCATATGCTCCTGCGAATGACCCAGTTTCATGTGTTTACAACATATCAGGTGTATAACATTAAGCCTAGACTATTCGACAAGCGACGAACACACTATATATGACTATCTATGCTCCAACAAATGAGACTTGAATAGGTACATGCCTAATACATCTCTCAATCTGTTTCTCAGCTAGTGAGCCTTGAGATTTTCAATCTCAAGTTGTTAGGGGCAGACCTATCCTCTATCGTCTTAACCTTGATTGGGTTTGAGAATTAGAAAGTAGGTCTTGAATGGTGAGTTGCATACTACCTCATCTTCTTTTGATGAAACATGGGGAGATGAGGTAACATACCTTGTATGTTCACTCACACCACTAGATGTGGTTTCTTAGCATCCTTGTTTCCTTTACCAGAGGATATCTCTTTCAGAAATATCATAAGGCATGGTTGCCATAGATTAAGTCTCAGGGATAGTTCCAATGGCCTAAGGATCCAATGAGTTTCCTTCAGTAGTGGCAGCTGAATCTACATGAGTCCCCTTTACATCTGTGGGACTCACCTAAGTTGGTTTTAACGTATGTGTGCTAGAGACAAGAGATCCCTCTAGGATCTGTTGATCTGATAATGGGTGTTGTGGATTAACTTCATTGCCATGAGGAGACGTAATCTCGTTATCGGTTCTAAATAAAAGGTTAGTAATGGATAGGGAAGTGAAGCTTACTGACCTAGGATAGTGGTCAATGTCTATTAGGAATGAGCCTTAGTGGGGCTGTCCCTTTTTGGTTTCTCAGGAGAGTGTTGGAACTCAACCTGAGGGCTTGTGGCTTGAGTTTCGGGCTTGTGGAATTGAGATTGAGGAGACACAATTTCAATATTAAGATCAAATGAGAAGGATGGTGAGATCTCTAACTGAGTAGGAGCCTATGTTTCCACTCTAGTCTTTTTGGTTTGAACAGGAGGGGCTTGCTCAATCAGAGTAGACTGAGCAAGGGTTCGTTTGAGTCTCTGATATGTGTGTTTGATGGGGTGAGCAGGATGATCTAGAAAAGTAAGGGTAGTTGATGTTGTGGGTTCATCACCTGTGGGGTGAACAAGGATCTCAACAGGAGGGACTGGAATCATATCTAGATGAAACGTAGTGTGTCTTCCAGTGAAATTGGTGGACACTCTCTTCAAGATCTTGAAAATGGTCGACCTCATTTGAAGGACATTCAGAGTAGCTACACAGACAAGCTTACTCTGGTCCAACTCATAGTTGATTATGTGTGCTGGATGAATCTAGGATACATAAAGAATGTATCCTTTTGAAGGTTCCCCATAAGGTTAGTCAGCACAAATCTTGAGTAGTTGAAGCGGAGGCTCATCATCAATCCATGAACTTGGTAGCCCAGTTCATATGGGATTTGGTCCCATCCCCAGACTTGTTAGACAAACAATGGAGAATAACGTGAAGTAGGAACTTCCAGTTCTAGGAGAAATTGAACTTATACACCGTAGACCTACTCACATCTCCACCATATCATATTTGGAGATATGTATCATCAAGGTCTGATTTGGGGAACTCAGTTGGGGGCCTTCATTATGGAGTCTAGATGCTCCCGGATGACTTGTTCAGTAATTACCAACTCCTGGCCAGAAATAATCGACCTAATAACCCTAACTCCATTTAGGAGTACTATCTGATCGTTCCCCCAAAATTATTCCATATGATTCAAGTAAATGGTAGGGTTCACAGTGAGAGCACTAAAGTATGTAGATTGGGTAAGAAAGGAGATGATGTCTGAGATGTCAGCATCCTTGGTAGTAAATGGTAAAAAGATTAAAGTGAATAATAGGGATTGTTTAAATGGGTGGAATGGCGGTTTTGGGGGTTTTAGATAAGGTGAAAAAATGGTTTGGGGTAAGATGTGACAATGGCGGTAAGGTTAAAAACCATTTAAAAGGTTCCGACATCATTACTAAAATCTCTACTTTTTACTGTGTGGGGCCCAAAGATTTACGTTACACAGTAAGCTTTTCTTTGGAGTATCAAGGATTTCTGAGGGTAAACTTCTTCTGAAGGTACTCTTCTTCCGAAGCCAATTTTACTTCTGAAGGTAAATTTCTTACTTTAGAGAGTAAAATATGCCTTCCGAATGGAGAGTTTTATACGCTTCTGAAGTAGATCTAATACGCAATCAATCGCTTCTTCTAAGGCTAAAAACTCTTCCGATAAGATTCCCTTGGAGAAATTTAGCTTCGAAAGATATGAAAAGTATCTTCTGAAGGTTAATTTCTCTTCGGAAAAACCCATACTTAGAAAAATTTAACCTAATGTAACAGGGCTTAGATTGTTATGACAAAAGACATTACACATTTCAATAAGGTTTTCAAGTGAGATAGACAAATCAATGTTTATCATCCCAATAGCTGTAATGAGATATTTAAATCTTTGTTCGTCAAAAGCTTTAGTGAACAAATGAGCATATTGTTCATTTGAATCAACATTGATTAGTTTGATTAGGTTTTTCTCATGAATATCTCCAATGAAGTGGTACCTGATATCAATGTGCTTCGTCTTTGAGTGCTTCATGAGATTTTCAGTAATGGAGATAGCACTGTTGTTGTCAACGTGGATAGGAATTCTCATGAACTTGAATCCATAGTCTAGCATCTGGTTTTGAATCCAAAGCAACTTAGCACAATAACTTGCAGCAGCAATGTATTTAGCTTTAGAAGTAGATGTAGAGACACAAGATTGCTTCTTGCATTGCCATGAGATGATCCTTCCACCAAGAAATTGGCATCCTCTTGATATGGTTTTCTTTTTTATGTTGCAGCCACCATGTCACTATCTAAGTAGCCATAGAGATTGAAGTTGCTATTCCTAGGATACCAAAGACCTAATTTAAGTGCTCCTTTGGGGTATCTAGGAATTCTCTTGGTAGAAACTAGGTGAAACACCTTTGGAGCAGCCTGATATCTTGCACAAATGCTTGTAGCAAACATGATATCAGGTCTACTTGCTATAAGATACATCAAAGACCCAATGATTGCCCTATATTGATGTTGATCAGTATCCTCCCCCTTAGAGTCACGATAAAAGTCATGGTTCTGGGTATAGGTGTCTTGGTTGGCATACAATCATTCATATTAAATCTCTCTAAGATATCAGAGATCTACTTAGATTGACTGATAAAGAATCCTTCCTTCATCTGCTTCACTTAAATTCCAAGGAAAAAGTCCATTTTTCACATTGAACTCATCTCAAACTTCATCTTCATAATGCTCTCAAAGTCTTTACACATTTGGTCATTTGAAGAACCAAATATGATGTCATCAACTTAGACCTGAATGAGCAATATGTCTTTCCCAGACTTTTTTATGAAAAGAGTCTTATCAATGGTGCCTCGAGTGTAACCATTCTTCAGGAGAAATTGAGACAATGTCTCATACCACATCCTAGGTGCTTGATGCAGCCCATAAAAATTTTTATCGAGCTTGCACACATAGTTGGGGTGCTGTGGTCTTCAAATTGTGGTGGTTGGCACACACAGAACTCCCTATTTATATTTCGATATAGAAAAGCACACTTGACCTCAAGCTGACAGACAGTAAAATTATTGGATGCAGCATAAGCAATGAAGATTCTAACTACCTCAAGTCTTGCAACAGATGCAAAAACATCAGTATAATCAATTCCTTCCTCTTAGGTATATCCTTGAACAACCAGTCTAGCATTGTTCTTGATGATCAAGCCTCTATCATCTCTCTTGTTTCTAAAAACCCATTTGTGTCTATAGGTAATTGACCAGATGGTAGCGGGCAAAGGTTCCAAACCTTTTGTCTTTCAAATTGAGGAAACTCCTCTTGCATTGACTCAACCCAGCTACTATCATTTAAGGCTTCTTCTACTTTCTTGGGTTCCATTTGAGAAAAGAAGCATGAGTACAAACAGACATTCCCATGATGTGTTTATCCTCTTGTTCTCACACCTTTAGAGACTTCTCCTATGATGTTCTCAGTTGGATTACTGTTGTGAATCCTTAGTCTAGGAATCACTTCCAGTTGCAAAGATAAATCCAAGTTGGACATATGTTGCTCAGGATCATGAACACTTGGGCCAGCTGTTGTTTCAATGTCATTCAATGAGGACTGATTGAATGAAAGAGAAACATCATCATAATGATTGGCTATGAAGAAGCATTAACAATTGCCTGTTCCTTCATAATAGAACGTTTATCAATCGGGTGTTGTTCAATCCCACTTGAAGGAACTTTGCTTAAGCTTCACTACCTCTTGAAAGAGTCATGCTACTTGATATTAAGATTGTTGGAGCAAGATCTTCAGTCACTCTTGGAGAATTTAAACAAGGTCCGGGCAACTCAAAAAGTTGATCATGATCATTTTGAGGACCTATTGTAGCTAAAACATTCTCACAAGATGGATTAGAATAATTGGGAAACAATTCTAAGTCAAAAATGTAATCAGGGCCATTCCCCCTAACACAAGGAGTGTGCTCATTGACAACAATGTTGGATGATTCCTCAAATTGTTTATTGATGTTATAAACTCTATAAGCAATAGAGTTGGAGGAATATCCAACAAGGATATCATCATCCGACTTTTCAGTAAATGTTTCCAAATTATCTTTTGTGTTAAGTATGGTACACCTGCTACCAAAGGACCTTAGAAAGCCAATAAACGGTGGCATCTTGTTCCATAGCTCATAAGGGGTTTTTCCATGTGGCTTAACTACAAGAACTTTGTTCTGCACATAGCATGCAGTGCTGACTGCCTTAGCCCAGAAAGTAAGAGGAAACTTTGAATAAGCCAATAAGTTCGAGAACCTCGATAAATGTCATGTCATCCTCTCAGTAACACCATTTTGTTGAGGAGTTCTAGGAGCACTATATTTTTTGTCAATCCCTTTTGAGTTACAGAATGAGTCAAGAACTTGATTCTTGAACTCAGTACCTTTAGCACTTCTGATTATTTTTACCTTGTGATCAATTTGATTTTCTATTTTAAAAATAAAAGTGAAGATCATGTATAGGTTGACTCACCTTAGTT
Organism: Flaveria trinervia; assembly: GCA_025506515.1. Classification (NCBI taxonomy): domain Eukaryota; kingdom Viridiplantae; phylum Streptophyta; class Magnoliopsida; order Asterales; family Asteraceae; genus Flaveria; species Flaveria trinervia. The sequence goes on from CM046441.1 coordinate 40,537,585, forward strand.
TAGAATGTTATTACTTTTGCTTGTAATAGGTCTTTTGTTAGTTTCCTTTTGTATGTAATTAGATCTATGTAGTTTTGCAGTCGAGCGAAACTATGAGCGAAACTATAGTTTCACTCACTGTCAGCTGATTAGTTCACTCGGCGAAACTGTTGTTTCTGCCGGGCGAAACTACAGTTTCGGCAGAACAATTTCACTAACAGTGAAACTGTTTGCGAAACTAAGACTACTATATATAGTGTTTGATCATTATCATTGTGGGTAAGCTTGTAAAAACTTAATTTTTGATCCTTATTGCAAGTTACCTTTTCTAAGCAGGATATTCACAAAAATATCATTGAGCTTTGATGTTATTGATTGTATTGATCTTCATTGTCTTATATTGATGAGCTGTTATTGTTTTCAATCTTCATTGTTCATCTTGTTTAGTATATGTGTTTGATATTGAACCATTCATCATTACATTTGCACTATAATACGATCAAATGGACCAACAATATGGTATGAGAGCCTTAGTGCTCACGATTTGTTGAGTTTTTGATTGTTTTAGTTCAATATCATGTTTCCATCAATTTTCAGTTCAAAATAGTGTGTATTTGAAATGAAAATTGATTGAGTTTTGTTGTTATTGTTGGGGAAGTTCTGTTAATCATCAGATCTCAAATTCATTGAGTTTTTGATGATTTTAGATTGATTTCGTGTTGAAAAAGGGTTCAAGATTCGTCCAGTGAAACTAGTGTTCTTTCAGCGAAACTGTGAAGTTCTTTCTGTGAAACTACTGGTGTTTTCACTATTGAAATTGTTTCTTGTAGTTCTATGAAGCTAGTCTCTTTGAACGAAAGTTCAACAGTTCTTGTGATGGTTTAACAAGCAAATTGTCGAAAGTAATTTTGAACAAAAGTTCAAGCTGTTTCATGCGAACTTATCGGCGAAACTAAGCTATTTGTGACATTCGGCTAGCGAAATTGCTGCTGAAATTGTCAGTGAAATTACACAACCTAGTGAAATTAGCTTTCTCAATGAAATTGTCTGCGAATTTACCTCTCTTCTGCGAAAGTACTTCATTTTTAGCGAAACTACATCTTCTCTTGCCGAAATTACATCAATCATAGCGAAACTACCATGACATAGTTAACCTCACTCACTCTTTCCGATCTTGAAAGTGTTCCTCCCAATAGGCTACCGAGACTCATTAACAGGGATAATTTCGAGGATTGGAAGAGATGTCTCAAAGCTTTCTTCTTTTACACTGAACACAACCAATGGGAATCAATCATTTCTGGTCCGCACATACCAACTTTCACAGTCGGTGATGTTGTCTCTCAAATAAGGACCCGTTTACTTTCACTGAAAAGGATCTAAAGCTGATTGATCGTGACTAGCAAGATTTTGGTGCATTAACACTATGCATGGCCAGACATCTACAATCGATTTGCATAGCATAAAATGCTAAGTCCCTTTACCATTCCCTATGTGAGTTCTATGATGGTAATGATGATCTGGTAAAGGATAAGAGCATTCAAGTAGAGAAAGGAATTCTATTCGCTACTTGACAGTTTCAAGCAACTTAAAGAAATACCATGAAAAACTTTCCAACAGTGAACAAGTTAACATGCTACTAGACTCTCTTCATCTCAGTGGAGCTTCATTGGTGAGGTAGATACTAAAGCAAGAAAGAGGGTTCACATGTTACAAGCTGATGGATATTATCATAAGCTTAAATATTTTGAGTTGGACATGAAGAGATGGGAATTTAACCAGACCATGATGCCTACATCTGGTTTTACTCAAAATGCTGCTTTACTATCATCCGCTGCAAGCTCTCAAATACAGACTTCAATTCAAGTAGGAGTTAATACAAGTAATTTTTCAGGAGGGAACATTAGTGTTGGAAGAGATCAGGCTAATTCTAAGTCAAACATTGAAACTTCAGTTCCATGAGAAACAATGTCTCTTTTTGGAATGTTTGTGCAAAGCTATGAAGCACTTGTGGCTGAGAGTTGAAAGGGAAATGAATGACAATTGAGGATGTATCAGGGGATCTGATAATCTAGAAGAAACTGACATTCAGTGGCAAATGGCAATGTTGACTCTTAGAGCTCAGAGATTTATGGAGCGCATTGGGAAAAAGAAACTTTGGAGGCCAAACCTCTAATTCAAAACTGGGATTGATAAATCCAAACTGAGATGTTTCAACTCACAAAAATTGGGACATTTTAAACATGAATGTCTATCACCAATTGTCACTGGGCTAATAACTTAGGAGTTCCACGATTAACCGTGGAGAAGGAGAAGGAAGATATGAATCACAAAGAAGAGACTGCCTTGATTCTAACTTTGATTTGAGTGCACAGGTTAAGGAGACAAGGGTTAAGGTTAATCATGCTTTGGTAGCTGAGTTGTTAAAGGAAAGGGGAAGGTAGACTTTGAAGATGAATTCAATCCATTCAAGGAATTCAAAGATGTGGCTGGGTTATGTGTGAAAGATAAGAAAAGAGGATGAAAGGGTGAAAGAAGGAAATCTAAAGGACAAAAGAAGGAAGGATGTCTAGGGAAAAGAAAATGATGATGCACTATCACCATTGAGGAAAGCATGTCAAGTACTCCGGTGTGCCAATATGAAAAGACCTTAGCAGCATAAAAGGTGGTGATGGGACTTCCATATGAGGTAATTCATGATATGTGTTCATCTGCTTGTAAAATAAGATTATTGGGGTTATAAAGCTAATCTGTTATTAATTGATAATGAAAAAGATTTAAAAAGAATTCAAGAACTTAAAATAAATGAAACAAAATATTTGTTGTAATTAAATGAGGCCTTGAAAGAAAATGATCATTTAAGACGAATTGTTTTCGAAAGAAATGTTGAGATTAATACTGTAACTGAAAGAGTTGCTATTGCTGAATTTGAAACAAGCAACATTAGTCAATGTAGACAAATAGACCATATCAGGAATAAAACATGATGACTTATGTAAATCACGGGGAGCCAAGATTAAAATAGGATTGGGATAGAAAGGTTAAGTTTATCCTCCACCTAGTACATACTATTGTTTTCCTATGCTTGTTTCATTCTTCTAATAATTTAATCAAAACAAATACTAACAGTATGTTTGCAGGTTTAGAGGTGTTTAATCGTAAGCACGTTCGGAAGGACTACGATTATGAACCAACTAGTGGGCTTGGATGCACTATATTAGTACACCTAATTTTCAGCAGTCTGTTTTAGATTATAAGTCTAGCTTAAATTCTTTTTTTGTTTCTAGTACACCTGTAACAGAAACTATCTCGCATCATGTTCGCATGATGTTTCTATTTCATCTTTAAATTTTGTACACTATGGTGATGCTTTTTATTCTGGTGATGATAATGTTGCAACTGATCTCACTATAAAGTCCAAGGAGAGACTTAAAACTAATTGTTTTGATAAATAATTTCTCATCCTATTCCATATTTTACTCCTATGACATTGATCTAGTGTATCTGATGTAATGAGGAAATTCACATTGATCATACTCTTATTTCATCACATCACACCTACACACAAACCACACTATTTCAGGTGTGGTCAAGAAGATCATCTTGTCAAGATTGTCCTACAATTCTTCATGGTCATGTAAATAGGAACCATTTTGAAAATAAATTAAAAAAATTTAGTTAATAATTTTTTTATAAGAAATCTGATTCTTCTAAAGCTAAAATTGTTCAAACTTGGGTTCCTATTTCACCTGGTTAATCTATTCTTTATTTTATTATAGGAGTCATCCACTAAGATTCTAAATAGCATTTGGCATGTGGATAGTGGATGCTCCAGACATATGACGGGGTTGAAAGATTTGCTGACCATTATCAGATTATAAATGGGGATAGTTTCTTTTTCTGGTGACGAAAAGGGTGGAAAGATAATTGGTCAAGAAGAAGTTTCAATGGTTCTTTAACTTGGAGAAAGTCAACTATGTCCCTGAGCTTGCGTTTAATCTCTTGAGTGTCTCTCAAATCTATGATAAAGATATTCTAGTCTTGTTTACATCCGATGAATGTCTATTCTTAAAATCAGAGATTGATATTCGAGAAGATTTGGTTCTTATGCGTGCTCCAAAAAAGCATGCTACATATTTTCTTGATATGAACTCAAGGGAGTCAAAGTCTACTGCGACTATCTCCTTTCAAAAGCTTCAACCTTGAATCTCTGTTATGGCATCGCCGATTGGGCCGCATTAATTTTAAAATAATAATCAAATTAGTCAAAAACAACTTGTTAGATGACTTCCTTTAAAAGTTTTCTCTGTGAATGCTCTTTTTTAACAACATAAGAAACCACATAAGCCCAAACTTGAATATAGCATGACTTGTCCTCTCGAGTTGTTACATACTGATTTGTTTGGCCCAATCAGCATTAATCAATTGCTAAAAAATACTTCTGTCTTGTTGTTACAGAAGATTTCTCAAGATATTCATGGGTGAGATTTCTTGCTCAGAAGGGAGATGTTGCCGAGGAATTGCAGAAGTTAATACATTCAATCGAGATGATAAGCAAAAGAAAGGTTTTGGCCATGAGAAGTGACAATGGTACTGAATTCAAAAATCAGATTCTAGATTCGTTCTGTGCTCAAAAGGGAATTGTGAGACAATTAGTGCTGCAAGGACGCCTCAACAGAATGGTGTAGCTGAACGAAAGAATCGCACTCTTATTGAAGCCGCCTGTACAACATTGATAGAATCATCGTACCCATTATCTTTTGGGCTGAAGCGGTAAATTGTGCTTCATATGTTCTAAACCGGGTGTTGATAGTCAAGGACAAAATGAAGACTCCTTATGAACTTTTTCATAAACGGAAACCTTTAATTGACTTCTTTCGACCAGTTGGTTATTCATGCACTCTCCTGAATACTCAATCCCAAAATACAAAGTTCGGTGCCATGTCTAACGAGAGTTACTTTGTCGGTTATTATTCTTCTCAAAAGGCTTATTGAGTATATAAAAAGAGAACTCATATCATTCAAGATTCATTCTACGTTGATTGGTAGGACTCTAACTCTTTTGATGTTTGATCTGAACCAACATGGTTCTTTGTTAGAGGACTGTGTACTGGATGGAGTACTAACTGATCTACGCGTATACCGAATCAAATAGTGCGGAATTCTATTTGATTGGCGATCCAATCAATGAGAACGTTAACCTGATCGATATAAGATTAATCTAAAAGTTCAGAACGAATAGCAATTGATCAAGAACGATCTGTGAACTTGGACTGGCTTTCATGGATGTTTTGGACAGCTAGGGTACATGTACGAGTCGAATTCTTCAAAGTGTTCTATTTTTTCATGAATTAGGTGGTATTTATAGGTTAGGCTTATTCATTCATGCGACTGAACCATTTGCATGGTTTAGTCATGCGATTGAGTCATGCGGTTGATCCATTCGCACGACTGAGTGTTCAGTCGTGCGACTGAGTCAATCTCAAGTCACAATTGTGTGACTGATCCAGTCTCCTGGTTTAGTCGTGCGACTAGTTCATTAGCATGAAGTTGTTCATGCGTATGGTCCATTAGCATGGGCCATTCGCATGAGAACTTCATATGACTAAGTTTGAATATGTTTCACAATCATCATTTGACTTAGATATATTCAAACAACCACAAACCTATATAGTTAGTTCAATAAGCGTTAATACACAATAACCAATGAAATATTAAACATTATAAGCATAAACCACACATTGTATTTCATTCAACATCCAGTTACATATATGTAAGACCTGAATGACTTTTACATTAAGCTCTTAAACTAGGTACATATGTATCTACAAACTCCCCCTTGGACCTAGTTTAAACTATTTTCTAACATTCTTCATCAGCTATTCATATTTCTTGTACTTCTCCTCTCTTTTGACTCCTGCATGTATTTCAAAAGCAAAGAAGAGCCGTATCACATTCTAGAATTGGGGAGCTTGTACAATATCATGTGAGTCATAGAACAGTGGCCAATTATATAAGGTGTAAACATCATCAACCGATAAGTTAGTGAGCCACATCGGGTCAAATACCCTATTAGTTTCCATATTCCCATTTATGTTCAGAACTATGACCACCTCAATCGTTCGCCAGTCATAGTACCACCACTTAAAGTGTGGAGTGAAGTCAAGAGGCATTTCCCTTAGAGGGATTCTGACATTGTGCGTGAAGCACTCCACTTCAGCATAATCTTTGGCTTCCCAATAATGGTGTCAACTTCAGATCTTCTGATATACCTCATTGGTTGTTGAGGTTTGAAGTTCACCCACCGGTGTGGTACTCTCTCTTCAAAGAAGCTTCAAACCAGCTGGACATCTTTCGAGGTTCAGCATATAACAGCTTCGACTTTGCCAACTGGTTAAGCTCAAAACCGGGTAGAGTCTTCAAATCATTTGGGAATCTGAAGTACTCTATGCCCTTTCCTCTCTTCACGGCATATACATTCACATCCTTAAAATGAGCCCATGCGAAGATCTTGCCTGTCACCTTTAAGTGTTTCTTGTCTTTGTAAAGCTTGGTGTAGACATTTGGCTTTTGTGTAATGCACATGGGTCGGATCTCAGCAAAACATGCCCCCCCATTCAACCTTTTTGATGTTCACATCGGCGTCTGCGGCTTGGGCTTGATCTTTCTTCTTCTTTGACTCCTGCTACATCTTATCCAGAGTTTCAAAAGTATCACTAACAAGGAAGTCCCCCAGATTGGTGACTACATTTCCCTCATTGTCAGCATACTCTGATAATGTTGTGCAGTGACATCTGCAAGTTCAATTTCATCCACATCGTTAAGCTCATGTCACTATCCATGTCCATATTAGGAGCATCCTTCACAATCTCATTTGGATTCAGTCGGAACATCTCAGCAAGTTGCTCATCAGTAAGGTCATGAATTATTTCTCCTTCTTCAGGAGTGTAACTCACAGACCTCCTGACGATCCTTTGCAGATCAAGTATCATTGTTAGTTGAGACTTGATCTGCTGAAGGGGAGCAACGTCATACTCATCTTGCTGAGATGTGTGATCTGCTTGATTTTAACATATAAACATATCATGCATCAGTAAATAATCAAGACATTAAACATTAAATATATATACATTAACATTCAAACACATAAGTTTAATACAATATTCAAATTACACATGATTTAAATTACACAAAACTCTATGCATTGCTTTTATCTTGGATCATGTGTTCTTCTGCTATCAGGGCTGATGTCGAGGCACCTAGATCTTGAGTCTTTTTGGTATGCATCTCGTTAGCTTCCTGTGCACTAGAAGCAAATGACTCTCCTCCTCCTTCAGAGTCTCCTCCATCCTCATCATCACCTTCATCATTATCACTATCATCACCATCATCTCCATCTCCCTCTCTGATCTTCAGAGGCTCATCCTTTATGCCCTTAAGTTTTAGTAGGATGGTCCTCTTAGCTTCCTCCAACTCCTCAATCTTCTTAGTAGATAAGACGTTTTGCTCCTTGAGTTGGGAAACCTCTAGACTCTGAGGAGCCATTTGTTATGCCTGCTGCTCAATCTGTGATGCCTGTTGCTCAATCTGCTATGCCTGCTGAGAATCTGCTATGATTGTGCAGCTGTAAGCTCCACTAAGTGACGGAACTGAGCAGTCTTCTCGTAATGGGCTGCTAATAGCTTTAGCACCATACGGTTTAGTGTTGAGAGTTGTTCCTCTACCCCACTCGGAGGTAGAGATGATCCTGATGGAAAGGAGGGTAAGATGGTGGTCCTGCTTGGTGGCTAGAGGTGATGATGGTGGCAGTGGGGTATATGGGAGGTGGTATGTGTGGGTTGTGTTGGGTAAGCTGAAGTGATGGTGGATGTGATATGGGGAAGTGGTGGAGTGGCTGAGGTAGTGGTGGTGTGTGTGGTGGTAGTAGTGGTGAAAGGTGGTATGGTGGTAGTGGTGATGGGGGGAGAGATAGATGTAGTGGGTGGTGTGGTAGAGGTGGTGGCTGCGGTGGTGGTGGTGGTAAAGGTCATCCTCCTCTTCTTCGACTTCATCCCATGGGTTGAGCCATCCTTTTCCTCCTATTGCCTTTCGAGGTGGATACTCCCCTTGGGATGCTGCTGGGCTGACCTGGTGAGTAGCTAGGGTCAGCTATAGTGTCCCCAGATGTGCTAGGGTGTCCTCCAACCTCCCGAATGCCTCGGTCAGTGGCAACCACCCTGCTGCCCACTGTCCTAGTGAGGGGCTCCTCATCACTCTCTTCCTCCTCATCAAGAGGACATAAATCCTAGTGAAAACTGGCATTGGTGGCATCTGTATGAGTATGGGGTGGAGATGTAGTATGTGCAGGGCTGGCCCTAGAAACAGTGGGGCCAGAATCTCCACTCGTGTCTCCGTCATCATCATGAGAGTCATCAGATGGAAGAGCAATCTACTCAATATCTGAATCACTCTCCTCGTGGCACCACTTTCGCCTTTCAGGCGCCACGTACTCGTCCTGGGCCAGATGCCCGATCAGTCTCTTAACAGGGGGTTTGACTTGCTTTCGCCTGTAGACCTTCATGTGGCCTAGTGTCATGTCATCCATCACCTCAAGTGACACCGCATCCTGGCTCTCCTTAGGCAGAGAGGGCAGCTTCTCATCAATAATCATCTGAAGAAACCTCGGGTACATGCAAAATCCATCTTTGTTTTTAGCCTCCAGATTCTCAATCGGGTATGAGAATATCATGACGGAGAAGCTAAAGGGGGGTGGTTCAGCACCAGTGCCACGTAGGCATTTTGAATCTGGTCTGATAGATCATCAAAGCCACCCCTCCTCGAAGCTAAGCACTTAAGTATCACATGTGCTAAGTACTTGTACTGGGACATAGGTTGCTCTCGTTGAGCACACCTGCATTTATTTCTCTAGAGTACTAATCCTGAGGAAACACCCTCTCATTGTCAGAGGGCGTAGTCTGGTCAGGTGATCTGCATCGTCACCCAAATCTAGTACTCGACGAATATCAGCAGCTGTCACCTCTATATCCAGCCCAAAAATAGTACTCCGGATGTTGTAGGGCTCACGTGATCGACCAACCAATGCACCCCCCTAGAAGGCCTGTTGTATAGACCTGTAGGGAGTGCACGGTGTAGATATGGATCTATGAATCTATGACATCTTCAGAAAAGCGATGATGCCACAAACTAAGCAGTGTTTCGAGTTGTGGCGTCCAAATGTGCACAAATATTATGCTTAGGGTTTATGGGCCACCTATCAACCATCAATCTGTAACCCAAGGAGCATACGAGTTAGATCATCACCCAATAGAAACAATTTCTAATTAACCTGTTTGAAATTAGTCTGGTTCAATCATGCGATTGAACTATACGACTGGGTTCAGTTGTTTGACCTAACATGCGACTGGATACAATCGGGTGACTATTCATGCGATTGAGTTCAATCGGTTGACTGAGCCTACGATAGGATTAGTCTGCCGACTGAGCTCATTCATATCATTCATTCGGCCGACTGAGTCATTCATCCAGCTCAGTCGGGCGATTGTAGTTCATCCGGATGTCGAGTCGCCTGACCCACTTTTGTTCAATGAAATTCGAATTTTGACCAAATCTAAACATTAGATTATGATTTGGTTCAATAGACTTGCAATAACCCTACTAAGTATATTATAACTTGATTTCAACATTTTACTTAGTATTATTAGATTTTTTTTCAACTTAAGTCTCGGTTCTTGTTAGGGCCGAATGTTGTAATTTGGAATCAAATAGACTAAAATTTGGTTAGATAGGACCGCATTGTACCTGTGTAAACACCAAAAATCATCAGAATATGAAATTTGAGGTCAAGAAAGGTCAGAGAAACTTTTGGTACAGTAACGGCTCAAAGTGCGATTTTAGGGCGATTGAGGGTGGTGAGTCTGTGCGATTGACTATGGCCCTATTTATACTTACTATGTTTTCAATCGGGCGACTGGATCCATTCGCTCTTTTCATTTGGGCGATTGATCTCAGTCGTGCGATTGGTTCAGTCGATCACATTTAGTCGGCCGACTGGGTTTCAGTCGGGCGACTGACTCATTCGGACAATTCCATTTGGGCGACTAGCTCAATCATGTAAGCTATTCATGTGAATGGTTCATACTCATACTCCATTCGGGTGTCTAGTGAATAATTATGCTCCAATCGGACGACTGGTCCATACTCATGGTCCAGTCGTGCGAATGGATCATACTTATGGTATTGACTTTATGACCATTTGTCATTTAACCCCATTTAACTATTGATTTAACATTTTGAGAAGTCGATCATCTCAGACATGATCATTTTAACTTTGAATCGTGATCTTTTTCTTCTAAAAAAATTTTCTCACCTCAGACGTGACCCATTAACATTGAAAGCACATTTGGTCACCACAGACGTGACCCTTTTTAAGTGAATAAATCCCAGATTGAATTTCACGACACAGTCCGACATATAACCCAAATTGACAATCTTAAACAAAAGAAACTACTAGAAATAAGGACAGAATTTAAGAAATATTTTTGTGATTTTGTGTGAGATGGATATCCTAAGATTGAAATCTAACAAATTTATTTCTTGAACAGGCAGCTTCAAGTTATTTTGAACATAAGAGGAGCGATTCATTATGGAATCATATAGGTGATCAACACATTTAGGACGTGTTACCGAAATCATTTGATGCTAGATTCTTGTGTTCGTCGAGAGACATTTTCAAATTAAGGAAATCATACTAGGACTATATGACACACACATTGATTTGGACTTTAAAGAATTGCGGCCATGATGATTGTCAGTATACTTGTCCACTTAAATCCATACACAGACTTTTGACATAAATTGGTGATAATTTAAGGTTTAATTATTTCAACAAGCATTTGTGGATCCCACACTTATATGGTAAGCAACATTGCTCAGGAGATTTTTGAGTGGTCTACGGGTATTTTTACAAGAAGACACTATTCTTAGAGCTTTCAAAGAGAAACCAAGCCTCAGGTCAGTGCCACCGCACAGTAGAGAGGCAGCAAACAACAATGAATTCTAGAATATATAGGTTATGCTTATCCTCAGATCAGTGCAAGTGCAGAGCAGAGAGGCACATAACCTATCTTCTTGTTTGAGCAATTATCTTGTTGCACAGATCGCACCAAGAACATAGGTTATCAGTTTGATTGCTTTTTGCATTTTTCATCATGTGCTTTGCTCATATTTTGGTCATTCGCACACATTTGTAGTGTTTATTTTGCTCGTCACCCCTTATTGGAACTCTGTTGATTGTGTTAACGAGGGATAAGATGATAACCCATAGCTTGTTGACCAGCTTAGTTTGATCTTGAGATCACCAACCACATCTACATATCTATTGTGTTGAATCTACCGACACATCATCTAATGGTCTAGCAACCTCTAGGTCTACTTTCTCCATGTTACGTTAGTAGTAGCTAGTTTTACTATCATTTTTCCATTTATTTTTGCTTAGACTTCTAAAACTTGTACTTTGAACTTTGCATCTAATTCCATTTAAATCTCTTATAGTCCCAAATGCTTTGTTCCTGTGTACTATCATTTTCCATAGTCGTTGAATCGATATCTCGGCTACGATCTCATTTCTATCAGCTAGCTTGTCCTCCTCCCTCGTTTTTTTCTAATACTAACTTAACCTATTCTCCCCCTAAAATTCTAAAACCGTAAACGAGCGTTTTTAGGATTTTAATAGGCAAAGAATTGAAACAATAAAATAAATAAAATAAAAATAAAATAAAATAAAATAAAATGGACTTGACGCATCGGACTAGATCTGTTCATCGTCTGGAATTGCATCACTTTTCTTTTTAACGCCATTGATCTCTAACAAATATAGAAAAACGTGGTTTATCAAAGGCTTTTGTATAGAGGCCAACATGTTGAAAATCCGTATTTATTTTAACAACTTCGATTACATTCTTTTCAAAAAAATCACGTATAAAGTGATATATTATGCCGATGTGTTTGGTCTTAGGATGTTGGACAGGATTTTTAGTAACGGCTATTGCAACAGAATTATCAACAAATGTAGGGGTGTTAGAAAATTTCAAACCATAGTCTTGCATCTGCTATTGAATCCAGATAATTTCAGAACAGCAGCTTGCCACAGGAACATATTCAGCTTCACAAGTTGACAACGCAACTGATGTCTGCTTCTTACACAGCCACGTGACTAATCTTCTCCCAAAGAATTGACAACCTGCTGAGGTGGATTTGTAGTTCATCTTATAGCCGCCATAATCCGAGTCACTATACGTGATAAGCTCGAAGTCATCATCATGAGGATACCACAATCCAAGTGTGGGTGTACCCTCAGATAACGAAATATCCTTTTGACCCCAATAAGATGGTTAACTTTTGGTTTTGCCTGATATCTTGAACAAAGACATGTTGCATACATAATATCAGGTCTTGAGGCAGTGAGGTACATGAGGGATCCAATCATTCCCCGGTACATGGTGGCATCAACCAGATCACCATTCTCGTCCGGTGCTACATCATGGTTTGTAGCAAGTGGAGTCCGAGCTGCAGAAGCAATCTCCATGTCAAACCGACTGAGAATATCCCCTACATACTTGGTCTGATGTAGAAATATTCCCTTTGATGTTTGATCCACCTGTATCCCGAGAAAGAACTTCATCTCTCCCATGGCACTGATTTCAAATTCTGCCTTCATCACTGCTTCAAAGTCTTCACATAATTCTTTGTTCTTGGAAACGAAGATTATGTCATCAATGTAAATCTGAACCAGCAGCACATCACCATCTTTCACTTTGATGAACAATGTACAGTCAATTACACCTCTACGATATATGTGTTTCACCAGGTGGGTTGAGAGTTTTTCATACCATGCTCTCGGGGATTGGTGAAGCCCGTAGAGAGCCTTATCGAATTTGTAAACTCTGTCCCAATGATATGGATCCTCAAATCCTTCGGGTTGACTGACATACACTGTTTCCCAGATTTCACCATGAAGAAATGCACTCTTTACATCAATTGGTAGACTTTAAACTTCATGTAAGAGGCATAGGCTAGGAAGATACGGATGGCTTCCATTCTCGCCATGGGTGCAAATACTACATTGTAATCAATTCCCTCGACTTGTCGAAATCCTTGAACTACAAGTCGAGCCTTGTTCCTGCTGATGACACCTTGGTCATCTTTTTTACATTTCAAGACCCACTTGGTGCCAATGACCTTAGCACATTCAGGTGTATCTACCAGTGTCCATACACTTAACTTCTTGAACTAAAGAAGTTCTTCTTGCATCGCACTCACCCATGCCTCATCATTTAGGGCTTCACTGATGTATTTTGGCTCGAACTGAGACACAAAAAATCAGTATGCACCATCGTGAAGATACCCTTTTCCATTATTGAAGCATAATCAGCTAAATACAACTGATTTCTTCTCTGAACTCCTGATTTGACATCTCCAATGACATTGTCTAGAGGATGATAGACATTTAGACATGATCGAGGAATGGTGGGAACAACTTCCTCAGAATCAAGATTATGAACGTTTGGTTCAGTATCTGAGGCAGTAGGAGTGTGAGGTTCCGAAGACTCAGAGGCATCAATGTCAGATGCTTGTGGACTTGCAGTAGCAGGAACCTGTTGCGCCTGAGTGTCCTGATCATTCTCCACGGCTTCATAGTCAGAGGATGAGTCACTTACCTCGAGTGCTCCCCTTGAGTTGGTTGGTGATTCACCTTGTGAGTCAGATTTTGTAGATTCCTGTGATGGTGTATTTAGAACATCGTACATATATTGGCTGCTAACTCTCATCAGACATGGAGAAAGAGATGTTGAAGGACTTGAAGAATCCATCATAGTCAAAAAAGAAAGCGGGTCCTTTTCCAGCAGGAGGGGTGGTGTATATCTGAACATCAACGTTACACCACACCTCTATTTGATGTGTTGTGTTATTGTAAAATCTCTTATTCGGTATGTTGTATCATAGAAAGATGCCCTCATCAGCCTTCTTGCTAAACGTCCCATCCTGAGTTTTCTTCAGCAACGTGCATGTGCTCCAAACGGTTCGAGATACTCCAGATTTGGTTTACATTGTTGAAGTAACTCGTAACACGTCTTGCCATGACATTTTACCACAAGAACTCGATTTAACGTGTAACAGGCATTAGCTACTGCCTCATTCCAAAATTGGATAGGTAGTTTTGTAAGGCTCTGTTCCCGGGATGCTCACAACTGGTAAATCATCGCACATAAAACATGTACTTTACATTTAATCATTCATAAAACATTGCAGCGGAAGTCTAAAGAAATAACTTTTCATATCATTACAATTGTTTGCAAGTTATACAACCATTCATTTCAAAACATCATTCGTTCGCATTATAATGCAAAAACATTAACAAAAGAATGCCATTCAACAAGCCAAGTAGCTGCTCCATGCCATCCTCAGCAATGCTCACCTGCCAACTGGAAAATGCATAAAAGTCAACGTTGCTAAATGAGTTCTAGTGTAACAATAAAACATACTGTTTCCTTCATTTAAAATTGTTCATTTCTATTGCTGTGATCATACATCATACATACATACAGATAATATCATCATTATCTTCGTCATTCTTTCATTCATACATTCATTCATTCATTCATTACTTCTAGTGACATGTACATTACCCGAACATTGTGCACGAAGCGGGTAACTCGGCCTGAGGTCTTTCATAGACTCCAAACATTGTGCATGAAGCTGGCTCCAGTACCTAAGGCAAGCGGAAGGGATCCCATTCATATGGTCAATCACAAAGATTGGACCCCACTGTGCATCTTTTGGGGTAGTTACCCCGCACATTGTTAAGCTAAACCCTATATAGGGTTGTGCACCTCGATTTTGCTTGCAAGCCTTTCTACATTCATTCATTAATTGTTGGACCAAAAGAACCAATGAGCCAAGATCAGAAAATCTCTAAGTCCCACACGGTATCACAACAACTGCTGAAGCCTCATCAGTAGTTTGACAAGTGCTGAAGACCTTCACTGAAGAACCAAAGTGCTGAAGTACAACAGCTGAAGAACACAAGTGCTGAAGCTGAAAGACCAAAGTACTGAAGTACAACAGCTGAAGAGTTCACAAGTGCTGAAGATCAACAACTGATGTACAAAGTCTGAAGACAAAGACTGAAGACATCAGCTGATGATATCTACTGAAGTCATCAGCTGATGAAACACCTGAAGGTCAAAGTCTGAAGATCAAGTACTGAAGCCTCAGTAGTTTGTCACAACTGCTGAAGAGTACTTCTCAGTAGTTGGATATCAGTAGTTTTATTTTCTTTGTTTCAGTAGTTTTGTAAAACGACTGAAGAGCTTGTTCTTCAGTCGTTGTAGTTTCAGTAGTTTTATATTTTGTACTTAACTTGCTGATATGTTCTCAGTAGTTGTGAACATTTCAGTAGTTTGTTAAGATTTAGTTATTTCTGTATTGGATCTGCCAGTTGTCACTTTCCGTGATAACAGCAGTGACTGTTGCACTCTATATAAGGAGTGACAACCTATTGTAATCATAGAGCGAAATGAGTAATTGAATGGAATGATTGATTGATTCGATTAGAAATATTCTACATCTATAAACATTCCTAGAAATCAGAAATTCATATTCTCTCCCTATAACTGTATGCGATCTTAATGCTCACATATATCGTTGGCTTGCTACATTTTGTCTAATTCGTGTTTGTATTCCGCTGCTTTATATTCTGATACATCAAACTTGTGATCTCTGATCCTGTCAAATGGTATCAGAGCAGGTTAATCATTGATCGATCTAATAATTGATCGTTGAAACTGCTATTCAAGATCCAAGTTTGATTGAATTAGCTTTTGTTTTTGCAAGAAACGTTTATAGAGATTGAATTTTCTGTATTTCTGCTCATTCATCCTGAGATCTTTTCTGGTTCTCATTGAGTTGTTGTTGTTTGTCTAAAACTTGAACTAAACTGTTTTTGAACTGAAAATGACCACTCCCTCCAATGATCCTCACAATACTGGTTCCTCAACCAAGCCTCCTATGCTGGTTAGGAATGAGTATAACATATGGCAAAGACGATGCTTCCATCACCTGTCTGTTAACAGCGCAGGGTGTTGGACATCAGTGGTACATGGTCCACACAAGCCTATGGTGAATAACCCGGAAACCAATCAAATGGTTCCGAAGAGGAGGGAGCAATACTCAGATGAGGATAAAAAGTTGCTTGAGATTGATGCAAAAGCCCATGGAATTTTGGCCATGGCTTTGCCCAATGAAATCTATTCTGGGCTAATGCATCATGAAACTGCCCATGACCTCTGGATTGCTTTGAAAGAACAATTTGGAGGAACAGATGAGTCTTGGCAAATAATAGAGAAATTCTTGCCCAACAATATGAGACATTCTCTCATAGAAAGGGCGAGACACTGACTCAACAATATGAGCGGTTTTCTTGTTTGATCTCTGAACTAAAAATGGTCAAACTTGAATACTCCAATATTCAGATGAATAATAGATTCTGAGATCACTGCCTGAGAGATGGGACACATATACTATTGTCCTACGCTCCAGTGCAAGTTTGGACAAACTATCTCTCACCCAACTCCATGGGAATTGCTTACTTTTGAGAGAGAGATAGAACAGAAGAGAAAGCTGTCTTCATCTGGAAAGCTCACTGAAGACTTTATGCAAGGCAACACTGCCTTGGTGGGTCATGAGTCAGAATATGCTTCATCTGAATGCCAGTATGATGAGCATATTAATTTCTCTTCGAGCACTTCTAATTCTGCATTTGTAAGTTTTTATGGTCAGTTCACTGGATGTAATAATGACAATTTATGTTTCATTATGGATGATCTCAAGGGGATTGCTGATGATGACTTAGAAGAGATGATATTTTGAGCCAAGGGCCTTGATAATATCAGATCTCAGAAGTTCTACAAAAGAACTGGAAGAAAATTCCCAGGACTCTCTGGCAAAACCAAAGTTGGTTTTGACAAGAGCAAGTTGAGGTGTCACAAATGCCAACGGCTTGGACACTTGCAAGAGAGTGTAGATCTACTGGATCAAACTCTACTGCACCCTTTGTGACTTTTCTAGCAATAGTCAACAACAGAGGGCAACATCCTGTCACATCTAGTCATCATCCTCAACAACAATCTCCGGCATATTTTGTTCCTCAGGGCCAAATGCCATATCAGTACCCTGGTTATTACATGCCACAGTCAAATCAAGTTCAAGTTCCTATGCCACCACAACCTCATGCATTACCAGAACCTCAGCCTTCCCTATCTCATCAACAACCTTCATCTCAACACACAGCTTCTTCACCCCAGGAGTTGTTGACTGGAGCAGTTTACCAGATGACTTGTGGGTCATGATCAACTGTTCTCAGGTGCTGGTCAACATGGTGGTGACAGTCCCTTTGGGAATCTAGCTCTTATGCTTTGGAGTCTGCTGATACTTCATCTTCCAATGCCTCTACACCTCAGTTATCACAGGTATCCTCTGAGGCAAAAGCCGAATTATGTTCTGAACAATGCATAGCAGCATTTGCTTCCATTAGAGAAGCAAATGTAGCTTTAATTAATAAGAACATTGAGCTAGAACAAATAATTTCCAAAAACAAAGCTGAGTTTGAGTTTGTGCTCAAAGATAAAAATGATGAGGTTTATAAACTGAACTGCAAAAAATTGATGATAAGGCTAGAGAAGATGTACTTCTAGAGAAGTACAAAGATCTCAAAGAAACCCTTGCAGTTACCCAGGTCGAGTGTGATAGATGGGTACAATCATGCAAGGTTTTGAAATGCTTCTCAGTAAGCAATCTGCTTCAAATGTGAAGTTTGGAATTGGTTACAATCACACTGCTCCACCTACAGATTTTACCCCCAAGAGCAGAGGTAGAATCTGATGGTGAGAGTGATAACCAATCCATCAAATCATGTGATCTACCTTCTGATACAGCACAATCAGAAGTAGCAGTCAGCATCAAGTCCCTCTTTGAACCTATCAGCTGATGTTGATGGTCCAAATGCTGACATTCACATGATCAATAAGTTGATCAACTCAGGAGTCAATCCTGAAGGTCCTGAAAGGACTGGAGAGCAGGATTCAACTCCTGAAGTTCAAACTTCAACTGCTGTCAGTACTGAAGAGAAGAAAACTGGCAGTAGAAAGAGTTTGAAGACTACTAAAGATGCTGTCAGAAAGCACCAATGCTTCCAAAGCATTGAAGAACAAGTCTTCACCATCTTTAGTTGATGATCAACCTAAGATGAAGAAGAAAACATGTGAAATATGTGGTTTGTTCAATCATCTTACAGATGATTGTTGGTACAAAAAGGTTCCAAACTCAAACAAAAAGAAGAATTAATAAGAAAATGGTAAAAATGAAAAATGAGTTTGAGACCACATTTGTATAGCAACATCAATCCTGTAACCCTTAAGTCCTTAAAGCAATTCAAAAAGGAAGGAGTTAAACAGGTGACAGCTGAGGGTGCTCAAAAGAAGAAGGTGCAACATAGGACCTTATCTAACTCCACTAGCAATGTGTCTGATGAGCTGAAAGCTTTATCACAAAATCAGACACAGCTGGTGATGATGGTACAACAGCTGTTGGGTAGAGTTAACCAACTAGATTCTCCTATGTTGAAACCACAGAAAAGGTGGTCTAAGCCAAAGGACTCCTCTTCTGCACCATCTTCTTCTTCTCAGGCTGTTGTTACAAATAAACATGCTAGTTTACCATCTATTGATGAGACCAGGCCCAAAACCAAAAAGGTTTGGGTCTCTAAAACTAACTGATTGTTTATTATTGCAGGTTCTTCACATGCCAAAGTAGCATCTGGTATGTAGACAGTGGGGGATCTATGCACATGACTGGGAACATCTCTCTTCTTCATGACTACTCTCAAGGAAAGAAGGGATTTGTCTCTTTTGGCAATGATGCTAGGGGTTACATCATCGGTAAGGGCTTTGTCTCCAATGGAGAAATCAAATTTGATGATGTTAATCATGTGGAAAATCTCAAGTACAACCTCTTGAGTGTCAGTCAAATGTGTGATAAAGGCCATGTTGCCCTCTTCACAAGTCAAAACTGTAGGATTCTGTCATCCAAAGTTTTGCCCTTGATTGACAAGGTGTTGGATGATCACACTCTCCTGAAAGCCAACAGGACAGGAAGAGTGTATGCCTTAGATCTCTCTAAGAAGATAGATCTCAAAGGCAATCCTTGCCTATTTTCCAAAGCCTCTTTTCAAGAATCTAAACTGTGGCACAGGAGGCTTGGTCATGTTAATCTCAAAAACATGAATTAGCTTAGCTACAATAGTTTAGTCAGAGGCTTACCAATAAAGGAGTTCCACTGTGATGAAACATGCACTGCTTGTTTAAAAGGAAAACAGCACAAGGTCTCATTTCCTCCTATTGAAGTGTCCAAGTCCACTGCCTGCTTGCAATTACTGCATATGGATCTATTTGGTCCTGTGAAGTAATGAGCATGGCAAAGAAGAAATACTGTCTGGTAATTGTGGATGATTACTCCAGATTTGTATGGACTTTCTTCCTACATTCAAAGGATGAGGCTGCTCAGAAGATTATCCACTTTGTGCTGTACATTGAGAAGCAGTATTCCCTTCCAGTCAAGTGTATTAGGAGTGATAATGGAACTGAGTTCAGAAATCATACACTTGATGACTTCTATCTCTCAAAGGGAATCAAAAGGCAGTTTAGCATTCCAAGGACTCCAGAACAAAATGGAGTAGTGGAGAGAAAGAACAGGACTCTCATTGAAGCTGCAAGGTCCATGCTGGCTGACTCAGGTTTGCCATTGACCTTTTGGGTCGAAGCTGTCAACACAGCTTGTTATGTGCAAAATAGAGTTTTAGTAAATCAGAGGTTGATGAAGACTCCATATGAAGTTCTCCATCATTTGGCTCCTCTGATTTCATTTTTCAAAGCATTTGGGGTCCCTGTTTTATCCTCAACACAAAGGATCAACTCCACAAATTGATCCTAAGGTGGATGCAGGATACTTTGTTGGTTATTCATCTACTTGCAAGGCATACAGAGTCTTCAACTGTAGAACAAAGATGGTTGAAGAAACTCTACATGTTAAGTTTAATGAATCTCCAAAGGACAAGATTCCACAAAGTCCTGTGGAGTTATTTGATCTGGACATACTGCAATATGTTCCTTATCAAACTCCTGCTGTTGCTCCTGTCAACAGTTCACCACCTGGTGGTACTGCTGATGATGATGATGATTGCAGCACTCACCTCTTCAGGTTTAGTGATCAGCTGCCTGACCTACTAGACCTGATGTTCCTGTAGCGCCAGTAGCACCATCCACAACAAATGCTGATGAGATTTCTTCAAATTCAACTTCCTTTGAATTACCATCCACTGATTGGTTTCAAGGAAATGATTCACCATCACCATCTGTTGCTGCTGAACCAGCTACAAACACTTGCACAGATCTCATTGTGTATCAAGATCTGAAGAATCACCCATGTCTCAAATCATTGGTGATATCACTGCTGGAGTATCAACAAGAAGTCAATTGTCAAATTTCTGCTTCTATGCTCTCTTCATCAGTCAGCAAGAGCCAAAGAATTATCACATTGCTTTAAAGGACAATGGATGGGTTGATGCCATGCAGCTTGAGCTTCTTCAGTTCAAGAAACAGCAAGTGTGGGAACTGGTTCCTCTACCTCCAGGTAAGTGTGCAATAGGCACTAAATGGGTGTTTAGGAACAAAACTGATGAAAATGGGCTTATTGTTAAGAACAAGGCCAGACTGGTTGTTCAGGGGTTTGCACAAGAAGAAGGTATTGATTATGATGAAACCTTTGCCCCTGTAGCCAGACTGGAAGCAATTCGATTGTTTTTAGCTTATGCTGCTTATCAAAAACTTAAAGTCTTTCAAATGGATGTCAAAAGTGCATTTTTGTATGGAAAAGTTAAAGAAGAGGTTTATGTATGTCAACCTCCAGGCTTTGAGGACAATAAACATCCTAATTGGGTGTATAAGCTTGATAAAGCTCTTTATGGGTTAAAAACAAGCTCCCAGAGCCTGGTATGAGACATTATCAAACTTTCTTCTGGAAAACAATTTCACTAGAGGCTCCATAGACAAGACTTTATTTATTAAGAAAGCTGGGCAGCATAATCTACTTGTTCAAATTTATGTAGATGATATCATTTTTGCATCCTCTGATCCAAAGTTGTGTGATGCCTTTACAAAGTTGATGCAACAGAAGTTTGAAATGAGTGCCATGGGAGAATTACAGTTCTTTCTGGGGTTGCAAATCAAACAAAAGGCTGATGGATTTTATTCATCAATCCAAATATACAAAAGATCTTTTGCAAAAGTTTGATTTACAAAACTGTAAGCCCTGTTCTACTCCCATGAGCAACACCACACAACTGGATCAGATCAGAAAGGTAAAGTGGTTGATGAAACACTTTACAGATGTATGATTGGGTCCTTGATGTATTTAACAGCTTCTAGACCAGATATTATGTTTGCTACATGTGTTTGTGCTAGATTTCAGGCTGCACCTAAAGAGTCTCATCTGATTGCAGTCAAGAGGATCTTTAGATATCTGCAAGGCACTCCATCTCTAGGTTTATGGTATTCTACCAGACATTCTGGTAAATTAGTTGCTTTTTCTGACAGTGACTATGCAGGGTGTAAGTTGACCAGGAAATCAACTTCTGGTGGATGTCAATTCCTAGGCAACTGCTTGATTTCTTGGCAGAGCAAGAAACAGACCTCAGTTGCTACATCCACTGCGGAAGCAGAGTACATTGTGCTGCAAGCTGTACATCTCAGGTACTCTGGCTTCAAAACCAACTTTTGGATTATGGCATTACAGAGACTAAGACTCCATTGTTAATGGATAGTGCTTCAGCTCTTTGCATTGTCAAAAATCCAGTCCAGCACTCTAGGACCAAACATATAGAGATCAGACATCATTTTATAAGGGATTGTTTTGAAAAAGGTCTGATTGATCCTAAGTTTGTGCCTAGTGCTGATGAGCTTGCAGACATTTTTACTAAGCCTTTGGATAGTTCAACTTTCCAAAACCTGGTGTTAAGGCTTGGTATACTGCAGCTAGAATAGGTGACAACTACTGATGATCTCAGTAATTCATACTAATGATCATGAGTGCCTGTCACATATAAGTACTGATGAGCTCTTTTAACCTCAGTAGTTTTTATAACTACTGAAGGCTAAATGTCTCACAAGTACTGAAGTACTTCATCTGCTCTAAACTACTGAGTAGTTACAACTACTGATGCAGTCATAACTACTGCAATCAGTAAAAACAGATAAGTACTGATGTCCTATGAAACAACTGAAATCAGCCATAAAGACTGATGAATGTGTTGAGGATAGTTTGAAACAGCTGAAAAGCTAAGAATTAACGAAAACAGCTGAGGAGAAACTTCTCTCAGTCGTTTGTACAACTGCTGTTTCATTTTAAACAACTGAAGCAAAACCACGTCTTCAGTAGTTTTATAACTACTGATGACCAATACCAAGTCTTCAGTCGTTTACAACAGCTGATGACAAAACCACTGTCTTCAGTAGTTTCATAACTACTGATGACAAACACCATGTCCTCAGTTGTTTCAATCCTCTGAAGTCAAAACCACGGTCTTCAGTAGTTTTCTAAACTACTGATGCCTAACACCACGACTTCAGCTGTTTCAACGTCTGAAAGGATAATACCATGTCAACGGGTTTAAAACTACTGATGACTAACACCACATCCTTCAGTCGTTTCCTCACCCGTACCCTATAAATACCCTTAACCTGAGCTCTCCATGCTTCATCTTCTTCAAACCTAACGTTCCTCTCCAAAAATTTCCATGGCGTCTATGCAAATTAAACCGCGACACAACTGTGTTGCCTACCTCACAAAATCGCCGATCTGGACTAAGTTCGATACTGCTATCGATCTTATGGTTCAGTCCCAATACAACAAGGCATTCCTTCTGAACCCCGTTTTACATGCCGAATCCTTGAACCAATTTTGGATGAACGTTACTGTTACAACTGAGGAGAGCAACACACGATCCCTCCGGTCCGTAGTCAACAACAAAGAAGTAGTGATTACTCCTGCAACAATCCGTAAAATTCTTCAACTGAGTGATGCTACCTCTCCTGCTGGATATCCGAAGGGCACCATAGATCTATCATTTGCTCAGCATGGATATCAAGGTGATCTCAGTGCCACCACCATCATGAAGAAACACTTTAATGACGCTGAGCGCCTGATTTTTCATATGGTCAATGTATGTTTGGCCCCTAAGACATCGTCTTGGGATCAAATGTCCACCAAATGGCAGCAGGTAATGTATTCTATCCTTGAGCAAAACCACTGAATTTTTCAGAATTAATATTTTCAGAGCTCAAAGATATGGCTCAAAAACTAACTGCTAACCGTTGGATACTCTATCCACGGTTCATAATGGCCATTATTATAGACCAGCTTAATGCTGAGGGACTTGTTGGCTTGGGAGTCCCTGCTACGGCTGTTCTGCCAGAAGTATACTCCCGGCACAACTCTGACCGGACACTCAACTGGCTGCCAAGCTGCGAAAACCCACGCAGCTGGAACCCACAGCCACCACCTCCAAATCCATGTCCCCACCAAACCCACCAAAAAGAAACCCAAAATGGCTACTCAGGGAATTGAGTCCCCTGAGGATGCTCCTGCACCACAAACGCAGGTTATATCCACTAGTCCAACCCCCTAGTGGATACAATGACTCCTCCAGCCACAGCCGCTCAGGCTTCCTCTCAACAGGAGCCTGCAGCAACCCAAGGGGCACCTACTTATCTGGGATCTTCCTCACTTGAGGAGATTGCCATTGAAGAGCACCATCCACCCCAGGTGCACACTTGTTACCTCCTTACCCCAAACAACCGCCCCTCACAGCCCAACTTTAATAGTTGCACAAGTGCTGACTCAATTGCACTCCTCACCCCCTCCCCAGAAACCACGTACTACTGGGACTTCCTCTACAATTGAGGGGGAGGAACACAGTGCACCTGAGAACCCACAGCACAGGGGTTTCCCAATTCTATCTCCTGGTGTAGACAAGGAGCTTAGAATATCTAGTGAGGCTGCCACCTCCTCTGACTCAGCACATGACCAGAGTGAGGCTGGTAACATTGCTAAGACCTCCCTAGAGGCAACAGCTGATGATGGACACTGTCCTGAGGCTGGAAGTCCCCAGTACCAAGCACAAGGGGCACATGCACCACTGGTCTACACCCAGTGCATGTAAATCCTGCTCTAAGCAGGAGGTCAGGTGATTCAGTATTACTGATGATGACCTGAGCTTCTTCTATGATGTAGTTGCTCAAACACCATTCTAGAGGATGAGGTAGCAGACTCAAAGAGCTGCTGGCCAAGATGTCTCAGGATGCAAGTCCATCTGCCACCCTCATACACCCACAGATGGCACCTTCCCTTGAAGGTTTCCCAAACACAGAGCCACCCCAAAATCAACCACCTGCCTCTGCTTCAGGCCCTACTTCTCAGGAACAGAACCCTCCTGAGCAAATAGGTGCTATACTCCAAAATTCCCTCCCTCTCATCACCCCCATAATCACTGATATAGTGATCAAAGCCCTTGATGAGAGGCTTTCCTCAACCTTACAGCCCTTGGTTGATGCTGCTGTCCAAAAGACTCTTTCTGCGGTACCAACCCTTCCTCCAATGCACCCAAAAAGGGGGGGGAGAGTACTGCAGTGAAAGAAAAGAAGAGGAAAAGATCCGAGGAAAAGAAGGAGGAGAAAGAACAGCAACCAATGCTCACCTACAAGCGAAAGAAAGGTGCTGATGAGCACATTGCTGAAGATAAAGCCTTGGAGCTACTGATAAAGAGGCTGATGCCGAACACAGTAGATCAATGGACAACATCATTGATCAGCTGTTTAGGCAAGGCCATGACACCAATAAACTTGACTCTGAGATTCGACGACTAGAGATTGAAGAAATCCAGAACAGATGGGCAAGTTATGAAGTGTTAGAAAGAGAAAGGCTTGAAATCATGAAGATTTATTGCAAAATATGGAAGATCAATGATTGAAATCAAAGCTTGGTCCAGGGACAGTATCTTGGCAATCACCACCAAGATCTGTTCATCTGAAGTATATACTAAGGGGCTTGTCATTGAAGCTTTGAATGAGCGGGTGCTGGGAGCAGGACTGAGCTAGCCAAGCAATCAAAAGCCACACTCACCTCAAGGATGCTAGAACAGCCTGTCAACATTCCCACACCAAAACCACCCAAAACACAACCACCAAACCAACTCCCTACCCTCAAAACCCATAGCCGATGATATACCCTTGAAGAAGAAGAGAAGGATATTGACGCTAGAAGACGATGATGAAGATGAAGAAGACAGGCTGCCGCTCTCAGCTGTGATTCAGTTGCCTAAGGCCACAAGTCACTCCTCAGCAATTACTCCTGAAGTCCAGAGACAAATGGTTAAAGTGAAGCTAGAAGAAGAAGAGCTTCATAAACAGCATGATGAGGAATTGCTGAAGAGAGTTGACAAAGCTTATGCAGCCACATCTTCCATCATCAATATGAAGGAGCAAGCTCTCAGACTTTACACTCTCAGGCATACCTTTCAATATCAAAAGGAAAGAGTGAGGATTTGGCCTGATCCCAGGGTCTCTCAAGAATTCATAAGAACAATATACCTCGGAGATACATTGGCCAGGTGAAAAAGATCGTAGATGAAGTGATCTCTCTGGTCTTTGTAGTTTCACCCTGGGAAATCCTAGAAGACTTCAAGAAGGCCTACAAAGCTAATCTAACCCCTCAGAAGATGTTGGAAAACAAAATAGTGAAAAAGGGGTTAGTTTACAAGAGGCTTGAGGAAGTCAGGAAAAATGAGCTCCAGTTGTTCCTAGAGGGTAATCACCCGGATGAGTTTGCTTACAGAATAATAACAACTGTGGAGCTAAAGAATGGGAAACAGGCCAAATAACTGTCTGAGTATTATGGGCCGGAATCATTGTTTGAAGGAGGTGCTGAAGAGCTAACCATGGAGGAACAAATCACCTTCCTTGAGGCCTACACAAGAGAGTCGTACAGACTCATTATGGGGAAGTGAATCTCATGAATGGGATGATAACAACTCTGTGTCCTGTTCCCCAAAACAGAGTTCCCATTCATACTCTGCCAAACAAATATTTGAGGTTCTTCCCAGGCCGGAGCTTACATGGGTCATCTTCTCTACTGATCAAGAAGGAAAAAGACCAACCTTTTGGCATCAATAAGTGGGAGTATAAATAAGTTAGAGGTTTTGGCTGCATTGGTTCAGGGGGAGTTTGTTGGACCAAAAGAACCAATGAGCCAAGATCAGAAAATCTCTAAGTCCCACACGGTATCACAACAACTGCTGATAGCCTCATCAGTAGTTTGACAAGTGCTGAAGACCTTAACAGCTGAAGAACCAAAGTGCTGAAGTACAACAGCTGAAGAACACAAGTGCTGAAGCTGAAAGACCAAAGTACTGAAGTACAACAGCTGAAGAGTTCACAAGTGCTGAAGATCAACAACTGATGTACAAAGTCTGAAGACAAAGACTGAAGACATCAGCTGATGATATCTACTGAAGTCATCAGCTGATGAAACACTGAAGGTCAAAGTCTAAGATCAAGTACTGAAGCCTCAGTAGTTTGTCACAACTGCTGAAGAGTACTTCTTCAGTAGTTGTGATATCAGTAGTTTTATTTTCTTTGTTTCAGTAGTTTTGTAAAACGACTGAAGAGCTTGTTCTTCAGTCGTTGTAGTTTCAGTAGTTTTTATTTTGTACTTAACTTGCTGATATGTTCTCAGTAGTTGTGAACATTTCAGTAGTTTGTTAAGATTTAGTTATTTCTGTATTGGATCTGCCAGTTGTCACTTTCCGTGATAACAGCAGTGACTGTTGCACTCTATATAAGGAGTGACAAACTATTGTAATCAAGAGCGAATGAGTAATTGAATGGAATGATTGATTGATTCGATTAGAAATATTCTACATCTATAAACATTCCTAGAAATCAGAAATTCATATCTCTCCCTATAACTGTATGCGATCTTAATGCTCACATATATCGTTGGCTTGCTACAATTTGTCTAATTCGTGTTTGTATTCCGCTGCTTTATATTCTGATACATCAAACTTGTGATCTCTGATCCTGTCATTAATGCATGCACTCATCATCATGTTCTTCATTCATTATCTTTCACCTTACATTACATAATACTTCGTTCATTCATTATCATAGCAAGTAAAGTCAGGGGAAAGATAAACATACATCATCATAAAGAACATCAACATATCATTCATACATCATCATGCAGGGTGTCATACATACATAACTATTCATGTATAACCATGCAACATCATCATCATGCATAAACATCAAGCACATAACATTATATGCCCATCATACCATCTATAACCTCAAAAGTCAACTTACATAGCCCCCGAGAATCTTCTAGGTCAAAGCCTACATCGCCTCTTTTTCCCCAAAAAGTCAGAATTTTTTTCTAAGTGTTCATCCGCATTTTCTATAGTTCACCCACATTGCTATAGTTCATCCGCATTTGATTTACTTCATCTGCATTTGTCATCCACATTTTCCTAACTCATCAGTATTTAATATACTCAGTCAATGTTCACCCGCATTGACTCACTTCTTCCGCATTCACTTACTTTGCTCATCCGCATTTCCATACTTAGTCAATGCTCATCCGCATTGACCTCATCCGCATTGACTTCATCCGCATTTCCCAGACATAGTCCAATGCTCATCCGTATTTCATGCACTTAGTCAATGTACATCCACATTGACTTCATCCGCATTGACCTCATCCATATTGACTTACTTTGCTCATCCGCATTTCCATACTTAGTCAATGCTCATCCACATTGACCTATTCTATCACTTATGTACATTCTAAAAATTTACATATGAGCCTTAAACATCAGATTTCAATTCACCATTCATCATGTTCTAAGCTTACATCATACATTCTAAATCTTAGAAACATCATCATACATCAAATCATGAACATAATCACACATCATAACATAACATCATCATATACAATTTCAAACATGCGGGTCCGAAACACAGTTAATGAAAACATACATTCATGCAATTCTAGCCCCAAAATTAGTTAAGACAGGTAAAAGAGGAGTCCTAAAAATCACCTTTGCAGCTCTTGAGTATGGCTTCTTCCAAACTCGTTTGCAAATTGAATTCAACCTCCTAGAAACCCAGTAAAAACATACCCGGACATATACAAACACACATAAGCATAAAGCCGAGGATAAGACCAGTCAAGAAAACCATAAAAGCATGAATTCTTACCTTGAATTCGAATTCTTTCTTGTTCTTCCTTCAAAACCGAGAATTTGCTGCTCTTTCTCTATCTAAAACCCGAAAATCAGTGGTGTATGTGACATATGGGCGGCCATACCGCCTTTTACACCAACTTTTCAAACATTTTGTCCTTTTGGACACTTTCGACCCCTAAACTTTTAGGTTTTATTTCTTTTCCTTCTTTTTCTTCACTTAATCTTCTTTAAGTTGTGGTTCTTTCTCTAAGCAACCCCATTCATCTGAAGAGTGTAGGCGGAAGTGAACTGGTGCACAATTCTCATTTCTTTGTAGAAAGCCTCCACCCATTGGTTCTTGAACTCGGTTTCGTTGTCTAAGCGTACTTGTCCTACCTTCAGCTTGTAGAGAGTCTCTAGTGTAGTTACCAATTCTTTGAATGACTCAAATGTTTCTTATTTTGATTTCAGAAACATCATCCAAGAGAATCTTGAGTTGTCATTTGTAACTACATAGCAGTTCAAGTTTCCAGCGATGCTTCTTGTACTGACTAGACCAAACAGATCCATGTGGAGAAGCTCAAGGGGTAGTTCTATAGAATTAACTTTCTTTGACTTGTAAGACTTCTTAGTATGTTTTCCTTTCTTGCAGGCTACACAAAAATCCGGGAGTTGGAAGTTCTTGACATTAACTCCTTGCACTAGATCATTCTAGATCAAGTGGTTCATCTTCCGTGGATTGATGTGCCCCATTGTCCTATGCCAGGACATAGAATCCTTCTCAGTAGCTTTTAACAAGAAGCACTTAACATGATGATCCGTTGTGGAGGCCTTCGATAGATCAAAGACATAATGGTCATTATATCTTGAGGCTAACATTAATACTTGTTCCTCCGGAATCACATAGTCCTTTTTGAGGACATAGCACTTCTTATTGTCGAAAACTACCTTAAACCCCTTGTCACATATTTGGGAAACAGAAAGCAGGTTATTCTAAAGTTGTTGAACATAGTTTACCTTGTCAAACTTCCCTTTCTAGTTCCCTACTTCTCCTTGAGTTGTGATGTACCCTCCTTTGTTTCCAGCAAAAGAAACATGACTTCCTTTGATTTGTTTGATGTTTGATAGGAGTGCCCGGTTTCCAGCCATGTGCGTTGATGCTCTGTTATATACAATCCAAGTGTTTGTTTCAGCACTATATTGAACACCCTGCACATTCAATTGAAAACATTAGTTAAGGTGAGGTACCCAAGCCTTAACCGACTTGGGTGTCCCAGAGCCATCACACATCATAAACTCTACCCATTTTCCATTAGAGGGTGAGGGAAGATCAACTGTCTTATTGTTCTCATTTCTAGACAAAGACATTTCTTTCCATAAGCCAGCTTTGTGTAAGGCCTGTTTGTGATAAACAGACGACTGGCTGATAGGTTGAACTTTAGGTTCACTGACTCTTTTTGGTGGAGTGATGGAGGTTCTTTTGGAAGAGCTCGCTTTAGTGTCATAAAGTTCAATCTTTTTCTTTGGTGTCTGATAATAAGGACAATAAGACGCTATGTGCCCATACTTTCCACAGTTGTAGCATGATCTTTTTTCAACTTGACCATTTACCTGTTTCTGTGGAGAAGTATGTGATAGATGAGTGACTTTACTCTGTTTGGGTTTTGATAGTTCTTGTTTAGATGTTTTCTCTTGTTTAACAAAATTAATTGTTTGGACATCGCTAACATCTTTCCCTTTTTTTATTTGAGCTTAGACATGAAGCATGTGATTTGTTAATTTGTTTGATATTTCTTGGTTCACAAATAGACATGTTGAACCAGAATTTATTTTAACCTTTTCAAATTGTTCGTCCAGATTAACACAAGGCATTTTACCTTTTGATTTTGAAGTGGTATCCTTTCGTTTAGTGACAGATTCATTTGGTTTACATGTGGAATCTATATCACTCACACGAGAAGTGGACACCACATGATCCTTGATTGGGTTATTATTTATTGGTTTACTTTTGGCATTCATAAAGGTCTCATGTGGTGGTGGTACCACTTTATATCCCAAACCCTCCCCATTATTGTGCTTTTTCACTAAGTGTTAGACAATGTGGGATGAACTTGTCCAACTATGCAGTTTATGTTTTAATGAATTTACTTCTACTTCCAAAACTGCCTTTTGTTTCTTAGTGTCTTCTAGGGAGTTTAGATAGAACTTAATGTCATTAGCTTGGTTAAAGGCTACAACTTCAGTTTCCCTAAGTTGTTTATTCAAGAGTTCTATCTTCTCTTTATAGATATGCTCATTTTGTTTTAGGACTTTAGTTTATGAGATTAATGTAACAGCCTTTCATTTCTTACATGTATGTAACTGGATGGTTGAATGAAATACAATGCGTGGTTTATGCTTATAATGTTCAATACGCATGAACAACTTCATGTTAATGAAGCTATCACACGACTGAAGCAGGAGACTGGATCAGTCGCAGAATTGTGACATGAGATTGACTCAGTCGCACGACTGAACAGTCGGTCGTGCGAGTGGATCAACCGCATGACTCAGTCGCACGACTGAACAGTCAGTCATGCGAGTGGATCAACCGCATGACTCAGTCGCACGACTGAACCATTCGAATGGTTCAGTCACACGAATGAGTAACCCTAACCTATAAATACCACCTAATTCATGGAAAAATGGAAAACTTTGAAGAATTGGACTCATACACGTACCTTAGCCGTCCAGAACATCCAAGAAAGCCAGTCCAAGTTCATAGATCGTTCTTGATTGATTGCTATTCATTCTTAACGTTTATATTAATCTTATATCGATCGGGTTAACGTTCTCACTGATTGGATCGCCCATCAAATAGGATTCTGCACTATTTGATTCGGTATACGCGTAGATCTGTTAGTACTCCGTCCCATACACGGTCCTCTAACAAGTGGTATCAGAGCTTTGGCGCTTGATTTACGTGTGATTCAATCGATTTTGATATAAAAAGTGTGTTTTCAAGCAAAAACTCAATCTTTTGTGTCAAACGTTGTTTTGGACGTCTCCAGATCGTGAAGTTAACGTTCTTCCGGCATACGGCAATTAGGGTTCTTGAAAAATTCTTGTTTTTGCGTCAAAATACCCTAAACCTTCGAATTTTCATTTTTCAGCAGCTTCAGTCACATGACTGACTGAATCGCACAACTGAATTCATATGCATCCCTCATATGCACGATTGGACTCATTCGTACTTGTTAGAGAACCATGTACTGGACGGAGTACTACTGATCTACACGTATACCGAATCAAATAGTGTGGAATCCTATTTGATTGGAGATCCAATCAGTGAGAATGTTAACCCAATCGATATAAGATTAATCTAAACTTTAAGAATGAATAGCAATCGATCAAGAACGATCTTTGAACTTGGACTGGCTTTCTTGGACGTTCTGGACGGCTAGAGTACGTGTATGAGTTGAATTCTTCAAAGTGTTCCGCTTTCCATGAATTAGGTGGTATTTATAGGTTAGGGTTACTCATTCATGTGACTTAACCATTCACATGGCTCAGTCGTGCGACTGAGTCATGCAGTTGATCCGTTCGCATGACTGAGTGTTCATTCGTGTGATTGAGTCAATCTCATATCACAATTGTGTGACTGATCCAGTCTCCTGGGTTCATTAGCGTGAAGTAGTTCATGCGTATGGTCCATTAGCATGGGCCATTCGCATGAGAACTTCATATGACTAAGTTTCAATATGTTTCACAATCATCATTTGA
This sequence comes from Flaveria trinervia, assembly GCA_025506515.1. NCBI lineage: Eukaryota > Viridiplantae > Streptophyta > Magnoliopsida > Asterales > Asteraceae > Flaveria > Flaveria trinervia. The sequence goes on from CM046441.1 coordinate 40,569,713, forward strand.
CTTAGATCTATTCAAACAACCACAAACCTATATAGTTAGTTCAATAAGCGTTAATACATAAAACCAATGAAATATTAAACATTATAAGCATAAACCACACATTGTATTTCATTCAACCATGCAGTTACATATATGTAAGATAGGAAAGACTTTTACATTAAGCTCATAACTAGGTACATATGTGTCTACATTCTTTGACTCTGATACTGTGTTTAATTCTTTTAATATTCTAGTTTTCAATGTGGATGCGTCCATCTCAAATGTTCAAACAAATATTATTTCCACAACCCCATCTCCTATCCATTCCACCTCTTCAGCAAATGATTCCACGTCAGTTGATGTTGGATCATCTTCTCCATCATTTGATCTTTCACCGACACCTGTTTCTACATTTCTTCCTTCATCACCAACATCTATCCCACCACATCCTGTTCCATCTCTCTCACCCTCTTCGACTCATTCACAATCTATCAGCAAAACTTCTTCAAACATCTTGCCTTTATCCACAGATTTCAAAACTTTGAAAGATCATCTTTATGATAACAATATTGAATATATCACTCATGGGGTATGGACGCAGAGTCAATCTGGTTTGATTAATATATGTCTCTTCTCTTGCTTTATCTCTCAAACTATCCCAAAAACATGCATGCAGCTCTCAAGGATCCTTGTTGGGTCGAATCAATTGAATTGGAGCTTTAACAATTTAGAAAACTCAAAGTATGGACTTTGGTTGACATGCCTCCAAACAAATTCCCAATCGGTATGAAATGGTTTTTAAGAACAAACCAGATAATCATGGTGTTGTGGTGCGTAACAAGTCAAGACTAGTTATGCAAGGATTTGTTCAAGAAGAAGGGATTGATTATACTGAAGTTTTTGCTCCCGTCACTTGTCTTGAATCAATAAGGATTTTTCTCGCTCATGCTGCTCATAAACAGTTCAAGGTCTATCAGATGGATGTCAAGTGTGCTTTCCTTTATGGAGACATTGAGGAGGAGATATGTGTGTGTCAACCACCAGGTTTTGAGGATCCTGATTTTCCTGATAAAGTTTTTCAGCTTGACAAGTCTCTTTATGGTCTTTAACAGGAACCTAGGATCTGGTATGAGACCCTAACACAGTACCTCTTATGTAATGGTTCTCTCGTGGCACCATCGATATGACACTATTCATGAGAAAAGTGAACGGTGAAATATTGATTGTCCAACTTATGTCGACGATATTATTTTTGGCTCCACCAACTCACAATTATGTCGGGAGTTTGAAGTGGTGATGCGTAATCGGTTTGAAATGAGTATTATGGGAGAAATGTGCTTTTTCCTTGGATTACAAGTGGAACAAAAGCCAGAAGGCATTCCCATTCATCTAGAGAAGTATATTAAAGAGATTTTGAACAAATTCAAGATGGATGATGCGTCTCCTCAAATGTCTACTTTTACTGCTCAAACGTGCCTCGCTCCTGATGAGAACGGGAAACCTATTGATTCTCATCTCTATGGATCTATGATATGTTCCCTTATGTATCTTAAAGCAAGTTGTCCTGACATCACTTTTTCTCTAAGTTATCGTGCTCGATACCACTCGTCCCCAAAAGAGTCTCATGAAAAGGATGTCAAGAGAATTTTTTGTTATCTCCAAGGCTCCTCTCGTTTAGGACTTTGGTTTCCATATGGTAGGAGTTTTGATTTACATGCTTATTCTGACAATGAGTCTAATGGTTGCAGGTTAAACAGAAAATCAGTGACTGGAGGATGTCAATACCTGGGCAATTGTCTGGTTTCATGGAAAAGTAAGAAACAGACCATTGTTTCCCTCTGTATAGGGGAAGCAGAATACATTGTTGCCTCCAGTTTCTGTTCACAAGTTCTTTGGATACCACACCAGATGATTGACTATGGAAACATTTTTCTCCACACACAGTTGTTTTGTGACAACGAAGCCGCCATCGGGATCGCTAAAAATCCTATTCATCATTCTTGAACCAAGCACATCGAAACACAATTTCATGCAATTCGTGATGCACAAGAAAAGGGTTTTATCGATATTATTCCCATTGATACTAAAAATCAAAAGGCAGATCTTTTCACAAAAAACATTTGATAAACCTCGCTTTTATGAATTGATCTCATTGCTAGGGCTAATATCTTTTTAAACCTCTTTTCTTTTCTATTATATTTATAAAAATAATTTGGTTTTCTAAAATAAAACTTAAGGGGGAGTATAGTAAATAAAAATGGAAAGAGAACCGGGAACTTGATTTGAAATGATGAGAAATTATTGTATATCTTCTGGATATGTACGTTTGTGCACAACTAGCATTTAAAATGATAAATGATAGAGCTGATGCTGCTCTCTGATTTACATCTTATATAAATTGCAAATAAAGAAAATAAAACAAATTCATTAAACCATATGCTTGATAGACTCAGCCTAATGAATAAAGTAGACAGTAGCATATTGATTTAATTAAAATATTTGCTTAAGGTTGTCTGGATTTACCCAATCATTTTGGCCTGCACGAAAACTAAGTCTCGACAAAAATTGGATTGAGAATTGATCTTTCTCACACCATGATACAAATCTTATAAGCCATATCTTTGAATCATGTCTGGTGTATTTATTTGTCTTGTACTTGTGCTTATCTCCTCTGTTGTACGGTAGTGCTGATCTGGAGTGGTGATCTTCTCTGTTGTACGGTAGGACTGACCTGGAGCTCTCATCAGCAAATGATTAAATAGTCATCTCCTTTGTTATACATGAGTATAGACCTAGAGCTCTCACCATCTTGATCTAAGTTGTATTAAATCATCTAAATGATGAATTCATCACATAATGCAATATTCTGTTGATAATCACAAACACAAATCTGTACAATCCTTGTTCTAAAAGATCGGATCAAAATTCAAGAAATCTTGAGGTTGGGTGAGTGTTTTTGCCAAATGATTGTGGGGTCCTAACATTCTAAAGCATCTAATCGAACCTTAACGAATCATTTGCTGTTTGTTGAAAAAGATAAGGCATGGGTTTAAGTGGACAAACATATTAGCAAGTGTTATTGATATGTTTGAGAATTTCAAGATTCCTTCAAAGACTATGATCAGATTCAGATATGAGTAAGATCTCATTGCTGGTCGATGATTAAAGTCATCTTTGTGCTAATATATATCTTGAGGATGTGATCTCTGATCAATTTAGATCTTAGTTATTGTTGTTAATTCTTTAAATAAATAATAATAATAATAATAATAATAATAATAATAATAATCATAATAATAATAATAAATAAAAGTATTTTTGCTAAACTATACTTTCCCTAATTGTTTCGCTAGACGAAATTGCAATTTCGCTCAGCATTCTCATCCTGTGCGATGCATTTTCGATCTGAGTTTCACTTAGCGAAATTGCAGCTTCGCTTGGCGAAACTATAGATTATAGTTTCGCTACCTACGAAACTATATGCTATTTAAGTCATTTTGCGAAATTAACTTCTCACTTTTGCACAATCGAATTGCTAGGTTCCCTAGTGTTGTTCCGTGATCGTTTCATGCGTTTTTTTGTGATTATGAGTTTTTGATATTGATTGTTTGTTGTTTCATACTCGCATGTGAGTTTCGAACTCAGGACCATCATTTAATCATATTTACTATATCACATTGTGAGTATATTTGATCGAGACTCTTCGGTACCTTCGTTGTTCTTCCGGCGAAACTACCGATAGTCCAGTGAAACTGAATGAAAGTTCTAGAAACCTCAGCGAAACTGTCAGGTTATGTTGTCCAAGCGAAGTTAACAGTTTCGCTAGCTTATCAAATCTATCTCACCGTTTGGGCAAAACTCGTGTGTTCTTGCTCGCGAAACTATACATCTCATCCTGAGAAACTATAGTTTCGACCAGCGAATAACTTAATTTTGGACTTTTCTTTATTCTTTTCTTAATTTTTATATTTTATGAATTATTTTATTACTTTATTTTTTAAATATATTTCATTTGTATTTGAGGTTTAAATGGCTAATCTAAAGTTCGATGAGAGAAACAACATCACCGCCATTCTGGATTATACACATCCTAAAGCAGCAATGTTAAGAGCCTAATACTTGGTGGCTGCAAAGATCACTTATAGCTTATGCTATCTCTCATTGTACTACCATATATGATCTACACATCAAAGAGTTTTGGAGATCTGCTGAGTATGATATGAGAGGGAACACCCAAAGGATCACTGCTAAAGTCTTGGAGAATGAGGTGACTATTACAGCTGAGACAGTTTCATGGAATCTAAGACTAGAAGAAGATTCAAGAGAAGAGGTTTATATGTCAGATACTGAGGTGTTCACAGCATTCAGAAGCATGGGATATGAGGGGCCAGCTTTTGGTTCCCAAAAAGAGATCAAGAAGTCCTTTCTATCAATGGAATGGAGGTTCATTGCCCATGTCTTTATTATGTGTTTAGATCATCGTAAAAGTGGATCAGATGGGCTGAACATAGACTGGGCAAAACTATGGTGTTATGCTATAGAGCGGAAAAGGTGAACATTGTGAGACTGATATTTGCTTGTATGACAGAGAATGTGATGGCCCTGAAGAAGGATAAGTGGCTCATGTATCCTAGATTTCTTCGGATGATCATTGATGACCTAATTGGAAATGTGCCAAGACACGAGGAGGTGAAAAGGTTGGTGCAGATGAATCCACGTATTTTTGCAGATTGTTGTGCCATCCGACATGACTTCAGCGGGAAGATCACCCATCCAGGGGAAAACATGTACCCACCTGAAAGATGGAATTATATTAGAAGGGCGGACGAGTCAGAGAATAAAAGAGTTGAAGAAACTAGAGCACAACAGATTGATGCTGCTAAGAAGAGAAAGAGATATGCAAAAGAGAAGGATTATGATTTTTAGAAGAAGTGAATGAAAAGGCTGAAGAGATAAGGGTTGAAAAGGAGAAAAGATCAAAGAAGAAAGCTGATATAGGAGAATCAGAAAAGAGAACTAAACAGAGACATCAAGCATTCACTGAAACACCAAGGAAGGAAGGAAGAGGATGCTTAGATGAGGATATGATTTGTAACCTCAACAACTCTCTGGCAAATGAAATAAGCATGATTAAGACCAAACTTACTAATCAAGAGATGCGGAAAAGGCAAAAGGATGAGTTGATAGAGGGAATGAAGAAGATGCTCGTAGATCAAAACTTACTATAGAAGAAGTTGTTTGAGGAAGCTGGTCAATTGAAAGCTGCAACTGGCCTACCCAATCAACTAACTCAACCTAAGTTAGATGATTTAACTAATACTTCTAAATACCCATTCTTGAACGTGGGTACTTCTTCCAAGGTAGGAGAGGGCACATCTGGTGGAGCAAATGCTGATGCTCAAGGTTCTGAAATCAGAAATGAAGATGAAGGTAGGGTGAATGAGGAGGAAATTGAGGAGGCTAGGTTTTTAAACATGGGTCTTGATGTAGAAAAAGATCTGGTTGGAGAAGAGGTAGTGAGGGACAAGTCGGTTGATAGAGATGCTGAGAAAGGAAAGGGACTAGTTGATGAAGAAGAGGACGATGAACAACTAGTAGATTATGATTCTAAGCTAGAATTCTACGAAGTTGATGAGAGACCATTGATATATGTAGCCAAGAAGGGAGAGCTTGATGGAGATGTCTTTGAGATGGATAAAGATGAATGGTTTGTTAAAGACAAGGAGCCAGAAGAATTAACTCTCCTTTTCCAACACATGGAAGGGTTAAGTAAAGGAGGCTGATAAGAAGATATTAGATGGTGTTATAACCCCGGCCTCAAGATGTTCATGATCAAGAGGAGAGGGGTGGAATTAGTTACATGCATAAAAGGAAGGAATTCAAGACCTTGCCTAAATGGGATCTAAGGAGGTTGGCGGCTTTGCCGTTATTGAATGCCAATCTTAGTGAACGGGCCTCATTTTTGGAGAAAGAGACTAAGAATGGTGTAAATGACAACTTTGAGTCTTTTGGATACATGAAGGCTGAGAAGAAACGATCAAAGAAACAGAAAGATTGGAAAACTGAAAAAGGAAGAATTATCCTAAGGGTAAAGCATCCAAAGACTGTGAATAGAGTCAGGTTAGCAGATCCCCTTCTCTAATAGTTACAGAATTTAAGAAATGGTTATTGATAATAACACGGGTAAGGCAATGATAAGAACTAAGACTGGTAATGAATTCAAGGTATTTGATCCTCTGGAGCTCTTCAGTTTCTATGATGAAGATTTGCTGGTTTTATATGAGAATCATGTCAAGGCTAGGGCGGGAGAAGAGACAAGGAAAGAGGAAAGTCTGTTTATGACTGTGGCAAAATAGATTAGAGGAGTGAGAGCTGAAGTGAAAAGGCTTGCAGCGCGAGTAAGGCCTCATGATGATCTGAACATGGATATACAAGATCTGACAATACAGTTTGGGCAAGCTAATACTCATCCCGAAGGAGCTCATGAAGTAGCAAGAGACCATGGAGAATCATTTGCTAAAACCCCTTTTGTTGCAAAAGGTGTTGAAGACAAATCAAAGGCAACAGAGGAAATTGGAGCTGACAAGATACATCAAGACGAGTGAATGTGGTGAGTTCCAACCTAGGGGAAGTATTGAAGATCATGTATAGGTTGGACTCATCTTAGTTTAGAATGTTTACTTTTGCTTGCAATAGGTATTTTGTCAGTTTCCTTTTGTATGTAATTATATCTATGTGGTTTTGCAGTCCAGCAAAGCTCACACTAAGCTGATTAGTTTGCTCGGCGAAACTATTGTTTTTGCCGGGCGAAACTACAGTTTCGGCAGAACAGTTTTGCTAACAGCGAAACTGTCTGCGAAACTAAGACTGCTATATATAGTATTTGATCATTATCATTATGGGTAAGCTTACAAAACTCTAATCATTGATCCTTGTTACATGTTACCTTTTCTAAGCAGGAAATTCACCAAAATATCATTGTGCTTTAATGTTATTGATTGTATTGATCTTCACTGTCTTATATTGAATGAGGTGTTACCACATGCATGTAGAGTATAATCTTGAAAAAACCAAGGGGCAATCCCTTGAGTTTGAGTGAAACCTTTCGCTACTAATCTAGCTTTATAAGTATCCAAGTTTCCATGCATATCGGTTTTCTTCTTGAAAACCCACTTAATTCCAACTATCTTGGACTTAAGAGGTGGTGTAACCAATTCCCAAACTTGGTTATCATACATGGATTGCATCTCAACGTTCATGGCTTCTTGCCATTTGTCAAAATCAGGTTTCGACATTGCATCATGGTATGTGGTTGGTTCATCCGAATCTACCACATAGCATCCATACATGAAAAATCCATATCTCTGAGGAGGAACACTAATTCTACCAGATCTACGAACGGTTTGTGTATCTTGATCATCCATATGATCATTCTCAACATCCTCATTTTGATTGCTAGTATCAACCAATTGTGTATCGCCTTGTGAATCTTGAACCTCTTCAAGTTCCACTATTCTTCTACTAGTTTCTTCCAAAAGGAAATTAGTTTCCAAGAACTCTGCCTTCGAGCAATAAACACTTTCTGTTCTGTCGGATCATTGAAATAATATCCAATACAATCTCTGGGATATCCAATGAAGATACACTTTATGGATCGGGCTTCCAGTTTGTTTTGAGTGTATTGCTTAGGATAAGCCTCACACCCCCAAACTTTTAATATCATAATGATGGAACCTTCCATGCCATACTACGAAAGGTGTCCTTTCAACTTTCTTGGTTAGGGCCATATTTAAAATACGGGCCGCGGAGAGCAACGCGAAACCCCAAAATGATAGAGGTAGTGTACTTCTAGCCATCATAGATCGAACCATATCCAATAGAGTGCGATTCCTCCTCTCAGACACACCATTATGTTGTGGTGTTCCAGGTGGAGTAAGTTGTGAGACAATCCCACAACTTCTAAAATATTCTTGAAATTCACTACTAAGGAATTCACCTCCTCTATCTGTACGAAGAATCTTGACAGTTTTGTTGAGTTGATTTTCAGCTTCATTCTTGAAGATTTTGAATATTTCAAAAGATTCATGTTTGTGTCTTAACAAGTACACATACCCATAACGACTATAGTCATGAGTAAAGGTAATGAAGTATCTTTCACCATTCCTAGTTGTTGGTTTAAAAGGTCCACATACATCCGAATGTATGATCCCTAATAAATCCTTTGCCCTTTCATTAGTCCCACTAAAAGGGGGCCTTTGTGATTTTACCTTGTAAACAAGACTCGCACACATCAAATGAATCAATTTCATGGTTTTCAAAAGACCATTCTTTTGAAGTTTTTGCATATGATTCTTGTTTATGTGACCAAGGCGACAATGCCAAAGATAGGAATCACTAAAATTTAATTTGAGCCCTTTGGTGGTTGCTTGGTACATTGAGGTATCATATGTTGTGTTGTCATGAACCAATTCATATATACCATTACAAGGTATAGCCTTAAAATAAACATTTGATTTAAAGAAACATGAATATTACTGTCAACAAACTTGAAATCATAATCATATTGTCTTAAACGGGAAACAGAAATACTGTTCCTACTCAAGCTAGGAGCATACAAAACAAATGACTTCCAAACCACTTGGAAGCTTCAAAATGTAGTCTCCTTGGGCTTCCACGTGAACCTTTGCACCATTGCCCATAAAGAGACTAATTTCCCCTTTTGCATAATGCTCACTTCTTTTTGAACCACTTCAACAAATTGCAAATATGAGTTCCACATCTGGTATCCAATACACATGTGTTAGAAGAAATAACATTTAACTCAACATGTATCATAAAGATTGTACCTGAGGTTTGCCCCGCGTCCCTCTACGATCTCAACGCTTTGAGATAGACTGGACAATTGCGTTTCCAATGGCCTACCTCACCACACTCAAAACACGGGTCATCTTGAGCATCCTTTTGCTTCTTTTCTTTCGGTTTGGGCGGTACCACTTTTACTTTACCCTTACCCTTCCCTTTGACGCGCCCCTTCCCTTTGGGAACACTTGCCCTAGGGTCGGGGAGTGCCTTTTCCTACTACCACCTTCATTGATCGTAAGGACCGATAGAACCTTTCTACCCATGCCTACCTCGTCCGTTTTGAGAATTGAATGAAGCTCATCAATGCTCTTGTTCCATCCATTCATGTTATAGTTCATAACGAAGGTATCAAACTTCTTGGATAGGGAGTTGAGGATCAAATCCGTTGCCAACTCGTTGGACAAACGACAGTTAAGCCTTTCAAGGTGATCAATGTGGCTCTTCATCTTAAGAACGTAAGATAATACCGATTGGTCTCGTCCATTCGACATGCATGGAGTGCTCGAAGCGTTTCGAAGCGCTCCACCTTGATTGTTGTTGGAACATTTCCCTTAACTGGGTGATCATGTCATAGGCATTGTGGTTCTCAAAGTCCTTTTGCAAATCGGGTATCATACTCGCTAGCATGAGACATGAGACTTGCACAGAGTCTTCGGTGTACTTGACCCACTCGGCAAAGGCTTCAACGTCATTTTCATCAGGTTGATCAGGAATGGGATCGTCTAACACATAGGACTTCTTTCTTGTTTGAGAATGATTCTCAAGTTTCGGTACCAATCAATGAAGTTCCCATGGTTTAGACGTTCCTTTTCAAGGATTGTTCTTAGTGATAGGTTATGGACGATTGGGATAGTGTTGTTGTTGTTTGCCATCTACAATATAACAAAGTTCAATTTTTAGTATTTTTAATATCAAAGTATTTTAATTATTATACCCTTTTATGTCTCATAGACAATTAATAATTGAAATCTAGAATCCAACGTTACATTTAAATATCGGTTAGGTGACCTTTATCCCTTTATTTAAATTAACAAGATAGTCAACGTTTGACAATTGTAACCTATTACAATTTCTAGTAGTATGGGATCGGTTTAAACATCTTATGTTTGTTTGGCATGTTTATCCCATCAACACCGTTTGTACGTCATGCTTCGGTGATCCTAATGCATGATTTCCAAATTAAGTCGTCCTACTTAGACACACGTGTGAATTTGCTAATATTAGAGGTTAGGTGACCTATATCCCATAAATATGGCAACCCATCTCAAACTCATAAGTTCCCTCTAATGTGGTTAGGTGACCTTTATCCCACATCAAGTTCCCAAATGATTCGAGTCTTGTATAAGAGGATGGAGTTTGACTTGTTTTAAAAGGGATTTGAGTTTTTTTTAAAGTTTGGAAAACTTTTTATACCTTGCATTTGCTGCATTCAAATGCATGGTAGTTTGTTTGAAAACTTATTTCAAAGTTCCTTTTAATAACCCATTTTATTATTAAATCAATAACCTTTGGTAAAACCACATGATTACTTTATTGATTTCTAAGGAATAAATTTAATGCAAGTGTGATTTCAAGTGTTAACAATCCAATTCCACAATAAGATAAGATGAACATATATCAACCATACATGCATAATAAAACGACCACAAGTTCATAACCATAACCAATGGGTTTGGCAACACTTGTTGGCCAAAACAAGTGTGCCAAAGAGTCTATTATAAGGAACAATTATGACACAAGGCATGGAGATGGAGTGCTCCCACTTGATCCCGCATCCTAATGCTTCAAGTGTCCATTTTGAGTTGTCGTCGTTTTGCTTTATTTGGGCTTCTTTTGGGCTCCAACTTTAGCTCCTAGCTTCCTTGGGCCTCTGTACTTGGGGCTTTGGTTATTGGGCTTAAAACCAATCTTGGGCTATGAGGCCCATTTGGGCCTAAAATGGCCCAAGCCAAAAACCAACATCTTGTTGAACATCTTTTACAAAATATATCCTAATACATTTTTCTAGTAAAAGAAATACAACTAATCTACTTATTATTACAAAGCAACTTAAATAATAAATAGATTACAAACCAAAATAATAAATATTACAACCCAATTGAATAATCAAACAATATCACAACACAAAACACATCCAAACACAAGGTATTGGCTAGGTTATGAACATCTAAATACACATCCAAATATGCAAGTATTATAAGTTAAAATGGTTCCCCTTTCGAACCCTAAATTTTTCGGCCAAGGTTAATCAAACCGAAAACTTTCGGTTTTGTCGAAGCAAAACAATCATTCAACAATGAGACAAGGTTATCTAAGATTACCACATGCATGTAAAGTATAATCTTGAAAAAACCAAGGGGCAACCAACAGCCCTAGAGGCTTCGGCCATATGGAGAAACACACCATAAAACCTTGAAATAGAATGATCTATACAAGTATGTATTCGTATAAGTGGCTCTTGATGCCATTTGAAGGGATTTAACAAGATTATCAAAGTCCATATAAGCTAATTTATAGGAAAACGCAGCTGATTAAGAGTTTAAAATCTTGTTAATATCTTGATTATCAAACCCTTTTCGAAAGCAAAACCCAAATCATGGATCCATATACGAAATGCATACAAAAACAACCATAAGATGTTTAGAACTACCTTTCTAACTGTTAGAAATCAAGTTTTAAGAGGTGTAGATGATGAACTTTGTAGCTTAATCTTCAACCAACAAGACCTCAAGTAAGTGATACCCCAAGCCACCAACAAACCCCTTTGAATGCTAGGTTTCTCAACCCAATTACAGCAACTTAACACTTGTTGTTGCTGAATCTTCTTTCCTTGTTTGAGCTCCAAAACCGATTTTTGAGAGTTAGGCTAGACGGGATTTTTGCCTTTGCATGCAGAGAGAGAGAGCTAGATTGGATTGTGTGTGTGTTTAAGTCTTGCACATTTCAAGACAAAAGGGGTGGGACTTCCTTGGCCATGGGCGGCCGAAAGTCCAATTTTGAAAAAAATCCCATTTTTACCTCCTTTACATAATAAACACACTTTAATCTCTTATTTTATAAAGTTGAAACCAATTTTAACTTTATAAACTTAGCACCCTTTTATTTGTTATTATTTAACAAAGTTAAATAATGAAACAAATAATACCTCATGAACGAGTATCCACATAATGATGTTCATCTACAAAAGCAATGTATTTAGAAAACCCACTTTTCTAAATTGGTTTCAATATTTATTTGTATGATCTTATCAACGAATAAATATTCATAGGTGTTTGTTTAGCTTGTTATTGGGTATGATCCGACTTGGATCATATCACACTAGCCACATCAACTTAATATGCATCTTGGGTAGATCAAGTCTTTCGCATCAAGTATCACAAGGCAATATGATTTCCTTCCAATGCTAATTATACATATTGGACCTAAGAGATCCATGTGCAATAAGTGGAATGGGGTGGTGATGGAGTTAGTAATTTGGATTTATGAGATGCCCTATGTTACTTCCCTTTCAGGTATGCAATATAGTTATCTTTGTAGACAAATTCCTTTTTAGGCAAACCATGTACAAAATTATTTTTAACCAATTTGTTCATGGTTATAAAATTGACATGGCATATTAGTCTATGCCATAATGTTGACTCAACACCATCAAGTTTGAAAAGAAAGGATGATACTTCTCCCAGTGGGGAAGCATAGTTCATATCCAGCTTGTACATATCCCTTTCCTAGGAGATCTAAGAAGCACCAATTCCAAGGGAATGGTCATCTCAGGTTTGAGGATAATGCACTCATGTTCTGTGAAAAGCATTTGGTGCTTTGATCATAGAATTGAGAAACACTTAAAAGCAACTGTTCAAGCTGTTTGACAAAGTGTACTTTGTCAACCTTTAACTTTCCGTTAGATATACTTCCTCTGCCAGAATTGTATCCTCCAGCCTCACCTCCAAACTGAATAGGACCTCCATCAAAATGTTGAAATTGTTGAAGGAGAGATTTGTTCCCAGTCATGTGCCTAGAGCATCCACTATCTACAATCCACAAATTGTTGTTCTTGTCATATGGAGCACATAAGGTGAAAAAGTTAGTTTTTATTGGAAACCCAAGCCTTGTTCGTCTTGGGCTCTTCCAATGAGGATTTTATTGAACCAAAATTAAGCATGGGGGTTCAATAAGTGTTTGTGAAGAGGAGGCTTGGGTTGCAACATCTTCTTTGATCCTCCATTCCATCCCTTGTTGATCATAGAGGATGAGCTTGTTGAAGCTTAAGCAGCATGGCATTCTTCCAAAGCTTCTTTCTTCTCGGAAGAGGCCTTCACCACCTTCTCTTCCAAATCAGTCTTCTTCTAGGATGGTTTCAAGGGGACTCTCTTGGCTTTCTGAGTCTTCACAGCTTTAGCTTCCGAACCCATTTTCCTTCCGAAAGAAGGATTTTCTTCCGAAAGCAACCTTGCTTCGGAAACAAGCTTCCCCTTTTTCATCACTTAGACCATTTGATAGGGTCCAAATGAGAAACCTTCCCTAACTCCTTCTTTCTTAATATTATTTGCATAATGTGCGCTAGCAGGATTGTAATAACAATCTTGGCCATGTGATTTTGCAGACCACACATTATGCATGCAATGTTAGCCTTCTGGGAATGTGAAGGCTATGGTTTCTTGGTCTTCTTGTCTTCAACAACGATCTTTCCATTTCCTTTTGATCCTTTTGTTAGATAGGTGTGCTGGTACTACACACTTTCCAGGTTCATAAGTTCCCACTACCTGGAATCTAGATTAGATGAACACACCCTTTTGATTGGGTTAATCTTCCGCTTTGATTCAGCCACTTTCTTGGTAGTTTCACCGGTTGCCTTACCTCAGCTTCTTCTACCTTTGGTGGTAAGCGGTTGGTCATCACTGGTAAGAAGGGTAGGTCTACCTGGATCTCCCTATGATGGTCTCCACACTTGCATTACTCTTTGACTCATGAGAAGTGGGTCAACAGATAGGACCTCTTGTTGTTCAGTGTCACACTTTGGATGTCTAATAGACTCATAAGAGTATGGTGGAGCAATTTCATTAGTCCCTAAACCACCTTTGCTTTGATAACAAAGTTTTGAGTGAGAGGATGATGCAAGGATGGCTTGGAAGTTTTTCCCTGAGATAGCATGCCTCCTGGCTTGAGCCTCATCGCGACAAGCTAGACTTGAGCCTCAGACAATTTGGATATTAAATCCTTTAATTGAGTCTTGTAGTTTGTGTGTTCATGTTTTAAAAGAGGCACAGTTTTCTCTAACTCTTCAATTTTTCTTTGATAGTTAGATTTAGCTCTTTTAAAGTGAGATTTCAAAATATTTAAAGACTCAATATCAGATTTAATCTCCATATTGTTGTCGTAATATAGTTTTACCTTAGCAATAGAAGCTGGAGTGCAGAGATGTTCATATACCTTGTTGTCATCTATTCCAGCCATGAGTGCTTAAGCAGGAGTCACATCCTGTACCATAAAGCTCGAGTAAACTTCTTGAGCTACAACTGTTGTTTTAGTTGACTTCCCAGGGGCTTTAGGTGTAGAGGCTTGTGAGGAGGCATGAGAGGTTCTGCAATTTGACTTAGGAGCCATGCATTCCCTAGCAAAATGACCAAGTTGGTTACATTTGTAACACTTCGCCTGGTTTTTGTCAACCCGCACTTGTTGCTGGCTGGGTTGTGAAGGAATTGCCTTCCAGTTATCTTGAAGAACTTATTTGCTCTGTAGGTAAGCAGAGCCATTTGTTGGACTATGTCCACGTACTCCACATAATCTGGGCTGAAGCAATCTAGATCATCAAAGCAGAACTGATGATCACCAAAGTGCCTATTTCCTGAGATAAAGGCACAACTATCCTAGAAAGAACCTTGTTGAGCCTGTTGAGACCTTGGAATCTCAGGAAATGTGATGTAGGATCCTGTTGAACAAGATGGTTGCTGAGAGTAAGTCATGAACTACTGAGGTTGGTTGGCTCCTAAGGCTTTAGCAACCATTAAATTGTTGCTAGAAATAACGCTTGAGGGTCTACTCATCGGATGGCCCCTCTTGTTTTCCATCTCTACATGCTATCCATCAAGAATGTCGTATAGTTCAATCATGGTGAGGGAGTTCAAATTCTTTGTCCTTTTGATGGAGACATAGCAGAACATCCACTCATTTCGGAGTGCACTCATGAACTTCCTTGAGAGGTCTCTCAAGTCAATAGTAACTCCCACAGACTGAATAGAAGCAGTAAGATCCATGTACCTGAAGTATTTCTGGTTGAAGGTATCTCCAGCAATGTAGGTAAAGTTCTCAAATTCTTTCTTGAGTGAATCTTTCTTGGAATCATTAGAGTTGGAGTATACCTATGATAGTACATCAAACAACTCTTTATCTGACTTGCAATGCTCAAACCCCACCATGATGGAGTTGGGTATAGCAGTCATAAGAGCCGTCATAGCATTGTTTTCTATGTCCATCTTCTTCCAGTCTTCATCTGGGTTGTCTTCAATATCCTTCTTGATCCTGATATCATTTCCTCCAGGTGCAACAACCTTGGGCTTGTAAGGATCATTGACGATAGATAACCACATTTTACCATCAAGGTATCCGATGAAACCTTCTATGCATCTACTCCATTGACTAAGGTTTTCAGGGGTGATTATAGGTGCTTTAGTCATCATCCCCATCTCAACTTTAGATTTTTGAATTAGGGCCATTGTAGGGTGTGGTAAAGAAAGGAGTGAAAGCAAGTTGATTTTGATGGTAAGATCACACAATCAAGAGCCTAACAAGCTCTGATACCAATTGTAGCATCGATATATGTCACTAAACACTTGGTTTTCTCTCAAACTCAATTGTACAGACACGGTTATGATGAAACAGAATCTCTCAAAGAGTTTATTATAATATACTAAGTAACTTAATAACACAAAGAAATTTTTCAAGGAAATTGTATATATTACTTCTTAACTCAAAGTTTACAAGACTCTTACAAGCATGATATAAGAGTTACAATGATAAACTATATGTACTATTACCTATGGCCTGTTATACTTTGACATCAGCTCGAATCCTATAACTAAAGAAGATACTTCAAAGCTATAGTTAAGGTATCTTAGATAATGTCTTATCTAAGATATGGTAGTCATGACATGTCCATGACTTACCTTTTGTCACTAACTAAAGTTATCAACTGTACTAATAAATAAAGGTGAACAATGGAATAAAGTACGTCAACTACATGGCCTTTTGGAAAAACACCATGTAGTATCAGAGGTCTGTATTCAGAGTGTCAGAGAACCATGCTTATGTCCACCGGTCCATAGCAGCACATTCCTAAGGTTGATTGGCTTTGGAAGAACAAGTTATTC
Source organism: Flaveria trinervia (assembly GCA_025506515.1). Classification (NCBI taxonomy): domain Eukaryota; kingdom Viridiplantae; phylum Streptophyta; class Magnoliopsida; order Asterales; family Asteraceae; genus Flaveria; species Flaveria trinervia. Next base: position 40,585,918 of record CM046441.1, read on the forward strand.
TGAAGCCTTTTATACTTCAAAAGAGGCTGCTTCTTCCATGGCTTGAGGACTTCTTCTTCGGAACTCATTGTCTTTAGATTCTTCTAAGTCAACTTCGGAAGAGAAGACTTTGTCTTCAGAAGTTAGAGCTTTTCCTTTGAAAGATGATCTTGCACTTTTTCTTCGGAAGAACTCCATTTCCTTTAGAAGTCGATACTTAGCTTCGAAAATCCATACTTAGCTTCGGAAGTCCTCTATAAGTTGCACCAAAAATAGACATAAGGTTTGAGAGACATTTTTTAGTGCAATGAGCTTCGCTAACAAGAATTAACAACATATAAATGATTTGCAAAAAACCTACTTAATGTCAAGAATAGGGGTTAATGAAACTGAAAATGTTAATGTCAAAAATTGGTGTTAAGGATCAAAAGGTGTTAGAAACAAAATAATAATCTTCATAAACTTGAAAAATAACATAAAAAATGATTATTCATGACAAAATAGTTAGGTATGATTTCTATGAAACAATACCTAAGAACACTCAATTTTGACCACTAAAAGTCAAACTAAGAAAACAATACTTGATTTATGTTTTACAATATGTCAATTTCAGTCAAGTTTCTAATACAAATGCCTCTAATGCAGATTACAATGGCCAATCTTATATGGAGTAAGCTCCATAATGTCAGTGGTTATCTTGACCCAGATGTACCTAAGGCAGAAGGACTAAGGGACATGAGCAGATTCATATCTGCTACTAGAGTTTCTCATGCCATTACAGTCGGACGAATCATTTATGAGAGATTTGTAAGGTCATTCTAGAGCACTACTGAGGTAACAAAGATAGATGGTGAAAAAACTCAATCTGGGAGAATCACTGATGATCATACTTTGGCCATTACTTAACAAATTGTGAGGAAGTGTCTACAGTTTGGTGATGATGCCAATTCTCCCTTGGAATTAAAAGATAATGAGGTGATGAATTTTTTTGCAAACATTGGTTATGAAGGAGGTTATGAGGGAAGCAGATTATAAAGGGGTTAGTTGACTTACAATGGAGGTTCCTCATTCATCTCTACCAACATTGTCTATCAAAGAGGAAGACTGGATAGATTGACATTCGAGTGACTACCTCTTCTACTATATGTGCTCTGTGCACAAACAAGCCATTCAACATGTTTGTTTATGTGTCTAATGGTCTGGTGTCAAACATTCAGGAAGGTAGAAGACACATGTTTCTTATGTATCTTAGGTTCATACAATGCCTCATCAATGAAGCTTTCCCTAAGATTGTAACAGAAGGACTTGTGATGGATATTCCTCATTATAATGCCAAGTCCTACAAGTTCAGTAAGAAGAGAGATCCTAGAAATTTCTATAGTGATTCCTTCCCTTGTTGCCTTGGATGTTGTAGCTGATTAATCCAGATGAACAAGCAAAAAAAACAAAAGTCTTGTAAGGCCCCGTCCTAGAGATGCTTACAACTAGACAATCATCGCACATAAAATATAAAACATACATTTAAATTTGCTAAAATATTGCAGCAAAATAACTTAAAATTTTTTTAATTATTAATGACTTCTTTTGCAAAACAATACAATGTAGTTAACTGTTACGAAATATTATCATTTGCGTTACGTTACAAAAACATCATAGTTCTACAAAATGGATGTCATCCAAAAATGCCAAGTAGCTACCCCGTGCCATCTTCAGCAACAATTACCTGCCAACTGGAAAATACATTAAAGTCAGTGTTGCTGAGTGAGTTCTACTTTTATAAAATAAAATACTTTTACTTCCGTTTAAAATCGTCTTTTACTCTCATACGCGATCATACATGAAACGTACAAATAGATAATTTATTATCATCTGCCATCATTATTCCTTATCTTTCATTCAATGTATGTCATCATTCCCATTCTCTTTCATACATAGACTTCCTTACTTATATTTCGTACATTCATCATCTTCTTACTTACATTCCGGACCAATGCTATGTGTTATACCACGAACATTATGCACGAAGCTGGTACTGGACTTGTGGTCTATCAATAGACCCCGAACATTATGCACAAAGCTAACTCCAGTACCTAGGGCAAGCGACAAGGATACCTTACATGTGGTCAGTCACAAAATTAGACCCTAGTGTGCATCCTTCTGGGAGCAGCTAACCCGCACACCATTGAGCAACCCTTCATTTGGTGTGAACCTCCTTACAGTGCTTGCAAGACTTTCTTACATTCACTCTTCCATTAATGCATGCATTCATTCTTTTGTTACGTTCCTCTTATCATTATCATTAACATCCAATTTACGTTAGATAATCCTTTTCATTCATCTCATAATCATAACACGTAAGTCATGTAATAACATCATGCATCGCCCATTCACATTCACATACTCTTACACATGCATAACAAGTACAAATAAACATAGAACATAACCGACCCTATGCGGGACAGTGAGGGTTCAGGGGTGACAGCCCCTGACAACGGGGTCCTAGGGGCAGCAACCCCTAGTGGGGTCGAAGGGGCAAAACCCCTAGCTAGGGCCAGGCTGCAGATAAGTTCACACTCAAAGGAGTTAATTTCTGCCTAATTTCGCTGCTAATTTCGCTGCATGATTAGTAGTTTCGTTGCTAGTTTCGCCAGCAGTTTCGCTGCTACTTTCGCCAGCAGTTTCGTTGCTAGTTTCACCAGCAGTTTTGCAGGAAGTATTTATAATTTCTTTGGATGAGTACAAAATTTTGCTGGATGAACACCCGGTTTCGTAGAACGGTCTGAAATTACGAACCAACCCAATTTTCACCCAAAACTTGAATCTTTTACACTCAAAACCTTGGTTTATCACCCAAGAAGCTATATCTAAGCTTCTTATTACATGTTTTCTTACACAAAACCTGAGTTTTGGGTGATTCTTTGCCATTTTCAAAAACCCCAAGCCCTAGAATTTGGGTTTACCTTCAAAGAAATGATTAAGCGATCTTTCTTACCTAGATTCTTGGTCTTGTCTTTTCGTTTGGATGTCCACGAACACTGATCTTCAATCTCGTGAGCAAATGAGCCTTGAATCACCACTTTCTCTCCACTTTGTCTCTTTACACTCTCTCTCTAGATGTTGGGTGTTGAGTTACAAATGAGAGTGGCTCAAGCTGATCCACTTATATATACTCGATGTTACCAGGGCCTCAAACTTGCCGTTCCCGGGACCTCAAACTCGCCAAACACATATCACGCGAGGTCCACTCGGTCCATACTCCATTTTTCACTTATTTTCTTTAAATAATGCCGGCTAAGCCCATTATTACTAATTTCCTCGTTTCGACTTTATTTCGGGCGTTATAAGGCTCATGTTGATGACCCTATTTATGAAGAAGAACACCAAGCTACTCATGATCAAAAAACATGTTGATGAGCATGATATGGAAGCTGAGTCAGGAAAGAGGCAAGTGTCACCACAGGATGATGTAGGTGATAATCTTCACACTGGGACTTTTGTTCAAGAAGTTTCTATAGCCTCACCATTTATGCCATCACCTCAAAGAACACCAATACCATCACCTCAAAGAACACCAATACCATCACCTGAAACACTACTCATCATCACACCACATATATCACCCATTCATTCACCTTATGATTCACCCATTCACCCACATCATACATCTCCGATTCCATAATCACCTTCTACTACAGAGCATGTTGAGTTTGGTGACTCTGCTAGCTCTTTAGAGAAATCCAAATCATCATTTGATGAGGAGGATCATCAAAGATAGACGTCTATCATGCAAGTTATTTCAGAAGCAATTCCCTCTGAGAGTTTTGTTGAATTAGAGGTGAACAAACTAGATGAAAAAGATGAAATGATATCTGAGCTTCGGAAGAAGGTGGCCAAAATATATAAACTCCTTGATAACAGTCTCCTATAATAAGGGACAACTTCTTAAGTCGGATGAGAAGGAGAAGGAGTTGATAGAGTTGAAAGAGAGATATGAGGCTGAAAAATCAGAGAAGGATAAAGAAATTGAAGAACTGAAGGCTGCTCTAAAACATTGAAGGGATGAAGTAAGTGGTCATGTGGACACTTTAGCCATCTTGAAAATGGCCATGGAAGAGCAGGAAGGATTGATTGAGGAACAATCCGACATAATCACTAAAGAACTAAAACATATAGAATCTCTGAATAAGAGGATTGCTGAGTTGGAGTTATTGATTATGATAAAACAAGAAGTTGAAAAGGAGAAGGAAGATGAAGGTGATAAAGATGAGATTAAGAAGAAGAAAGATGATAAGGAGGAACATGATAGTGAAGGAAGTTCCTTAGAGGAGAGTGAAGATGACTCTCCTCCTCCTAAGAAGATAATATTCTCAGGGTCAACTAGAGAAGCTGAATCAAGTGGAACCAAGCCTCAAGAGAAAAGAACGACTATGGTAGTATATACCAGCGGAGATCATGGAAAAACACACATGGAAGAGTCTCAATTCAGTGACATGATCAAGGCTCTTGACAGCTTTACTGATGAAGACCTCATTATAGATGATGAGTTGTGGGATTTTATTAGAGATCATAGACAAGCAACTGAGCCGGTTATGATTATTCCTTAATATCTGGTAATAAATGAAAAGGATTTGAGCTTGCAAATTGTACCTGTTGTGTCACTTATTGATGAACGAAAGGAACTAATCAGAAAGATGTCTGAAGAATAATAGGAAAAAGAAGAATCTGATGCTATGCTCAAAGAAAAGGAACAAGCAGAACTTGAGAAGAAAGAGGTTAAAATCTTATCTATGAGATTAAGTATGAGAAGACTCATTCATCCAAAGCTCCAATGGTTAAAACCTTATCAAAGGCCAAGCTGACTGAAACTCTCAATCACTATATCCTGATCCCTACAGTATGACTGATAGGGAAATGAAGGACTATTTGTTTGAACAAGGATTCACCAAAAGAAAAATGGGCAACATGAAGTCAAATTCTCTAAAGGCTGTTATCCTTAGGATGATAAATGGGAAAAAAGAAAGGCTCAAGAATTTTGAAGAAGAAATAATTAGCAAGAAACCAAGAACTAGAGTATCTACACAAGACATCCAGCTCACCCATAGTGATCATGATTCTTTGGCACATGTTCTACATATAAATCCAAAGTTGTTTGCTGAGGCTTCCCAGTTAAAGCTTCAAGAAGGGCTTAACACTGCTCAGATGATTAAGGGTGTGTCTACTCCCCTGGGCAAGATAAATCAAAAGATAATTTACTGGGAGTATGACAGTGACTAGAACATGTTCATGTTCATGTTCAAGAGGATCTCAAGTCTAGTTCAATTCTTTACTGAGTATACTGCTTTAGTGAACTCCTTGCAGATTCATGATCTGAAAGAATTGTCCAATCTTGAATTGATTAATCATAAGGCTATGTTCAAGGATTTTGAGTTTGAAGACATTTTGAGGATGTTCTTTGTATGAGGAAGGATAGGTCCTTTGTAAATACCCTTGAGAAGAAAAAGACTAAGGCTACTGAAGAAGTAGTATTCCCTGAGCTCAAGGTAAAGCCAACAAAGTCTTTGAAAGGAAAGATGGTCGTTAGAACTCATTCCTCCAAACCAATATCAAATGTCTATTTTGATGAAAACACATATGATTTGGTGATTGAAAGAAGATGGGGTGGAAAAGAAGGTGCTAAGTTCAGACTTTTTAGTGGATATGAGTGAGATTGTTAGATGAATCCTATTTCCACTACATATACACAAGGCACTTCAAAGAGATAAACAAAAAGCTAGGAGAAGCAGACATGCACTTCTTTCTAAAGTCCATAAAGATTCTGAAGATGGGTTTTGATAGAATCATCACCAAGAGAAAGTAGAGGAGGAAGAAGAAGACTTCTTTGCAACTAGGGAACATTATGAAGCTCGAGGTGAATATGGAAGGATCTCTTCTAATTCATAGAGATGGGCTATCAACTATGTCCATCTGGGAACCTATCTCATTGAGGAAGCTGCCAATTAAAACCAACCACACTATGAGGCAGATGAAGATTGATGTGCTGGATAGAGAAAAAATGTCTGAAGCCAATGACTTTGTTAACATGATAAAGGCCATCTTGGATCTATCACTTGCAAAAACACCAATGTCCACTCCCACTACACAAGACCCAGCAGAATCCTCACAACCTCATCCACCATCAAACCCTTGAGGTACATAGGTTTTATAATCCTTAGGGGGGTATTGTTGGACCCTGAAAAGATCATACATGCTAATTCAAGTGGTGGATTAATAGTTGTTCTGCTGGAAATCCAACAAGTCCAAGAAGATATGCGGATGAAGAATCTGCATCAAGAATAGAAGATAGTGTTGGCTATCCGCATTTGTTTATGCAGATGACCAAAAGAACAAATGCTTTTAAATATTTGTTCTTCCGCATTAACAAATGCGGATACTCAGACAAGTGCTGACAAGGAATTGTTCTTCCGCATTAACTAATGCAGAAGCTCAGCAACATCTTGTCAAATGCTAATGAATACTTTTTGTACTTAGACTAGATTATAGTGTAGGGGTATTTTAGTCTTTTTGTAGAAGACATCTTGTTAGCCAATAAATAGATTAGAAATCCTAAGATATGAGGTGACTGTTGATAGACTTTAGACAATGAGAATATTTTGTTTAGTCTTATGTTTAGAAGGTGTATGTATTGTTTTGTGCTTAAACCCTAGCATTCATTATAACCTATTCACCTAAATAATACAAAGAGCATTTATGAGTACTTCTAGCATTCAATGTTTTGTGTTTGTATGATTTTGCCATATAATCACCGACTCAAACATCATATTTGGTCATAGTTAATACATATCTACTGAGAATGTCATTCTCACAACCCAGTCAACTTTGTTGTTTAATTGAATATTGACAGGATCAGTGATCTCAAGTTTGATGGATTAGAGTGTAACGCAGCAGAATAGGATCAAGAATTAGACAAATTATAGCAAGAATTTGATATTCGTATGCATTAAGAACGAATACGGTTGTAACGAGAGAATATATTTATGTGAAAAGGAATGTTTCAATTATATCAAATGTGTCTGCTCAATCATTCACCAATTACAATTAGGTTGACACTCCTTATTAGAGTGCAATCACTGCTGATATCACGGGATAGTGACATCTGGCAGATTTATTACAAAAATAACTAACACTTAACAAACTACTGAAATGTTCACAACTACTGAGAACATATCAGAGAGTGCTAAGCACAAAATATAAAACTACTGATGCTAAACTACTAAAACTAAACTACTGAAACTAACTACTAATTACAAAACTACTGAAAAGGGAAAATATAAAAGTACTAAAAGAAAACCGTCACAACTACTAAAGAAGACCTGTTCAGCTGTTGTGACAACGTCTGATACTTGGTCTTCAGTACTTGTCTTCAGCACTTGTCTTCAGACTGTCTTCAGTACTTGTCTTCAAACTTTGTCTCCATCACTTGTGTCTTCAGACTTTGTCTTCAGCACTTGTCTTCAGACTTGTCTTCAGCACTTGTGTCTTCAGACTTTGTCTTCAGCACTTGTGTCTTCAGACTGTCTTCAGCACTTGTGTCTTCAGACTTTGTCTTCAGCACTTGTGTCTTCAGACTTTGTCTTCAGCACTTGTGTCTTCAAACTTTGTCTTCTGCACTTGTGTCTTCAGATTTTGTCTTCAGCACTTGTGTCTTCAGACTTTGTCTTCAGCTGTTGTGGACTTCAACAGTTGTTGTGACGTCTGTGGGACTTAAAGGTTTTTCTGATCCGGCTCATTGGTTCTTTTGGTCCAACAACTCCCCCTGAACCAATGCAGCCAAAACCTTTAACTTTATTGAGGTCCCACTTATTGTTGGCAAAGACTTTTCTTGATCAGCTTCAGAGAATCGGATCAGCACAGGCCCGGAAGAGATTTCTAATAATGTGTTTGGCTAAGTATGGAGGGGAACTCTGTTTTGGGGAATTTGGACATAGATTTGTGATCCCAACCATGAAACCTACTTCCCATTTACGAGTCTGTAAGACTCACGAACATAGGCCTCAAGGAGAACAACCTGTTCCTCCTTGGAGAGTTCTTCTACTCCTCCTTCAAAGAAGAACTCTGGACCATAGTACTCAGATAGGTACTTTACAGTCCTGCCATTCTTCAACTCCACAGTAGTTATCTCCCTATAGACAAATTCGTCAGGATGGGTGCCCTCAAGGAGTAACTGGAGCTCATTCTTCTTAATGTCTTCAAGCTTCTTATATAATAACCCTTTTTTGATCATCTTGTTTTCCAGTAAGGCTTGAGGGGTCATTTTTTATTGATGAGCCTTCTTGAATTCATCGAGTATTTCCCAAGGTGAGACTACAATGGCCAACATGATTATAGAGTCTATTGTTTTTCTAACCTGGCCATTGTATCTATGTGGAATGGATCTTTTGTGTATTCTAGAGCTCACCTCGGGGTCTGGCCATACTCTCACTCTCTCTTTTTGATACTGAAATGTGTGTCTGAGAGTGTACAGCCTCTGAGCATGCCCTTTCATGGCTTGTATAGATAATGACTGGGGAAATTCCTTGTCAACCATCTTCAGTAGTTGCTCATCGTGCTGCTTCTACTGTTCTTCATCTTCTATTTTGACTCTAACCATTTCCCTTTGTGAGTCGGGTGTGATCATGAGTTGACTCCTGGGTTCTGGTACCCTTACAACAGCAGAGAGTGGCAGACTATCATCTTCATCATCTTCTTCTTCATCTTCTTCTATCCTCAGCACCCTTCTCCTCCTTCTAGGTGCATCACTGGATGATGGTTAGGTTGGTTTTTGTGGTAAGGAATTGGTTTTGAGGGTTGAGGATGTTTGGATTTGAGTTTTGAGATTGGTTTGGAGATTTGAGGGGTAGGCTGTTTTTGAGTGGGTGATTTGGAAGATTGTTCAAGCATTTTGGTTGTAAGTTTGGCTTTTGTGAGTTTTTCCATTTCAAGCCTTTTCCCAGCTCCAGCCTCATCAAGTGCTTTAATAATTATCCCCTTATGAAATTGCTTAGACAAACAGATTCTGGTGGTTATAGCCAGAATGTTGTATCTGGTCCATGAACGAATCTCCATCGGTGATCTTCCTAAATATTTGGCTATGAATCGAATCATGATCTCCAATCTCTCTTTCTCCAGCACACTGTACCCAGCCCATCTATTTTGGATTTCATTTACTTCCAACCTCCTCATCTCACTGTCTAGTTTTGCTGTATCAAAGTCTTGCTTGAAGAGTTGCTCAATGATTTTGTCCATGGATCGGCTGTGTGCTTCATCTGCATCTTTTATCAGCTCCTCCAAGGATTTTTCTTCAGCATTCTTTTGATCACGAGCACTTTTCTTTCTTTTGTAAGTGATCAGTTGTTGTTCCTTTTCCTTCTCCAACTCCATGGTTTTCTCTTTTGCCTTCTCATCCTCAGTTCTTTTTCTTTTCTTTTCTTTCACTGCGGTACTCTCCCCCTTTTGGATGCATTGGTTGCAGGGGTCTGTACCGCAGAAAGTTTCTTGTGCACAGCATCATCAATGAGTGGTTGTAGACTTGAGGAGATCCTCTTATCAATGGCTTTATGAACAATGTCATTGATGATAGGAGTGATGAGAGCTAAGGATTGTTGGAATGCAGCAACCATCTGCTCAGTGGGGTTCTGTCCCTGAGAGATAGTGCCAAAGGCAGAGGCTGGAGGCTTAGTGAAGTGAGAGGGTGAAGTGTTTAGGGGACCTTCGAATGAAGGTGCCATCTGTGGGTTAGTGGGAGCAGATGGATTACATCCTGAGACTTCTTGGCAAGCAGTTCTTGTAGTCTGCTTACCTCAGCCTCCAGGATGGTGTTGTGGGCTAGAACATCATAGAAAAAGCCTAGGTCATCATCAGCAGATGTTGAATCACCTGACCTCCTGCTTGTATCAGGATGTACATGCGCGGGTGTAGACCAGTTTTAGCATGTGCCCCTTTTTCTTGGAACTGGGGACTTCCAGCCTCAGGACGATGTCCATGATCAGCTGTTGCCTCTGGTGAGGTCTTAGCTATGTTACCAGCCTCGGTCTGATCATGTGCTGATTCAGAAGAGGTGGCAGCCTCACCAGATGTTTTTGTATCTGCACATCCACACCAGGAGATAGAACAGTTAAACCCTGGTGCTGTGGGTTGTCAGAAGCATGTTGATCCTCTTCCTCAATTGCTATGGTTTTCCCCTTTGTTGGTGTTTGTTGGGGAGGAGGAGAGGCTTGCAGCTGAGTCAGCACGTTTGCAATTATAATGGTTGGACTTTGGGGGGCATTTGCTTGGGGAGAGGGGATAGAAGCTGATTGCATCCGGGGAGAGGGATGCTCTTCAATGATAACCTCCTCAAGTGAGAGAGGTCTCAGTAATGTGGTTTCCCCTGATAAGGTTGCATCAGGATCCTTTTGAGAGGATGCATGTGCGTGTTAGCTGGTAGAGTCTCTGATACTGCTGGGGTTTTAAACCAGCAAGTATATGCTGCCTTGGTGGTACAGGAGCATCTTCAGGGGACTCATCTCCCTGAATAGCTGTTTTGGGGCGTTTGGTTTTTGGTTTGGTGGGGACTCTGGATCTGGTGGTGGAAGCTGTGGGTTCCCTCTGCTTGGGTTTTAGCATTCGGGCAGCTTCTTTGAGAGTGAGGTCTGAGTTGTGCCTGGAGTATACCTCAGCCATAACAGCTGGTGCAGGGACTCCAAGGCCAATAAGGCCATCAGATTTTAATTCCTTTAAAATAATGGCCATCAGAAACCTGGGATATAATAGCCAGCTGTTTGCCGTAGGTTTCTGAGCCAAGTTCTTTATTTCTAGAAACACGATTTCAGAGAAATTTAGCGGTTGGTGTTCTAGAATAGAATACAATACCTGTTGCCATTGGGATGACATTTGATCCCAAGAGGATGTATTTGAAGCTAAGCATACATTTACCATGTGAAAGATAAGTTTTTCAGCATCATGGAAATGTTTCTTCAGAATGGTTGTAGCCCGAAGATCACCTTCATACCCATTGTTGATAAAGGACATATCCATTGTGCCCTTTGGGTATCCAGTCACAGTGGTGGAGTCATGTAAGTGTAATGCCTAACGAATGATGTCGGCTGTAATAACCACTGGTTTCTGGTTGACAAGTGACCGAATAGAGATTTGGCCAGTAGACTCATCAGTATGAACAAAAACATTTGACCAGAATTGACTGAGAGATTCAGGGTAGATGGTCGGATTCAAGAGAAAGGTTGTGCGATATGGGGAAACCACCATTAGGTCAATGGCATTATCAAATTTGTTCCAGAAAGCCGACTTGGTAAGGTATGCAACGTAGTTGTGTCGTGGTTTTAGGCTCATGGTTGCCATTTTTGAAAGTATGAAGGTCAGAAGAACGGCTAATGGAACGTTTGAGAAGAAGACAGTATTTATAGGGTAGGGATAGGAAAAGGCTGAAAGAAAACTACTGAAGGTTTTGGTGTCGTCATCAGCTGTTTGAAACTCCTGATGACGTGGTATTAACCTTTAGAGGTTTAAAACGACTGACAGTGGTGGTGTTGTCATCAGTTTTATAAAACAACTGAAGACTTGGTTTTGACCATCAGATGTTGAAACAGCTGAAGTCTTGGTGTTAACCATCAGTATTTATGAAACTACTGAAGGTCGTGGTTTTGACTTCATATGATGTAAACAACTGAGGACTTGGTGTTTGTCATCAGTAGTTATGAAACTACTGAAGACAGTGGTTTTGCCATCAATTGTTGTAAACAGCTGAAGACTTGGTGTTAGTCTTCAGTAGTTGTAAACTGCTAAAGACATAGTTTTGGCTTCAGTTGTTTTAATGAAACAGTAGTTGTATAAACGACTGAAGAGAAATTTCTCATCAGCTGTTTTCGTCAATTCATAGCTTTTTAGCTGTTTCAGTCTGACCTCCACACTTACTCATAAGACTTAGATCTCAGTTTCAGACGTTTCATTGGTCATCAGTACTTATCTGCATTTCTGACATTAGTAGTTGTAGCTACATCAGCTGTTGTGACTACATCAGCTGTTGTAACTACATCAGCTGTTTTAACAAATAAAGTACTTGAGTACTGAGAAGTTACTTAACCTCCAGTAGTTTTAAAAACTTCTGAAGGGAGAATAACTTCAGTACTTATATATGACAATAATAAACTAATGATCATCAGTACTTGTGAACTGAGATCATCAGTAGTTGTCACTTATTCTAGCTGCAGCATACCAAGCCTTAGCACTAGGTTTTGGAAAGTTGTGCTATCCAAGGGCTTAGTGAAAATGTCTGCAAGCTCATCAGCACTAGGAACAAATTTTGGATCAATCAGACCTTTTTCAAAACAATCTCTAATAAAATGGTGTCTGATTTCAATATGTTTAGTTCTAGAGTGCTGGACAGGATTCTTGACAATAGAAAGAGCTGAAGAGCTGTCCATTAACAATGGGGTCTTAGTCTCTATTATGCCATATCCAATAATTAGTTTTGAAGCCAGAGTACCTGAGATGTACAGCTTGCAGCAGCAATGTACTCTGCTTCAGCAGTTGATGTAGCAACTGAGGTCTGCTTCTTACTCTGCCAAGAAATCAAGCAGTTGCCTAAGAATTGGCATCCTCCAGAAGTGGACTTTCTTGTCAACTTACACCTTGCATAGTCACTATCAGAAAAAGCAACTAATTTACAAGAATGTCTAGTAGAATACCATAAACCTAGAGATGGAGTGCCTTGCAGATATCTAAAGATCCTCTTGACTGCAATCAAATGAGACTCCTTAGGTGCAGCCTGAAATCTTGCACAAACACATGTAGCAAACATAATATCTGGTCTAGAAGCTGTTAAGTACATCAAAGACCCAATCATACATCTGTAAAGTGTTTCATCAACCACTTTACCTTTCTGATCTGTATCCAGTTGTGTGGTATTGCACATGGGAGTAGAACAGGGCTTACAGTTTTGTAAATCAAACTTTTCCAAAAGATCTTTTGTGTATTTGGACTGATGAATGAAAATTCCATCAGCCTTTTGTTTGATTTGCAAACCCAGAAAGAACTGTAATTCTCCCATGGCACTCATTTCAAACTTTTGTTGCATCAACTTTGTAAAGGCATCATACAACTGTGGATCAGAGGATGCAAAAATAATATCATCTACATAAATTTGAACAAGTAGATTATGCTGCCCAGCTTTCTTAATGAATAAAGTATTATCTATGGAGCCTCTAGTGAAATTATTGTCCAGAAGAAAGTCTGATAATGTCTCATACCAGGCTCTAGGAGCTTGTTTCAACCCATAGAGAGCCTTATCAAGCTTATACACCCAATTAGGATGTTTATTGTCCTCAAAACCTGGTGGTTGACAGACATAAACCTCTTCTTTAATTTTCCCATACAAAAATGCACTTTTGACATCCATTTGAAAAACTTTAAGGTTGTGATAAGCAGCATAAGCTAAAAACAATCGAATTGCTTCCAGTCTGGCTACAGGGGCAAAGGTTTCATTATAATCAATACCTTCCTCTTGTGAAAACCCCTGTACAACCAGTCTGGCCTTGTTCTTAACAATAAGCCCATTTTCATCAGTTTTGTTCCTAAACACCCATTTAGTGCCTATTGCACACTTACCTGGAGGTAGAGGAACCAGTTCCCACACTTGCTGTTTCTTGAACTGAAGAAGCTCAAGCTGCATGGCTTCAACCTATGCATTGTCCCTTAAAGCAATGTGATATTTCTTTGGCTCTTGCTGACTAATGAAGAGAGCATAGAAGCAGAAATTTGACAATTGACTTCTTGTTGACAAGCCAGCATTGATATCACCAATGATTTGAGACATAGGGTGATTCTTCAGATCTTGGTACTCAATAAGATCTGTGCAAGTGTTTGTAGTAGGCTCAGCAGCAACAGATGGTGAAGCATTTCCTTGAAACCAATCAGTAGATGGTAATTCGAAGGAAGTTGAAGTTGTAGAAATCTCATCAGCATTTGTTGTGGATTGTGCTACTGGAGCTACAGGAACATCAGGTCTAGCTGAATCAGGCAGTTGATCACTAAACTTGAAAAGGTGATTACTGATATCATCATCATCATCGGTAACACCAGATGGATGACTAGCTACAGAAGATGATGGATTCATATGATCTGCAGCAGCAGGCGGTTGATAAGGAACATATTGCAGAATGTCCAGATCAAACAACTCCACATGGTTTTGTGGAATTGTATCCTTAGGGGATTCATTGAACTTCACTTGCAAGGTTTCTTCAACTATCTTTGTCCGACAGTTGAATACTCTGTAAGCCTTTCAAGTGGATGAATACCCAACAAAATACCCTGCATCCACCTTAGAATCAAACTTTTGGAGTTGATCCTTTGTGTTGAGAATGTAACAGGGACACCCAAATGCTCTAAAGAATGAAATCAAAAGGGCCAAATGATGAAGAACTTCATATGGAGTCTTCATCAACCTCTGATTTACTAGAACTCTATTCTGTACATAGCAAGCTGTATTGATAGCTTCAGCCCAAAAAGTCAGTGGCAGACCAGAATAAGCCAACATGGACCTTGCAGCTTCAATGAGGGTCATGTTCTTTCTCTCCACTACTCCATTTTTTTCTGGAGTCCTTGGGATGCTATACTGCCTCTTGATTCCCTTTGACAAGTAAAACTCATCAAGAGTGTGGTTTCTGAATTCAGTACCATTGTCACTCCTCACACACTTAACTGGTAGGGAATACTGCTTCTCAACGTGTAACACAAAGTTCATAATGGACTGAGCAGCCTCATCCTTTGAATGCAAGAAGAAAGTCCATACATATCTAGAGTAATCATCCACAATTACCAGAAGTATTTCCTCTTTGCCATACTCATTACTTTCACAGGACCAAAAAGATCCATGTGCAGTAGTTGTAAGCAGGCATTAGACTTGGATTCTTCTATGGGTGGGAATGAAACTTTATGCTGTTTCCCTTTTAAGCGTGCAGTGCAGATTTCATCACAATTGAACTCCTTTATTGGAAGACCTCTCACTAAACTCTTGTGGATCAGCTGATTCATGTTTTTGAGATTAACATGACCCAGCCTTCTATGCCACATTTTAGATTCTTGCAGAGAGGCCTTGGAGAACAAGCATGGATGGCCTTTTAACTCAATTTTCTATGACAAATCAAAGGCATATACTCTTCCTATCCTGTTGGCCTTCAGGAGAGTATTATCATCTAGTACTTTGTCAATCAGGCTCAGAACCTTGGAAGATAGAATCCTACAGTTCTAGCTTGTGAAAAGAGCAACATGTCCTTTGTCACACATCTGACTGACACTCAACAGATTGTATTTGAGATTCTCCACATGGTTGACATCATCAAATCTAATATCTCCATTAGACACAAATCCCTTTCCATTGATGTAACCTTTAGCATCATTTCCAAATGAGACAAATCGCTTCTTTCCTTGAGAGTAATCATGAAGAAGAGAGTTGTTCCTAGTCATGTGCATGGATCCTCCACTGTCCACATACCAGATGCTTCTTTGGCATGCTGAAGAACCCTGCAAAATCATAAGAAACTAGTTAGCTTTGGAGACCCAAACCTTTTTGGTTTTGGGACTGACTTTATCAACAGATTTAACCATAGTTGGTTTCTCATGATTAACAGCTGATCAAGATGGAGATGGTGCTGAAATAGATTTGGACCTGGAATTCCTTCTCAATGGTTTGATCACATGGGCTTCAAGTTGGTTAACTCTCCCCAACAGATGCTAAACCATCATAACAAGTTGTGTCTGATTTGAAGCTCGAGCTTTCAGTTCATTTGACACTCCAGAGCTTGTTTTTGATGAGTTCCTGTGACCCACCATTTCCTCCTTCTTAGATTTCACAGACTTAGTCTTATGTTTATCATGAGGAACAATATCAGCTGTCTTCTGATAAACCGCATCCTTCTTAGTGGATTTGGGTAAGGCCTTGGGTTTATCAGGTTGAGATGATTGTGGTACAAACTTGGTCTCAAACTCAGTTTTCATTTTATTTATTTCTAGTTTAATGAGCTCATCCCTTCGGAGTTTTAAACCCTTTTTGTACCAACATTCATCAGATAGATGATTGAATTTACCACAAATTTCACATGGTTTATTCTTCATCTTGGACATCTCTACTGCTGAAGTGGAAACTACTGATGGTGTGATCTTCAGTACTTTCCTCCTATCAGTACTAGGTACTAAAGGATTTGTAACAACTGATGACTGGTAATTCAACTGTTTTCCATCCGTCCTAATAGACCGTTTGATGGATTCCTCAGCAGTTGTTAGTCCTTGTATTTCAACTTATTTGAAATGCTTTTCAGATATTGGGTCTCTTTCAGTACTTGGGGTACATTGAGGAACAACATCTGAAGTACTCAGCTTCATATGAGTCTAAGTAGTTAGACCATCAGTCAATTTATTTGCTAAGATCTTAACACTGGTTTCATTCTCTGATCTTAGATTATCAATTTATTTGCTTTCACTTTCAGACTTAACTATGGAGTTAGGAGTAAAGTCCGTTGGTGGAGCAGTACAGGTGTAACCAATACCAAACTTCACATTTGAAGCAGTTTGCTTGCTAAGAAGCATTTCAAATCCCTTGCATGATGAGACCCAGCAGTCACACTCAACTTGGGTCACTGCAAGTTTTTCATTGAGACTCCTGTGGTCTTCCAGAATAACCTCTAGCTTGGCCTTTTCATCATTTAATTGGCATTTAAGCTTATAAATCTCATCACTTTTACTGTTAAGAGCAGACTCATACTCAGCTTTTCTTTTGGAAATGGTTTTCTCAAACTCAAGTTTTTGATTTATTAATGCTACATTTGCCTCTCTAATAGAGACAACGGCAGCTATGCATGATTCAGAACATAACTTGGCTTTAGCCTCTGAAGATACATGAGTTACCTGTGAAGATGATGCATTTGAGCAGGAACCCTCAGTAGACTCCAGGGCCATGAGAGAAAGATTTCCAAAAGGGTGTTCACCACCATGTTGACTAGCACCAGCATAGTATTGCTCAGTGTGACCAGACAAGTTATCAGGTAAGCTACTCCAGTCAACGACTCCAGGTGTGAAGAAGCTGTGATGAGGTTGTGATTGAGATGGGGATGGTTGAGTGTTGGACCAAAAGAACCAATGAGCCGGATCAGAAAATCCTTTAAGTCCCACAGATGTCACAACAACTATTGAAGACCACAACAGCTGAAGACAACAGCTGATTACAAAGTCTGAAGACAAGTGCTGAAGACAAAGTCTGAAGACAAGTGCTGAAGACAAAGTCTGAAGACAAGTGCTGAAGACAAAGTCTGAAGACACAAGTGCTGAAGACAAAGTCTGAAGACACAAGTGCTGAAGACCAAAGTATCAGACGTTGTCACAACAGCTGAAGAGGTCTTCTTTAGTAGTTGTGACGGTTTACCTTTCAGTAGTTTTATATTTATCAGTAGTTTTGTAAAACGACTGAAGAGCTTGTTCTTCAGTCGTTGTAGTTTCAGTAGTTTCTTATCAGTAGTTTCTTATTTTGTACTTAACACTCTGATATGTTCTCAGTAGTTGTGAACATTTCAGTAGTTTGTTAAGAGTTAGTTATTTTTGTAATAGATCTGCCAGTTGTCACTTTCCCGTGATAACAGCAGCGATTGCACTCTATATAAGTAGTGTCAACCTATTGTAATAGTTGAATGATTTGATCAGAAATATTCGATATTATTGAAACATTCCTTGTTACAGAAATATATTCTCTCGTTATAACCGTATTTGTTCTTAATGCATACGAGTATCAAATTCTTGATACAATTTGTCTAATTCTTGTTCTTATTCCGCTGTGCTATGCTCCATTACATCAAAACTTGTGATCACTGATCCTGTCAAATGGTATCAGAGCTGGTTAATCATTGATCGATCTTATAATTGATCATTGAAACTGCTATTCAAGATCCAAGTTTGATTGAATTAGCATTTTTGTGTTTTGCAAGAAACGGTTATAGAGATTGAATTTTCTGTGTTTTCTGGTCATTCATCCTGAGATTTTCTCTTGGTTCTCATTGAGTCTGTTGTGGCCTTTATAAAAACGTTTAAAAGCTTGAATTAAATTGTATTTGGACTCAAAATGACTACTCCTTCCAATGATCCTCATAATACTGGTTCCTCAACCAAGCCTCTAATACTGGTTAGGAATGAGTATAACATATGGCAACGACGAATGCTCCATCACCTGTCTGTTAACAGCGCATGTTGTTGGACATCAGTGGTACATGGTCCACACAAGCCTATGGTGAATAACCCGGAAACCAATCAAATGGTTCCGAAGAGGAGGGAGCAATACTCAGATGAGGATAAGAAGTTGTTTGAGATTGATGCAAAAGCCCATGGAATTCTGGCCATGGCACTGCCTAATGAAATCTATTTTGGGCTAATGCATCATGAAACTGCCCATGACCTCTGGAATGCCTTGAAAGAACAATTTGGAGGAACAGATAAGGTCTTGGCGAATAATAGAGAAATCCTTGCCCAACAATATAAGACATTCTCTCATAGGAAGGGTGAGACACTAACTCAACAGTTCGAGCAGTTCTCTTGTTTGATCTCTGAATTTAAAATGGTCAAACATGAGTACACCAATAGCCAGATGAATAACAGATTTCTCAGATCACTGCCTGAGAGATGGGACACATATACTATTGTCCTACGCTCCAGTGCAAATTTGGACAAACTATCTATCACCCAACTCAATGGGAAATTGCTCACATTTGAGAGAGAGATAGAACAGAAACGAAAACTGTCTTCATCTGGAAAGCTCACTAAAGGCTTTGTACCAGGCAACACTGCCTTGGTGGGTCATGAGTTGGAATATGCTTCATCTGAATGCCAGTATGATGAGCATATTGATTTCTCTTCAAACACTTCTAATTCTGCATTTGTGAGTGTTGATAGTCAGTTTACTGGATGTAATAATGACAATCTATGCTTCATCATGGATGATCTCAAGGGGATTGCTGATGATGACTTAAAAGAGATGGATATTTTGAGCCAAATGGCCTTGATAAGTATCAGATCTCAGAAGTTCTACAAAAGAACTTGAAGAAAGTTCCCAGGACTCTCTGGCAAAACCAAAGTTGGTTTTGACAAGAGTAAGTTGAAGTGTCACAAATGCCACAGGCTTGGACACTTTGCTAGAGAATGCAGATCATCCAGATCTAATTCCTCTGCGCCTTTTGTGACTTTCCCTGGCAATAGTCAACAACACAGAGGGCTACATCCTGTCAATTCTAGTCATCATTCTCAACCACAATCTCTAGCATATTTTGTTCCTCAGGGTCAAATGCCATAACCTTACCCTTGTTATTACATGCCACAGTCAAATCAAGTTCAAGTTCCTATAGTACCATAACCTCATGCACTACCAGAACCTCAACCATCTCAATCTCATCAACCTCCTCAACCTCAACAACACAGCTTCTTCACCCCTGGAGGTGTTGACTGGAGCAGTTTACCGGATGACATGTCTGGTCATGAACAACTGTTCACAGGTGCTGGTCAACATGGTGGTGACAGTCCTTTTGGGAATCTGGCTCTCATGGCCTTGGAGTCTACTGAGGGTTCCTGATCAAATGCATCATCTTCACAGGTAACTCAGGTATCTTCAGAGGCTAAAGCCAAGTTATGTTCTGAATCATGCATTGCTACCTTTGTCTCCATTAGAGAGGCAAATGTAGCATTAATAAATCAAAAACTAGAGTTTGAGAAAACCATTTCCAAAAGAAAAGCTGAGTTTGAGTCTGCTCTTAATAGTAAAAATGATGAGATTTATAAGCTTAAATGCCAATTAAATGATGAAAAGGCTAAGCTAGAGGTTATTCTGGATGACCAGAGAAGTCTCAAAGAAACCCTTGCAGTCACCCAGGTAGAGTGTGATCGATGGGTACAATCATGCAAAGGTAATGCTTCTTAGTAAGCAATCTGCTTCCAATGTGAAGTTTGGTATTGGTTACAATCACACTTCTCCTCCTACAGATTTTGCTTCAAGAGCAAAAGTGAAATCTGATGCAGAAAGCAATAACCAATCCACCTCATCATGTGATTCACTTTTTGATAGAGCATCATCAAAAGTTGAAGTCAGCACTAAGCCCTCTCAGAACCCATCAGCTGATATTGATGGTTCTATTGCTGACACTCACATGATAAAAGAGATGATCAACTCAGGAGTTATTTCTGAAAGTCCTGAAAGGACTGGAGAGCAAGATTTAACACCTGAAGTTCAAACTCCAACTACTGTCAGCACTGAAGAGAAGAAAACTGTTAGTAGAAAGAGTTTGAAGACTACTAAAGAGGAAGTGAAGAAAGCAAATAATGCTTCCAAAGTACTGAAGAGCAAGTCTTCAGTAGTTTCATCCTCTTTAGTTGATGATCATCATAAGATGAAGAAGAAACCATGTGAAGTATGTGGTTTGTTTAATCATCTTACAGATGATTGTTGGTACAAAAGGGGATCCAAACTCAAACATAAAGAAGAAATTCAAGAGAAAATGGTTAAAATGAAAACTGAGTTTGGAGCCACATTTGTACTAGAAAAATCAAATCCTGTAACCCTCAAGTCCAAACAGAAATCCAAAAAGGAAGGGGTTAAACAGGTAACAACTGAGATTGCTCAAAAGAAGAAGGTGCAACATAGGAACTTATCAAACTCCAATGCCAATGTGTCTGAAGAGCTAAAAGCCTTATCCCAAAATCAGACACAGCTGGTTAAGATGGTTCAACATCTATGGGAAGAGTTAACCAATTAGATGTTCCTATGTTGAAACCACAGAAAAGGGGGTCCAAGCCAAAGTATTCCTTTTCTTCACCAGCTTCTTGCTCTCAAGCTGTTGTGTCCAACAAACATGTTAGTTTACCATCTGTTGATGAGAACAGGCCCAAGACCAAAAAGGTTTGGGTCTAAAAATCTAACTAATTTGTTGTATTTTGCAGGGTTCTTCAACATACCTCAGAGGCATCTGGTATATAGACAGTGGAGGATCCATGCATATGACAGGAAACAAATCACTTCTTATTGACTACTCTCAAGGAAGGAAGGGGTTTGTGTCATTTGGCAATGATGCAAAGGGTTACATCATCGGCAAAGGCTTTGTTTCCAATGGGGAAATAAAGTTTGATGATGTTAACCATGTGGAAAATCTCAAGTACAACCTCTTGAGTGTCAGTCAAATGTGTGACAAAGGCCATGTTGCTCTTTTCACCAGTGAGAACTGTCGGATTCTGACATCCAAAGTTCTAAGTTTGATTGATAAGGTGTTGGATGAACACACTCTCCTAAAGGCCAACAGGATAGGAAGAGTGTATGCCTTAGATCTTTCCAAGAAAATAGATCTTAAAGGCCATCCTTGCCTATTTTCCAAGGCTTCCCCCCCAAGAATCTATTCTATGGCATAGAAGGCTGGGTCATGTTAATCTCAAAAACATGAATCAGCTGATAAACCATGGTTTAGTATGGGGACTTCCTATGAAGGAGTTCAAGTATGAAGATAACTGCACTGCTTGTTTAAAAGGAAAACAACACAAAGCTTCATTTCCCTCCATAGAAGAACCTAAGTCCACTGCCTGCTTACAGCTTCTTCACATGGATCTCTTTGGTGCTGTGAAAGTGATGAGTATGGCTAAGAAGAAATACTGTCTGGTAATTGTGGATGATTGCTCCAGATTTGTATGGACTTTCTTCTTGCATTCAAAGGATGAGGCTGCACAGTTCATTATGAACTTGTGTTACACGTTGAGAAGCAGTATTCCCTACCAGTTAAGTGTGTGAGGAGTGACAATGGTACTGAATTAGAAACCACACACTTGATGAGTTTTACTTATCAAAGGGAATCAAGAGGCAGTATAGCATCCCAAGAACTCCTGAGCAAAATGGAGTTGTGGAAAGAAAGAACAGAACCCTTATTGAAGCTGCAAGGTCCATGTTGGCTGACTCTGGACAGCCAATGACTTTTTGGGCTGAAGCTATCAATACAGCTTGCTATGTACAGAATAGAGTTCTAGTAAATCAGAGGTTGATGAAGACTCCATATGAAGTTCTTCATCATTTGGCCCCTCTAATTCATTCTTCAGAGCATTTAAGTGTCCTTGTTTCATTCTCAACACACGGGATCAACTCCAAAAATTTGATCCTAAGGTGGATGCAGGGTACTTTGTTGGTTACTCATCAACTTGCAAAGCATACAGAGTCTTCAACTGCAGAACAAAGATGGTTGAAGAGACTCTACATGTTAAGTTTAATGAATCTCATAAGGACAAGATTCCACAAAGCTCTGTGGAGCTATTTGATTTGGACATACTGCAATATGTTCCTTATCAAACTCCTGTTGTTGCTCCTGTCAACAGTTCACCACCTGGTGGTACTGCTGGTGCTGATGATGTTGATGATAGCAATACTCACCTCTTCAGGTTTAGTGATCAACTGCCTGATTCAGCTAGACCTGATGTTCCTGTAGCTCTAGTAGCACCATCCACAACAAATGCTGATGAGATTTCTTCAAATTCAACTTCCTTTGAATTACCATCCACCGATTGGTTTCATGGAAATGAATCACCATCACCATCTGTTGCTGCTGAACCGGCTACAAACACTTGCACAGATCTCATTGTGTATCAAGATCTGAAGAATCACCCTATGTCTCAAATCATTGGTGATATCACTGCTGGCGTATCAACAAGAAGTCAATTGTCAATTTCTGCTTCTATGCTCTCTTCATCAGTCAGCAAGAGCCAAAGAATTATCACATTGCTTTAAAGGACAATGGATGGGTTGATGCCATGCAGCTTGAGCTTCTTCAGTTCAAGAAACATCAAGTGTGGGAACTGGTTCCTCTACCTCCAGGTAAGTGTGCAATTGGCACTAAATGGGTGTTTAGGAACAAAACTGATGAAAATGGGCTTATTGTTAAGAACAAGGCCAGACTGGTTGTTCAGGGTTTGCACAAGAAGAAGGTATTGATTATGATGAAACCTTTGCCCCTGTAGCCAGACTGGAAGCAATTCGATTGTTTTTAGCTTATGCTGCTTATCAAAAACTTAAAGTTTTTCAAATGGATGTCAAAAGTGCATTTTTGTATGGGAAAATTAAAGAAGAGGTTTATGTATGTCAACCACCAGGCTTTGAGGACAATAAACATCCTAATTGGGTGTATAAGCTTGATAAGGCTCTTTATGGGTTGAAACAAGCTCCTAGAGCCTGGTATGAGACATTATCAAACTTTCTTCTGGAAAATGATTTCACTAGAGGCTCCATTGATAAGACTTTATTCATTAAGAAAGCTGGGCAGCATAATCTACTTGTTCAAATTTATATAGATGATATTATTTTTGCATCCTCTGATCCTCAGTTGTGTGATGCCTTTTGTTGGACCAAAAGAACCAATGAGCCATGATCAGAAAACCTCTAGTCCCACATGATATCACAACAACTGCTAAAGGCTTCATCAGCAGTTCGACAAGTGCTGAAGACTTCAACAGCTGAAGATCAAGTACTGAAGACTTCAACAGCTGAAGACTAAAGTGCTGAAGCTCAACAGCTGAAGAACAGAAGTGCTGAAGCTGAAGATCAAAGTACTGAACTACAACAGCTGAAGAGTCTACAAGTGCTGAAGATCAACAACTGGTGTACAAAGTCTGAAGACAAAGACTAAAGACATCAGCTGATGACATCTACTGAAGTCATCAGCTGATGAAAGTCTGAGGTTCAAGTCTGAAGACCAAGTACTGAAGTTTCAGTAGTTTGTCACAACAGCTGAAGAGTACTTCTTCAGTAGTTGTGATATCAGTAATTTTATGTTTTTACTTTCAGTAGTTTTGTAAAATGACTGAAGAGCTTGTTCTTCAGTCGTTGTAGTGTCAGTAGTTTTATGTTTTTTTAGTAGTTGTAGTAACTGATAACACTTAGTATTTTTGTAAGAAGATGTCAGCTGTTTTGACATCTTCAGTAGTTGTGTTTTAGTTGGAATAATTCTGTTAGATGTCACTATCAAGTGACATCAGCAGACGTCACATCTCTTATATAAGAGGTGTCGACCTAATTGTAAGTGTGACATTCCGTTACCACGAAAGTGAATATTGAATGAAATATATCTGCAGAATTCTCTCTATCTATAACCGTTTTTGTTCTTCATTGAATATCTTTTCGTTCTTGTGAATTGGCTAATTCATTGTTAGAATTCCGCTGCTATACTCTCTAATCAATCAAACGTAGATCACTAATCCTAACAAGTGGTATTAGAGCAGGTTAATCATTGATCGATCTAACAATTGATCATTGAAATTGCTAATTGATATCTATGTTTGATTCAATTAGCATTTTGCAAGAACTGGTTATAGATTATTGAATTTCTGACGCTTTCATTCATTTATTCTGAGATCTCTCTTGGTTCAATTGGTTGTTGTGTTTTGTTCAAATCTGTTTTAGCTTAATTGAATTTGATTGAATCTGAGATGACTACTCCTTCTAATGATCCTCACAATACTGGTTCCTCAACCAAGCCCCCGATGCTGGTTAGGACCGAGTATAACATATGGCAATGAAGAATGCTTCATCACCTATCTGTTAACAGTTCAGCTTGTTGGACATCTGTGGTACATGGACCACAGAAGCCTACGGTGAACAATCCGGAAACCAATCAAATGGTTCCGAAGAAGAAGGAACAATACTCTGCTGAAGATCAGAAACTGTTTGAGATTGATGCTAAAGCCCATGGAATTCTTGCCATGGCACTGCCTAATGAAATCTATTCAGGGCTTATGCATCATGAAACTGCTCATGATCTCTAGAATGCCCTGAAGGAACAATTCGGTGGCACAGATGAGGTCTTAGCAAACAACAGAGAAATCCTTGCCCAACAATATGAGACATTCTCTCATAGAAAGGGTGAGACACTGACTCAACAGTTTGAGCGTTTTTCCAGCTTGATCTCTGAGCTGAAAATGGTGAAACAGGAATACACCAATAGCCAGATGAATAACAGGTTCCTCAGATCACTGCCTGAGAGATGGGACACATACACTATTGTCCTACGCTCCAGTGCAAATCTGGATAGCCTATCTCTCACCCACTTCATGGGAAACTTCTTACATTCGAAAGAGAGATAGAGCGGAAGAGGAAACTGTCCTCATCAGGGAAGCTCACTTATGACTTTGTACCAGGGAATACTGCCTTGGTTGGTCATGAGTCAGAATATGCTGCATCTGAAAGCAATTATGATGAGCATATTGATTTCTCTTCAAATAGTTCTGATCATGCATTTGTTGGTTTTGAGAGTCATTCTGGCAGTAATAGTGACAATCTATGCTTCATCATGGATGATTTGAAAGGAATAGCTGATGATGATCTTGAAGAGATGGATATTCTGAGCCAAATGGCATTGATTAATATCAGATCTCAGAAGTTCTATAAGAGAACTGGCAGGAAATTTCCTGGACTCTCTAGCAAAACCAAAGTTGGTTTTGACAAGAGTAAGTTGAGGTGTCACAAATGCCAAAGGCTGGGACACTTTGCAAGAGAGTGTAGATCAACTGGATCTAACTCTTCTGCACCCTTTGTGACTTTTCCTAGCACTAGTCCACAAAACAGAGGGCAACATCCTGCTGGTTCTGGTCATCATTCACATCCTAGGTCTCCTGCATACTTTGTTCCCCAGGGTCAAATGTCTTATCCTTATCCCTGCTATTATATGCCTCAACCAAATCCTGTTCAAGCTCCAATTGCACAACAACCACAAGCATTGCCTGAACCACAACCTTCCCAATCTCATCAACAAACTCAACCTCAACAACACAGCTTCTTCACCGCAGGAGTTGTTGACTGGAGCAGTTTACCAGATGATTTGTCTGGTCATGAACAACTGTTCACTGGTGCTGGTCAACATGGTGGTGACAGTCCCATTGGAAATCTAGCTCTTATGGCTTTGGATTCTGCTGATACTTCATCCACTAATGCCTCTACACCAAAGGTATCACAGGTATCCTCTGAGGCAAAAGCCAAATATGTTCTGAAACATGCATAGCAGCATTTGCATCTATTAGAGGAGCAAATGTAGCTTTGATTAACAAGAACATTGAGCTAGAACAAACAATTTCCAAAAGAAAAGCTGCATTTGAGTCTGTGCTTAATGAAAAGAATGATGAGATTTACAAACTCAAATGCCAAATCACAGATTATAAGGCTAGGAAGAGGTACTTCTAGAGAAGTACAAAGATCTCAAAGAAACCCTTGCAGTCACCCAAGTGGAGTGTGATCTGCTTCCAATGTGAAGTTTGGCATTGGTTACAATCACACTGCTCCACCTACAAATTTTACTCCCAGAGCAGAGGTAGAATCTGATGGTGAGAGTAATAACCAATCCATTTCCTCATGTGATCTACTTTCTGATTCAGCACTATCAGAAGTAGAAGTCAGCACTAAGCCCTCTCAGAACCTATCAGCTGATGTTGATGGTTCCACTGCTGACACTCACATGATCAATGAGTTGATCAACTCAGGAGTTAATTCTAAAAGTCCTGAAAGGACTAGAGAGCAAGATTTAACACTTGAGTCCATAAAGAAATCCAAAAAGGAAGGGGTTAAACAGGTAACAGCTGAGATTGCTCAGAAGAAGAAGGTGCAACATAGGAACTTATTAAACTCCACTGGCAATGTGTTTGATGAGCTGAAAGCTTTATCACAAAATCAGACACAGCTGGTTATGATGGTTCAACATCTATTGGGAAGAGTTAACCAATTAGATGCTCCTATGTTGAAACCACAGAAAAGGAGGTCCAAGCCAAAGGATTCCTCTTCTTCACCATCTTCTTCCTCTCAGGCTGTTGTTTCCAACAAACCTGTTAGTTTACCATCTGTTGATGAGACCAGGCCCAAAACCAAAAAGGTTTGTGTCTCCAAAACTAACTAAGTGTTGATAATTGCAGGGTTCTTCAACATGCCAAAGTAGCATCTGGTATGTAGACAGTGGAGGATCTATGCACATGACTGGGAACAGCTCTTTTCTTCATGACTACTCTCAAGGAAAGAAGGGGTTTGTTTCTTTATGCAATGATGCTAGGGGTTACATCATTGGCAACGGCTTTGTCGCCAATGGAGAAATAAAGTTTGATGATGTTAATCATGTGGAAAATCTCAAGTACAATCTCTTGAGTGTCAGTCAAATGTGTGATAAAGGCCATGTTTCTCTTTTCACCAGTCAGAACTGTAGGATTCTGTCATCCAAAGTTTTGCATTTGATTGATAAGGTGTTGGATGATCACACTCTCCTGAGAGCCAACAGGACAGGAAGAGTGTATGCCTTAGATCTTTCCAAGAAAATAGATCTCAGAGGCAATCCTTGCCTATTTTCCAAAGCCTCTTCTCAAGAATCTAAACTGTGGCACAGAAGGCTAGGTCATGTTAATTTCAAAAACATGAATCAGCTAATCCACAATAGTTTAGTTAGAGGCTTACCAATAAAGGAGTTCCACTGTGATGAAACCTGCACTGCTTGTTTAAAAGGAAAACAACACAAAGTCTCCTTCCCTCCTATTGAAGAGCCTAAGTCCACTGCCTGCTTGCAATTACTGCATATGGATCTATTTGGTCCTGTGAGAGTGATGAGCATGGAAAAGAAGAAATACTGTCTGGTAATTGTGGATGATTACTCCAGATTTGTATGGACTTTCTTTCTACATTCTAAGGATGAGGTTGCTCAGAAGATTATTCACTTTGTTTGTATGTTGAGAAGCAGTATTCCCTTCCAGTCAAGTGTATTAGTAGTGTTAATGGAACTGAATTCAGAAACCATACACTTGATGACTTCTATCTTTCAAAGGGAATCAAAAGGCAGTTTAGCATACCAGGACTCCAGAACAAAATGGAGTAGTGGAGAGAAAGAACAGGACCCTAATTGAAGCTGCAAGGTCCATGCTGGCTGACTCTGGTTTGCCACTGACCTTTTGGGCTGAAGCTGTTAACACAGCTTGCTATGTGCAGAATGGAGTCTTAGTAAATCAGAGGTTGATGAAGACTCCATATGAAGTTCTCCATCACTTGGCTCCTCTAATTTCATTTTTCAAAGCATTTGGGTGTCCCTGTTTTATTCTCAACACAAAGGATCAACTCCAAAAATTTGATCCTAAGGTGGATGCAGGGTATTTTGTTGGTTATTCATCTACTTGCAAGGCATACAGAGTCTTCAACTGCAGAACAAAGATAGTTGAAGAGACTTTGCATGTGAAGTTTAATGAATCTCCTATGGACAAGATTCCACAAAACCCTGTGGAGTTGTTTGATTTGGACATACTGCAATATGTTCCTTATCAACCTCCAGCTGTTGCAGATCCTGTGGATAAATCATCTTCTGCAGCATGTCTTCCACCTGGTGGTATTGATGATGATGATGATAATATCAATACTCACCTATTCAAGTTTAGTGACCAACTGCCTATGTCTGCTAACTTTGATGTTCCTGTAGCTTCAGCAGTTCCATCCACAACAAATGCTGATGAGATCTCTGATTCCTCTACATCTTTTGAGTTACCATCAAATTCTTGGTTTCAAGAGTCTGCATCAACATCTGCTGCTGCTGAAGGTCCTACAAACACTTGCACAGATCTCATTGTTTATCAAGAACTGAAGAATCACACAATGTCTCAGATTATTGGTGATATCAATGCTGGTGTTTCAACAAGAAGTCAATTGTCTAACTTCTGCTTCTATGCTCTCTTCATCAGTCAGCTAGAGCCAAAGAACTACCATGTTGCTTTGAGAGACAATGGATGGGTTGAAGCTATGCAGCTTGAGATACTTCAGTTCAAGAAACAGCAAGTGTGGGAACTGGTTCCTCTTCCCCCAGGTAAGTGTGCAATAGGCACTAAATGGGTGTTTAGGAATAAAACTGATGAAAATGGGCTTATTGTTAAGAACAAGGCTAGACTAGTTGTACAGGGGTTTTCACAAGAAGAAGGTATTGACTATGATGAAACCTTTGCCCATGTAGCCAGACTAGAGGCAATCAGATTGTTTTTAGCCTATGCTGCATTCCACAATCTTAAAGTTTTTCAAATGGATGTCAAAAGTGCATTTCTATATGGTAAAATAAAGGAAGAAGTTTATGTGTGTCAACCACCAGGTTTTGAGGATAATAAACATCCTAAATGGGTGTATAAACTTGATAAGGCTCTTTATGGGTTGAAACAAGCTCCTAGAGCCTGGTATGAGACACTTTCCACTTTTCTTCTTAAGAATAATTTCACTAGAGGCTCCATTGATAAAACTTTGTTTATTAAGAAGGTGGATCAGCATACGCTACTTGTTCAGATTTATGTTGATGATATCATTTTTGCATCCTCTAATCCCTAGTTGTGTGATGATTTTACAACATTAATGAAAAAGAGGTTTGAAATTAGTGCAATGGGAGAATTACAGTTCTTTCTAGGCTTGCAAATTAAACAAAAGGCTGATGGAACCTTTATTCATCAGTCAAAATACACAAAAGATCTTTTGAATAAGTTTGATTTACAAAACTGTAAGCCTTGTTCTACTCCCATGTGCAACACCACACAACTGGATGCAGATCAGAAAGGTAAAGTTGTTGATGAAACACTTTACATATGTATGATTGGGTCCTTGATGTATTTAACAGCTTCTAGACCAGATATTATGTTTGCTACATGTGTTTGTGCTAGATTTCAGGCTGCTCCTAAAGAGTCTCATTGATTGCAGTCAAGAGAATCTTTAGATATTTGCAAGGCACACAATCTCTAGGTTTATGGTATTCACTGGGCACTCTTGTAAATTAGTTGCTTTCTCTGATAGTGACTATGCAGGGTGTAAGTTGACCAGGAAATCAACTTTTGGTGGATGTCAATTCCTTGGCAACTGCTTGATTTCTTGGCAGAGCAAGAAACAGACCTCAGTTGCTACATCAACTGCTGAAGTAGAGTACATTGCTGCTACAAGCTGTACATCTCAGGTACTCTGGCTTCAAAACCAATTATTGGATTATGGCATAACAGAGACTAAGACCCCATTGTTAATGGACAACTCTTCAGCTCTTTGTATTGTCAAGAATCCTGTCGAGCACTCTAGGACTAAACATATAGAAGTTAGACACCATTTTATAAGAGATTGTTTTGAAAAGGGTCTAATTAATCCTATGTTTGTGCCTAGTGCTGATGAGCTTGCAGACATTTTTACTAAGCCTTTGGATAGTTCAACTTTCCACAAGCTGGTGTTAGGGCTTGGTGTGCTGCAGCTAGAATAAGTGACAACTACTGATGATCTCAGTAATAAGTACTGGTGATCATTAGTAACCATGTCACATATAAGTACTGATGAGTTCTTTTACCCTCAGTAGTTTTTATAACTACTGAAGGCTAAATGCCTCACAAGTACTGAAGTACTTTATCTGTTCTAAACTACTGATGTAGTTACAACTACTGATGTAGTTACAACTACTGATGTAGTTACAACTACTGAAATCAGTACAAACAGATAAGTACTGACGTCCTATGAAACACCTGAAAAGCAGATGCAAAGTCTGATGAGTAAGTGTTGAGGACAGTATGAAACAGCTGAAAAGCTAAGAATTGATGAAAACAGCTGATGAGTAATTTCTCTTCAGTTGTTTCTACAACTGCTGTTTCAAAACACCTGAAGCCAAAACCATGTCTTCAGTAGTATACAACTACTAAAGACTAACAACAAGTCTTCAGCTGTTTACAACAACGGCTGACAAAACCACTGTCTTCAGTAGTTTCACAACTACTGATGACTAATACCAAGTCTTCAGTTGTTTCATCACCTGAAGTCAAAACTGTCTTGAGTAGTTTTTATAACTACTGATGACTAAATCAGAGACTTCAACTGTTTCAACGTCTGACGGTTAATACCACGTCATGAGTAGTTTCACAACTACTGATGACTAATACCAAGTCTTCAGTTGTTTCATCACCTGAAGTCAAAACTGTCTTGAGTAGTTTTTATAACTACTGATGACTAAATCAGAGACTTCAACTGTTTCAACGTCTGACGGTTAATACCACGTCATGAGTAGTTTCAACAACTGATGACTCACACCAAAACCTTCAGTCGTTTTCTAACCCGACCCTTTAAATACCTTATCCCACCTTTAGAGTTTTTTATATTCTCTTCTCAAACCTAATGTTCAAAAACTCTCTACCCTCTCTTCATCAATGGCGACCATGCAACTAAAACCACGACACAACTGTGTCGCACATCTCACCAAATAGCCATACTGGACCAAGTTTCACAACTCCATTGATTTAATGGTTCAATCACCCTACAAAACGGCGTTTCTGGTAAACCCCACCATATATGCCGAATCCCTTACCCAATTCTGGACAAACGTCACCGTGGTCTCTGAGGAGAACGACACAGAGTCTCTTCAATCGTTTGTCCATGGCCAAAAAGTGGTCATCACTCCAGACACTCTTCGCCAAACCCTTAATCTGGATGATGCTACTTTCCCAACTGGTTATCCGAAGGGCACAACAGATCAATCATTTGCCCACCATGGATACCAGGGTAACCTGAGTGCATCTACCTTACTGAAGAAACATTTCCCGGATGCCGAACGTCTCATATTTCATATGGTAAATGTATGCCTTGCCTCCAAGACTTCATCATGGGATCAAATGTCCACAAGGTGGCAACAGGTAATGTACTCCATCCTTGAGCAACAACCTTTAAATTTTTCTGAAATACTATTTTTAGAGCTCAAGGATATGGCCCAAAAACAAAGTGCTAACCGTTGGATATTATATCCTCGGTTCATAATGGCCATAATTGAAAACCAGCTTCAAGCTGAGGGACTTGTTGGCCTGGGAGTCCCTGCTATGGCTGTATTGCCTAAAGTATACTCCCAGCACAACTCTGACCAATCACTCAAAATGGCTGCCAAGCTGCGCAAACCCACGCAGCTGGAACCCACAGCCACCACCTCCAAATCCAAAGTCCCCACCAAACCCACTTAAAAGAAGACCAAAAAGGCTACTCAGGGAAATGAGTCCCCTGAGGATGCCCCTGCAACACAAACGCAGGCTATATCCACTGGTTATAGCCCCCTAGTGGATACAAGGACTCTCCCAGCCACAGCCGCTCAGGATTCCTCTCAAAAGGAGCCTGCAGCAACCACAGAAGGGGTACCCACAAATCTAGGATCTTCCTCATTTGAAGAGATTGCCATTGAAGAGCACCATTATCCCCAGGTGCACACTGCTTTTACCCCATCTCCCCATGCAACCGCCCCCCAAAGTCCAACCATTATCATTGCAAACGTGCTAACTCAGCTGCATGCGTCTCCTCCTCCCCAAAAGCCACCAACAAAGGGGAGAACCATAGCTATTGAGGATGAGGATCACCATGCTTCTGAAAACCCACAGCACCGGGGTTTACACGTTCGATCTCCTGGTGTGGATATGGAGATTAGAACATCTAGTGAGGCTGCCACCTCTTCTGAATCAGCACATGATCAGAATGAGGCTGGTAACATAGCTCAGACCTCACTAGAGGCAACAGCTGATGAAGGACATAGTCTCGAGGCTGGAAGTCCCCAGTTCCAAGAAAAAGGGGCACATGCTAAAACTGGTCTACACCCAGTGCATGTACATCCTGCTACAAGCAGGAGGTCAGGTGATTCAGCATCTGCTGATGATGACCTGGGCTTCTTTTATGATGTTCTGGCCCAGAACATAATTCTTGAGGAAGAAGTCAGTAGACTACAAAGACTACTTGACCAATTCTCTCAAGAAGCAAGTCCATCTGCCACCAACATAAACCCACAGATGGCACCTTCACCTGAAGGTCTCCCATACACTCAGCCACTCAAAACAGTTGCTATCTTTCAGCAAACTCTACCTCTCATCACCCCAATGATCACCGACATTGTGATCAAAACCATGGAGGAGCGGCTTCCCTCAATCATACAACCCCTGGTGGAGGAGATTGTGAGCACAAGGCTTTCTGCAACTCAAACCCTTGCAACCAATGCAACCAAAAAGGGGGAGAGTCAGTCAGTGAAAGCAAAGAGGGAGAGCAAACTGAAAGAAAAGGAAACTGAGAAGGAAGAGGAGTCTGTTAAGGGAACCAAAAATGATCAAGTGAGTGAAAGTCATAAAGACTTTCATGTCACATATAAGAAGAGGAAGGGTGAAGGAAAAGAGAAAGAGCTCCAACTCGATGAGATGATCAAAATGGCAGATGCTACTCATAGTAAATCAATGGATGCCATTATTGATCAACTCTATAGACAAGGGTTCGATACTGCACAACTTGACTCAGAGATCAGGAGACTTGAAGTTGAAGAAATTAACTCAAGATGGACAAGTTATGATGCATTAGAAAGAGATAGACTAGAGATCATGATCAGATTCATTGCAAAATATCTTGGGAGATCATTGATCAAGATTAAATCATGGACCAGGGACAGTATCTTGGCCATAACCTCCAAGATCTGTTCGTCTGAGGCATACACTAAGGGGTTAGTAGTCGAAGCTTTGAATGAAGCAGGAACAGGGAGCAGGACTGAGCTAGCCAAACACTCAAAAGCAACACTCACCTCCAAAATGGTAACTCAGCCTGTCAACATTCCCTCTCAAAAACAACCACAATCACAACCCACAAAACCAACTCCCTTACCCTCTAAACCAACAGCCGATGATGCACCTAAGAAGAAGAAGAGAAGGGTGTTGAGGCTAGAAGAAGAAGAAGAAGAGGATGATGTGGAAGAAGATAGGCTGCCTCTGTCTGCAGTCCTAACATTGGCTAAAGCCAAACCCATGCCCATCACTCCCACCTCACAGATGGAAGCTGTGAGAGTAAAGATTGAAGAAGAACAACAGCAAAGGCTTCATGATGATGAATGTTGAAAAGCATCGACAAAACTTATGCTGCTTCATCATCAATAATAAGTATGAAGAAAGAAGCTCTGAGGTTGTACACCCTTGCCAACACATATCAATATCAGAAGGAAAAGGTGAGAGTATGGCCTGATCCTAGGGTGGCTCACAGGATTGTAAAGAAAGACATTCCTTCAAGATACAAGGGCCAAGTAAAAAGGATCGTAGATGAAGAGATCACAGTGGTTCTTGTAGTATCACCCTGGGAGATTGTAGAAGATTTCAAGAAGGCCTATGAGACTAAACAGCCACCCCAAAAGGTGTTAGAGAACATAATTATTATAAAAAGGGGTTAGTCTACAAGAGGCTTGAGAACTTCAAACAAAATGAGCTCAGTCTGTTACTTGAAGGGACTCATCCTGATGAGTTTGCATACAGACAAATTACAACACTTGAGCTCAAAAATGGTAAACAGGCCAAGTACATCCCAGAGCTGTATGGGCGTGAAGGATTGTTTGATGTTGAAGCCGAGAACCTGACCATGGAAGAACAAATTATGTTTCTCAGAGCATACACCAGAAAATCCTACAGGCTTATACATGGGAAGTGAGTCTCATGGATGGGGGAACAGCTTAGTGTCCAATTCCCCAATACAGAGCTCCCGTCCATACATTGCCAACCAATCATCAGAGACTCATTTCCAGGCCAGTGCTTATATGGGTCATCTTCTCAACTGATCAAGAAGGAAAAAGACCAACCATTCTGCCAACAATAAGTGGGACCTCAATAAAGTTAAAGGTTCTGGCTGCATTGGTTCAGGGGGAGTTTGTTGGACCAAAAGAACCAATGAGACGAATCAGAAAAACCTTTATGTCCCACAAACGTCACAACAACTACTGAAGACCACAACAGCTGAACACAACAGCTGATTACAAAGTCTGAAGGCAAGTGCTGAAGGCAAAGTCTGAAGACAAGTGCTGAAGACAAAGTCTGAAGACAAGTGCTGAAGACAAAGTCTGAAGACACAAGTGCTGAAGACAAAGTCTGAAGACACAAGTGCTGAAGACCAAAGTATTAGACGTTGTCACAACAGCTGAAGAGGTCTTCTTCAGTAGTTGTGATGGTTTACCTTTCAGTAGTTTTATATTTATCAGTAGTTTTGTAAAACGACTGAAGAGCTTGTTCTTCAGTCGTTGTAGTTTCAGTAGTTTCTTATCAGTAGTTTCTTATTTTGTACTTAACACTCTGATATGTTCTCAGTAGTTGTGAACATTTCAGTAGTTTGTTAAGAGTTAGTTATTTTTGTAATAGATCTGCCAGTTGTCACTTTCCCGTGATAACAGCAACGATTGCACTCTATATACGGAGTGTCAACCTATTGTAATAGTTGAATGATTTGATCAGAAATATTCAATATTATTGAAACATTCCTTGTTATAGAAATATATTCTCTCGTTATAACCGTATTTGTTCTTAATGCATACGAGTATCAAATTCTTGATACATTTGTCTAATTCTTGTTCTTATTCCGCTGTGCTACGCTCCATTACATCAAACTTGTGATCACTGATCCTGTCATTGAGGTTCTGGTAGTGCATGAGGTTGTGGTACTATAGGAGCTTGAACTTGATTTAACTGTGGCATATAATAGCGGGAATAAGGATATGGCATTTGACCCTAAGGAACAAAATATGCAGGAGATTGAGGGTGTGATGAATGACTAGAACCAGCAGAATGTTGCCCTTTGGATTGTGAATTGTTATTTGGAAAAGTCAAAAAGGGTGCAGAGGTGTTAGATCCAGTTGATCTACACTCTCTTGCAAAGTGTCCAAGCCTGTGGCATTTGTGACACTTCAACTTGCTCTTGTCAAAACCGACTTTGGTTTTGTCAGAGAGTCCAGGAAATTTCCTGCCAGTTCTCTTGTAGAATTTCTGAGATCTGATATTGATCAAGGCCATTTGGCTCAAAATATCCATCTCTTCTAAATTATCATCAGCAATGCCCTTCAAATCATCCATGGTAAAGCATAGATTGTCACTATGATTACCAGAATGACAATCAACACTCACAAAGGCATGATTAGAATTGTTTGAGGTGAAATCAATATGCTCATCATAGTGGCATTCTGATCCTACATACTCTGACTCATGACTTACCAAGGCAGTGTTTCCTGGTACAAAGTCATCAGTGAGCTTTCCAGATGATGACAGTTTTCGTTTCTGTTCTATCTCTCTCTCAAATGTGAGCAATTTCCCATGGAGTTGGGTGAGAGATAGTTTGTCCAAATTTGCATTGGAGCGTAGGACAATAGTATATGTGTCCCATCTCTCAGGCAATGATCAGAGAAATCTGTTATTCAAACAAGAGAACCAGTCAAACTGTTGAGTCAGTGTCTCACCCTTCCTATGAGAGGATGTCTCATATTATTGGGCAAGGATTTCTCTATTTTTTGCCAAGACCACATCTGTTCCTCCAAATTGTTCTTTCAAGGCATTCCAGAGGTCATGGGCAGTTTCATAATGCATTAGCCCAGAATAGATTTCATTGGGCAGTGCCATGGCCAGAATTCCACGGGCTTTTGCATCAATCTCAAACAATTTCTTATCCTCATCTGAGTATTGCTCCTTCCTCTTTGGAACCATTTGATTGGATTCCGGGTTATTCACCATAGGCTTGTGTGGACCATGTACCACTGATATCCAACAACCTAAGCTATTAACAGACAGGTGATGGAGCATTTGTCATTGCCATATGTTATACTCACTCCTAACCGACATTGCAGGCTTGGTTGAGGAACCAGTATTGTGAGGATCATTGGAAGGAGTAGTCATTTTAGGTCCAAATACACTTTAATTCAAGCTTTTTAAAGATTTTACACAGATCACAACAGACTCAATGAAAACCAAGAATAAATCTCAGGATGAATGGCCAAAAACACAAAAAATTCAATCTCTATAAGTGTCTTGCAAAAATGCTAATTCATCAAACTTGGATCTTGGATAGCAGTTTCAATGATCAATTATTAGATCGATCAATGGTTAACCAGCTCTGATACCATTTGACAGGATCAGTGATCTCAAGTTTGATGGATTAGAGTGTAACGCAGCGGAATAAGATCAAGAATTAGACAAATTATAGCAAGAATTTGATATTCGTATGCATTAAGAACAAATACGGTTGTACGAGAGAATATATTTCTGTGAAAAGGAATGTTTCAATTATATCAAATGTTTCTGCTCAATCATTCACCAATTAGAATTAGGTTGACACTCCTTATATAGAGTGCAATCACTGCTGATATCACGGGATAGTGACATCTGGCAGATTTATTACTAAAATAACTAACACTTAACAAACTATTGAAATGTTCACAACTACTGAGAACATATCAGAGAGTGCTAAGCACAAAATATAAAACTACTGATGCTAAACTACTGAAACTAAACTACTGAAACTAAACTACTGATTACAAAACTACTGAAAAGGGAAAATATAAAACTACTGAAAGAAAACCGTCACAACTACTGAAGAAGACCTCTTCAGCTGTTGTGACAACGTCTGATACTTGGTCTTCAGTACTTGTCTTCAGCACTTGTCTTCAGACTGTCTTCAGTATTTGTCTTCAGACTTTTTCTTCAGCACTTGTGTCTTCAGACTTTGTCTTTAGCACTTGTCTTTAGACTTTGTCTTTAGCACTTGTGTCTTCAAACTTTGTCTTCAGCACTTGTGTCTTCAGACTGTCTTCAGCACTTGTGTCTTCAGACTGTCTTCAGCACTTGTGTCTTCAGACTTTGTCTTCAGCACTTGTGTCTTCAGACTTTGTCTTTAGCACTTGTGTCTTCAGACTTTGTCTTCAGCACTTGTGTGTTCAGACTTTATCTTCAGCTGTTGTGGACTTCAGCAGTTGTTGTGACGTCTGTGGGACTTAAAGGTTTTTCTGATCCGGCTCATTGGTTCTTTTGGTCCAACAAATATGATGAATTAATATGATGATTAATAGTAAAGAACACTTCTTTTTTAGTCATTTCTATAATACAAATGTGTTCAATTGCTTTTAAATTGAGGTGATAATCATAAATTGATCAACCATCCCCAAATCATATGAAATTAGAATATATTTGTTGATTATTCTTTCGATTGATGATGAACGAATGTATTTTCATCATATCTTCTTCATTCTTCTTGATGCTTAATTTCAATAATTATAGATCCTAACTTAGATGAATCTAGCAAACACCAACGATTATACAAGTTGACTGGGAGGATTTTGATTGGAATGAATACAGTAACTTCACTAATGAATCATCATGGCGAAATCATATGATCAATAATCACAAGAACAAGATGAACTACTACATAAATACTCTTTGTATATGTTGAATTGCTCAAAATACACAAAGTTAAATAATTAGTGTTGTAAGAGTTACAGCATGTGAATCCTTTTTTTCTATTTAGATGCCTGACATATATCTTTACTACTCACAAAACTACCCTAATCATTCTATTACAATATAAATGTACAAATAAAAAAGTACAGAAAAATTGTATGAGCATTGAAAGTCTTTATCCGCATTGGCCCTTGCGTTCATCGCATTAGCTGATGTGGATGAACAAGTTGTTGTACACATTAAAGGACTTTGTTCTTATGAATGGTTTTTGTTCATCCACATTGACTCATTTGGATGTCCAATGTCTTGTCAGTATTCACTTTATTCTTCATAAGAATCATTGAGTTCAACACTTGTGCATATTCTTCAATCGTATCAACTCAATCTCATCTGCATCAAGTATGATACTTATCAAATTTTCTTTATCCGTATTCCCTTTGACATGTGTAATATTTACCAAAACAAAATAACTACCAACCATCACTTGAATAGGATACATGATCCTTTTAGGCTCCAACCATGTCCATTATCTCTAATGGAGACAACCATTTCACTCTCTATTATGGCAATCATTACAAAAATCCCTAGGGACTCATTTGGATCTTAGCTTGGCCCATCATCCTTAAACTAATGCCTAAAGTAAAATAATTATACAAACCTTTAAAGACATACTTCAAATGTGTGTGATCAATTTCAGAGGAAATTAGGATCATCACCTACCTCTCGATGATTTCACCTACAACAACAATTCCCATACGAGCGTGTATGTGCTCCTCTTGAGGCTTTATATGGAAGGAATTTCAAACTCCCATATGTTAGACCAAGGTTGGAGCCTCTCAAATTACACGTCCTTAATTCATTTACAAGCCTCCAACAAGACCTCAAAATATAGGAACGACTTGAAGCCTCATGTAGTCGTCAAAAGAGCTATGCTGATAATTGTAAAAAGCCTCTCAAATTCGAGATCGGTGATAGATTCTTAGTTAAGGTTACCCCTAGAAAGGTTTGGTTAGATTTGGGAAGAAAGGTAAACTCTGATGAAAATATTGGACCTTTCAAGATTTGGGAAGGGTTTAGTTGCTTACAAACTCAAGCTACCTATTAAGCTTAACAATGTTAATGACACTTTCCACATGTCAAATCTTAAGAAGCGCTAAGCTGATGAAAATCTTGTCACTCCCTTGGATGAAAATTTTTGTAAGGCCATGTTCTCGGGAAGCCACATTTGCTGATTCATAGTAGAAAACATAACTAAATACATTCTTGTATAAGGCATCATAGTAGAAAACTTAGATACTTAATTATATCCATAAATCAGTTTGTCAAATTATTAATACTTTTGAAATTAAAACATTTACATTGTTCTTTGCAAATTAAAAAATCAATTGCTTAAATTTGGATGCTAATCCATTAATACCAAGTAGCTCCTCCTATGTCATCCCCAACAATCACTAGTACTTGCCAAGTAATATGCATACAAAGTCAGTGTTAATGAGTGAGTTCTAGTTTTTAAATAGATTTAGAAAATATCCTTTAAACTTCTTATAATGAACACACATTCATCATACATACTGTCAAATTGAATTATATAACATCCTTTATCATGTACATTATCTTTCTTTCTTTCGTTGTTAACCCCGAAATTATCAAAGAAATGAAAGAATACAAAGTTCTCACATGAAAAGGAGTTTTCACACGAGAACCCAAGTGAGAAGTTTGGACATGATATAAATATATGAGAGCACCTGTTTGGCCATATTCTCATGTAGATACTATTGTTGTTAGAGAGAGAAATCCATGTTCTATAGAGAGAAAGTAGATTTGAAGTGTTTAAGATATGTAACTCGTGTAGTAATTCGTGTTATGTAACTCGTGTAGAATGTGTAGTTTTTGTTCGAAAAGCTCTCAGGGAAGTCAGTTTGGTGTTAGAGTCTTCAAGAGGTGAGTTTCTAGCCCCCTTTAAGCAAGTCTTTACATATTCAAGATGAAAAAGTTATTCTATTATATACTTGAACTCACTCAGTAGTGAGGACTTTATATGCATAATAATTGGGATGTAGTTGATGATGTTGAAGTGATACAAGCATGTAGATGAAAGCTACAAGGGTAATTCAAGTCTGGCATCCGCACTTTTGGGAAATGATATTGTATTAATACATCTTTTGAAGTGTAAAGGAAATGATATGATGTCTTGACACACATACAGTTTTAAATGAAAATGTTATGTTTTCTAGCTGCATATGTTATGTTAAAAATGTTTTATGCTATGTATACCAACTGTCAGGTTCCCGGGGATGGGACCTTACATTAATAAACTAGGTTTGCACAAATAAAGAGCCTAAAACATATGGTCAACATCAAATACCAACCCCTGCCAGTACACATATAAAAGTGGTTGCTAACCCCTAACAGTTGACCCACATTGCAAAGCACATAGCCTGCTCTTGAATAAAAGTCCATATTTTGACTCACATAAGTGAAGTCCACCTATAATGCTTGCAAGGATTTTCATCATCATTAGGGCTCGGGTAACATTTATTAGGTTCCACTGTCATTACTATGATTATGTAATGTTTCACTTTACCATAAGTACTACTTGTAAGGTATTCTTTTGTATCATAACATAGGATAGAGCATTAAGTAACGATATATAAAATAAACCATAGAAGAACTAATATAGTAAAACACTCATGATAAATAGAGGTCAACTCCTAGTCACCACTCGGTTGGAATCCTTAATGAAAATATTTTTGGTATTATCGGGTGCAACAATAATAACCTAAAGCAGATAAGTAAAATGAATATGAATGACCATCAAGAAACTTAAGTATAGGTTGATGTGGACAAACACTAACTAAGTGTTAATGTATAGGCTAATGCGGGGACTATTGGACCAATGCAGCTAAAAGATTGAAGCAGATACACTACCAATACAAGTAAGCTCTTGATGCAGGTAACATAACCATTACGGATAGTTTAATCATTAATGCGGGTAACAATTTTAGTTAAATTAAGTTATTACTCAATGTGGGTGGTTAAGTTATGAGATTGGTGCGGTGTATATATATTTTTAATAATGATTTTCCACACCACTTGGTTTTAAATATATATGTTCGTCCATTTGATCGAATTACAATACAAATGATATGTGATCATTCAATATCGGAAATACCAACAAACAACAAACACAATGATTAAGATGAGCAATTACAATGTATTCAAATATACAGCTTCAATGATTCAATACAATCAAGTATAACAAAGCTTAATATATTTCAGTAAAGAACAAGCTTGAAGGGAGTGAAGGGAGTCATACCATGGTGGGTTTTAGGTGTTTGAACTCAATTCCAAACGGGTTGGAAGGGAGTCATACCCAAAGGCTGCTAAAGTGAGTTCAAAAACCCCCTTTTTACTGATTTTATATGATTTTAAGGCTGGAAATGCATGTTAAACATTTTTGTTAATTATGGTTGTGTACCCGTATGTTTTGTGGGTATAATGCGGGTGGGGTATGACTTTGGGTATTTATGATGTTATGTATGATGTTATGTTCTTGTTATGATGCTTAGGATTTTAGAACTAAGCTTAGAACTTGTTGGTATGGTGATTGGGACTGAATTAGGATGATATTACGAGTGTTGGCTGCCCATGAGCCTGAAAATGGCCCATGCGCCCAACAGTTACAAATTGCCTAAGTCTTTTCCACTATGCGCCCAAAACTCATGCACCCAAATAGTGGCCATCCGCCTAGGATAGGCAGAATTTGGCTAAGTGTCCTTAACGCCAAGATTGCCCATGCGCCTAGGCACTCATGCGCCTAGGCACTCATGCGCCTGCATAGTGCCCATGCGCCTAGAAATTTTCCCAGGAGACTTAAGTGTTGGGTCATGCGCCCCAATAGTGCCCATGCACCCAGATGTTCCCTATCCGCCTAAGTGTTTCCCATGCGCCTGAAAGGCCATGCGCCTACATAGTGCCCATGTGCCTAAGACTTAGAATATTTTCTATGATTTTGGGAAAAAATGTAAAGAGTAGGCTTTGACTTGGGATGTTCCTGGGGGTAATGTAAGTTGACTTTATGAGATCACATGTGATGTTTGATGTATTATGTCATGTATGGTGTGTATGATGATGTTATGCTATGTATGGCTATGTTTATGCATATGTTCTTGTTATGTATATTTATTTTCCGTGGCTTTACGTTGTATGGTTATGAAGTATATGAAAGTATTATGTAACGTAGAGTGGAAGATAATGAAAAGGGAACGTAATGAATGAAAGAATACATGCATTAATTAAAGGAAAGTAAAAAAGTCTTGTAAGCCCTGTATGGAGGTTCACACCCAATGAAGGGTGTTAGCTCAATGGTGTTGGGTTAGCTACCCCAGAAGGATGCACACTGGGATCTGATCTTTGTGATTGACCATATATATGGGACCCTTGTTGCTTACCCCGATACTGTGGTCAGGTCATCGGGCACAATGTATGGGGGTCTATTTATAGACTTCGACCCAGTACCGCTTTATGCATGACGGTGGGGGTATTGCACATGGCCTTGGTCTGGAATGTAAAGAAGTAAATGATGAATGTACATAAGGTACGAAAAGGAAGGTAATGAATGATAATGATGGTGCATGATGATAATGAACGAAAGTTAACAAACAATGATCAAAGATAATAATGATACTGTCTATGTGTGTGTATGATGCATGTTCACATATGAATGTAAAGAATAGTTTTGAACAAAAGTAAAATATAATATATTTTAAAACTAGAACTCACTTAGCAACACTGACTTTTATGTGTTTCCGGTTGGCAAGTAATTGGTTGCTGAGGATGGCACGGGCGGCTACTTGACTTATTTTGGATGGCATCCATTTTGAATAACGATAATGGTTTTTGTGATGTAATGCAACGAGTTATATTTTGTAATCTCTTAATGACATATTATTTTGCAAAAGAAATTGTAATGATATGAAATGGTTTTAAATTATTCCGCTGAAATGTTTTAGTACTTGTAAATGTAAGTTATATGTTTTTATGTGCAATGATCGACCAACTATAAGCGTCCCAAGAATGGGGCTTTAAAAGTTGGTATTAGAGCCAAAGTTTAAGTGAAACAGGTTAAAATTTTCAAAAGAAACCTAAACTTAAACTGAAAATGGGACAAGGGAAGGGATGGCAGTCCGAGCAGCTACGTGCCATCAGGTATTTTCTTTAATGTTAACTAGATTTATGTGCGCATGTTATTTGATCAATGTGCCTTTAGTAGATTTAGATACTGATGTAGTCAGGATAGGAAATGTTTGGGGTATGAAGAGTAAAGTAATTGGCTAATCACAATTGGCCACTTTAATTAGGGACTTACTATACGTGACATAAACTGATTTGTTCCTTGAATGACCGTGTTAGTGTTTGAATCTTATAATGTGTTAGAGGATGGCCCATGGTAGATTGTCAAGGGCTTCATGAGGTGGAGGTCGTGGGGGATGTGGTGCTGGACCACTGGTCACGAGAGGAAGGCCTCGAGCTGAAGAGGTAGCTCATGAAGAGCTTGAGACCCCTCACCTGGAGGGTGGTGATGAGAGTGCTAACCTAAGGGCCTTTGTGAAGGAGGATGTGGTGGAAGAGGTTCATCAGTTCATGCAGACGATCCTACCGTCTGTGGTGACTGTAGTGATCAAAGTTATACAGGAAGGGGAAATGAATGAGAGGAATATGACATCGGGGGGGAGAGAGCAGCCGGAGACTATGACGGTTGTCTCTACTAACAAGGAGGAAGAAGAAGAAATTGTGCTGGAGGCAGCACGATGCTATAATTATAGGGCATTTCAAAGATGCAAGCCTCCAACATTCAATGGCAATGGCACTTGTGCTGCTACCATTGCTGGGTACGAGAGATGGAAGTTGTGCTCGACATCAGTGAGAGTAAAGTGGACCAGAAGGTAAAGTTTGTTGCCCACTCATTTGTAGACTCGGCTTTATGTTAGTGGAAGAATATTATGCAGGCTGAGGGTAGCAGGGCTATTAGAAGAATGAAGTGGGCGGAGTTGAAGACGCTGGTGATTGAGGATTTTTTTCGTCACAGGGAGTTTGATAAGGTTAAAAGAGAGTTCCTACAGCTGGAAGCGAGAACCATGACACACCAACAGTACCTACCAAATTTAATGAGATAGCACTACTGGTGTTGGATCAGGTGACGCCTCTATTACGAAAGATCAAGAGATACATCCAAGGTTTGCCGGCGGATATTCGTAGGCACGTGATCGACGCCCGACCCAACACATTCAGGTCGGTGGTTGATCTGGAAGGAAAGTTGTATGATGAAAGGGAAGTGGTGGTGGCTGAGGTGAACAAGAGAGGTAGTGATGACAAGAACTGGAGCGGGAAGAGGTTTGACAGGGTGGTTTCCCAGCAAACAACAAAGGTGCACGGGTGGATGACCGACGAGTGGTCACGTCTGATGCGGGGGTCGAGTAAGTGTGGCAAATGTGGAAAGGAATAT
Source organism: Flaveria trinervia (assembly GCA_025506515.1). Classification (NCBI taxonomy): domain Eukaryota; kingdom Viridiplantae; phylum Streptophyta; class Magnoliopsida; order Asterales; family Asteraceae; genus Flaveria; species Flaveria trinervia. The sequence goes on from CM046441.1 coordinate 40,630,688, forward strand.
ACCGGAGAATGTAGGTGGCGATCAAATGTGTGCTTCAAGTGTGGGAGGACGGGGCATATAGCAAAGGATGGTCGTGTGGTTAATGTTTTAATTGTGGTGGAGAGGGCCACATGAGTTGGGAATACAAGAGGCCAAGGGTTGAGAGTTCTGGAGCAGGAAAGAAGATGACTGGAACTGAAGGGCAGAAGGCGAGCGCCAGAGCCTTCATGATGACGCAGGAGAAGGCTAGGACAAACCCCGATGTTGTGTCAGGTATGTTTCTAGTAAACCAAACTCTAGCTTCTATGTTATTTGATTCTGGTGCTAGTAAGAGTTTATTTCTGCTACTTTCTGTGCTAAATTTCCTTTGAGTAGTAGGAGTATAGATAAGCCCTTTGATGTAGAAACTACCATAGGTAAGTCTACCAGGATTTTGAAGATGATAGAAGGTTGTGATATAGAATTGAAGGTCATATGTTTCATATTAGACCATTGTGTGTCGCAAGAAGATGATTCGGTTGAAAAATCCTACCGGGAGTTCGGTGACGGTTTACGGTGATCGAGTCACTACGATTCCAAAAGTGATTTCAATGGTGGTGGCAGGAAAGTGCATGAGGCGTGATGTAGTTCCTACTTGGTCTACGTAAAGGAATGGATACGCCAACACTACAACTGTCGCCGACGTACCGGTTGTGTGTAACTTTCCGAACGTGTTTCCAAAAGACTTACCATGTGTGCCACCGGACCGTGAGATCGAGTTCCAAACTGATTGATACTATGTGCCCAACCTGTTTCTAAGGCACCGTATTGGTTGGCTCCGACCGAGATGAAGGATTTGATGGAGCAACATCATGAGTTTCTTGTAAGGGTTCAGTAGATCGAGTATCTCTCCATGGGGTGCTCCGGTCCTATTTTTAAAGAAGAAGGATGGTAGTATGTGGATGTGTATTGACTACTACGAGTTGAACAAGTTGATGGTGAAGAATCGGTATCCATTTCCAAGAATTGATGATCATTTTGATCAGCTCCAAGGTGCTAGTTGGTTCTTGAGGATAGACCTTTGATCTGGTTACCATCAGCTGAAGGTGAAAGAACAAGATATTCCTAAAACAACTTTTTTGCATGTGTTATGGACACTACGACTTCCTCGTTATGTCTTTTGGTTTAACCAACACGCCAGCTGTTTTTATGAACTTGATGAATCGAGTGTGTCGGCTGATGTTGGATAATCAGTGATTGTGTTTATTGATGATATCCTTATCTATTTAGAGAGCAAGGAGGAGCATGCGTGTCACATTTGATAGGTGTTGGAGAGGTTGATAAAGGAGAAGTTGCATGCCAAGTTCTCCAAGTGCGCATTCTAGTTGCGCGAAGATCAGTTTTTGGGTCATGTAGTGAATCCTGAGGGGATTATGGTTGACCCGCAAAGGCGGAGGAGGTGATGCAATGGAAGTCCCTAAGGACGCCATATAAGATCCATAGTTTCTTGGGTCTGGACGCCATATAGGAGATTCATTCAGACTTGTCTAAGATAGCTTCTTCGTTAACTAAGTTGACCTATAAAGATGTGAAATTTGTTTGGGATCAAGATCAAGAGAGGGATTTTGAAGAGTTAAAGGCGAGTTTGACTCAAGCTCTTCTGTTATCGTTACCCAAGGGAAGGGAGGATTTAGCAGTTTATTCGAATACTTCATACTCGGGGTTGGGATGTGTGTTGATGCAGTGAGGAAAGGTTATAGATTCTTACTTATGGGTCTTAATAACTGAAGATCCGTATATTCACCCACTCTTGGGCCAGATTATAATGAAAACAATCACCCATAAGTACAACGGATCTGTCACCTGATGATGTTAAGAAGGTGAAAGTTGATATTAAAGCATTCAACTTGTTTGGTATGGGTTTACCAAAAGAAATATTAATCAGGTGTGAGAATTATAAAACAACAAATTCCTTGTGGAAGATTCTTCATACACTCTATGAAGGGAGTGATGAAATCAAAAGCATTAGGAAGGCACCCTTCGATCATAATATGAAACCTTTCATCATATTGAGGGTGAATCAATTCCACAACATCTCCATAGATTTACGCAATGGTTACAGAGATGAATATCTTCTAGTTGAAATACACAAATGAGGAAGTAAACAGGAAGATGCTTCATACTTTGCCAGAAAGTTGGAAGCAAACTGGTCCCTGTTCAAAAACACAATTGACCTCAAAGAACTTGTAAGGCCCATTCCCGGGACACTTACAGTTGGTCAATCATCACACATAAAACATATATTTTCATTAACTTAAAGAAAACATTGCAGCGGAAATATTAAAACAACATTTCATTTCATTATAAAAGCTTTTGCAAAATAATACATCGTTATCAAATTACAAAATACTTGTTGCATTACATCACAAAAGCATTATAAAAATGGATTCCATCCAAAAAAATGCCAAGTAGCCGCCCCGTGCCATCCTCAGCAACCTATACCTGCCAACTGGAAACACATAAAAGTTAGCGTCGATGAGTGAGTTCTAGTTTTAAAATAAAACATGCTTTACTTTCGTTTAAAACCAATCTTTACTTTCTTTCGAATTATACTATACTTTTGTACATGATCACACATAGTATGTACACATAGATAATGACATTATTATCTTCCTTTATTGTTCATCACTTTCTTTCTTTATCTCTTATATCTTTATGATTAGTGTCATCAGCTATACCCCAAACGTATGCACAAAGCAGGTACTGTGCCGAAGATCATAATGACTTCCATAACGTATATAGCCTGGCACCAGCACCGGGGCAAGTGACAAAGATCCCAACTCTATAATACACCCCAAACGTATGCACAAAGCGGGTACTTGGCCGAAGATCATAAATTACTTTCATAACGCGCATAGCTTCGCACCAGCACCTGGGTGAAATCACTATAACCCTATATATTGGTTAGTCATGAGACTAGACCCTGGCATGTGTATCCTTAATTGTTAGCTAAACCACACACAATTGAGCTTACGACATTTTAGAGTAGTGTACATCCGTACATTTTGCTTGCAAGCCTTTCTTTACTTTCTCTTTCATTAATGCATGCATTCTATCATTGTGTTCCTCTTTTCATTATCTTTAACTTTATGTTACATAATACTTTATCCTTTCTTTCACACTATAACACGTAAAGCCACTGGAAAAATAAACAAGACATAATAGGAACATAAACATAATCATGCAAACATCTCCATACAAGGCACCATCATACATGCATAACATACATCATACATACCATCATGCATAAGAATCAATCATACATCATCATACATGCCCCATCACATTATCTATGACTTCAAAAGTCAACTTACATAGCTCCCTGGGAACCTCCCAAGTCAAGCCTACATTTCACTTTTTCCAAAAAATTAGAAAAATATTTCTAAGTCTTTAGGCGCATGAACACTATGCAGGCGTATAAGCACTAAGCAGGCGCATGGCCTTTCAAGCGCATGGGGAAAACTTAGGTGCATTGGCGTTATTGGGGCGCATGAGCAACACTTAGTCTATTCTGGGCAATTCTAGGCGCATGGGCACTATGTAGGCGCATGAGTGCCTAGGCACATGAACCATCTGGGCATATGAACACTTAGTCAATTTTAGCCTTTTTCTAGGTGCATGACTACTATCCGGGTGCATGAGGTCTTGGGCGCATGTGACACTTAGGCAATTATTTTTAGTTGGGTGCATGCGCCACTATTTAGGCGCATGAGTAGTCTAAGTCATCCTAAACATCATAATTTAATCCTTAAACATCACCTATCATTTTCTAAGCTTAAATCATACATTCTAATCCTTAGAAACACAACCATAACATCATCAAACACATACATAGCCCAAAATCAAACCCCACCCACAACATACACACATACACTCATACGGGCATAAAACCATCTTTATAAAAACATTCATACATGCATTTCCAGCCCCAAAAGAGTTTAAAACAAGTAAAAAAGGGGTCCTAGAACTTACCTTTGCACCCTGTTAGGTGTAACTTATTTAAAACCCATTTGAAATTGAGTTCAAAACCCATTTGAAATTGAGTTCAACCACCTAGAAACCACCAAAACACACACCCAAACACATACAACACACATAAGCATATAACCAAGGCAAGGCCAGTTAAGAACACTCAAACACCATGAATTCTTACCGTGAATTCGACCTCCTTCTTCTCCTCTTCAACCCCCGAGAGTTTCTGCTCTCATTCTTTCTCTCTCTAAAAGTATCCGAAAATATGTGTGAAGAGAGGGTGATGGGCGGCCATCACCTTTTACACCAACTTTTCAAACATTTTGTCCTTTTTAACATTTTTTACCCCTTAGCTTGAGTAATATATCTTTTTTTCCTTTTTCCTTCACTTTATTCTTTCTTTCTTTGACTTTTAAAATAATTGGGTGTTACAAGTCCACCCCCCTTATGTAGGTTTAATCCTCAAACAATTGTGGGTAATGTTATCTCATATCCTCTTTAGTCTCCCACGTAGACTCAGATCCCTTCCTGTACTTCCACTGTACATGCATAAGAGGAACCAATTTATTCCTTAACCTCCTCTCTTTACGGTCAATGATCGCCACTGGTTGCTCCACGTAATTAAGATGTTCATGTACCTCAATATCCTCCGGTGGAACAATCATATCCTTATCTACCAAACACTTTCTCAGGTGAGATACATGGAATGTCGGATGAATTCCACTTAATTCATCCGGTAGCTCTAGTCTATAGGCCACCTCCCCTACTCGAGCAATGATTCGGCAAAGCCTTATGTATCTCGGGCTCAACTTGCCCCGCTTTTTAAACCCAATGATGCCTTTCCAAGGTGAGACCTTCAACATGACTCTGTCACCCACATGGAACTCAATCGGTCTACCTCTCTTATTAGCATACGAGCTTTGCCTATCTTTAGCTGCCTTCATAAAGGCTTTGATCCTTTCCGGTTTCTCAGTCGTAGCCTCGACCACCTTGACGCTCTCTAACTCTTTATGGCCAATATCACCCTAACACAGGTTTTCTACATCTCGTACCATATAGCATCTCATAAGGAGGCATACCAATGCTAGCATGACAGCTATTGATATATATGAGAACTCCGCTAATGGTAAGTGGTCATCCTAACCTCCTCCAAAGTCAATGACACTTGCCCGAAGCATATCTTCCAAAGTCTAAATGGTACTTTCTGACTGACCATCTGTCTGAGGATAATAAGTCGTGCTAATATGTAACCTCGTCCACATCACATCAGAAATTTCTTCCAAAACATAGATGTAAACCGGGTGTCACCATCAGACACAATAGACACCGGCACACTACGATGCCTTAAAATTCCTTTAATCAACAGATCCGCCAACCTCTCGGAGGAATATGTCTCGTGGATTGGTAGGAAGTGAGCACTCTTCATCAAACGGTCCACTATCACCCATATGGCATCGTATCCTCGTGTAGTACGCGGTAGCTTCGTTATAAAGTCCATGGTGATATCTTCCCACTTCCACTCTGGTATATCCAAAGGTTGGATCTTCTCATACGGCTTCTCATGCTCCATCTTCACTTGTAAACAAGGCACTTACTCATTACTACGCAACATCACGCTTCATACCCGGCCACCAATAATCTTTCTTCATGTATTGGTACATCTTCGTAGCTCCAGATGAATAGAGTATTGAGTCTTAAGAGCTTCATCCATAATCTTCACACGTAGATCCCCAAAACATGGAATCCGCATTCGTCCGAATCGGGTCCTAACACCAAGTGTGTTTTCACCCAACTCTGTGACCAGACCTCTCAATCTTTCAGAGTTAAGATGATCTTCTTTCAATGCCTCATCTTGAAATTCCTTGACTGCCTATCACAACAGTTGTCATGATCAACTGGTAAGCATCACCCGAATCGGCCGGGTCTCTCCTTTCGGCTAAGGGCATCCGCCACCACGTTGGCTTTGCCTGGATGGTAATGGATCTCACAATAATAATCTTTTATGAACTCTGACCATCTCCTTTGCCTCAAGTTCAAATCTTTCTGCTCGAAGAAGTACTTCAAACTCTTGTGGTCAGTGAATATGGTGCACTTTGTCCCGTATAAGTATGCCTCGTTATCTTTAACGTGAAGATCACGACTGCTAGCTCCAAGTCATGAGTAAGATAATTAACCTCATGACATTCAACTATCGGGATGCATAGGCTATAACCTTTCCCCTTTGCATCAACACACATCCCAACCCCGAGTAGGAAGCATCTAAGTAAACTACCAAATCTTTGCTTCCATCGAGTAATGACAAGAGAGGAGCTTGAGTCAACCTCGCCTTCAACTCCTCGAATGCCCTCTCTTGAGCTAGACCCCATATAAACTTTACATTCTCACTGGTCAACTTGGTTAGTGGAGAAGCGATCTTAGAGAAGTATTGAATAATCCTTCTATAATGCCTGACAAACCCAAGAAACTACAAATCTCGAATGGCGTCTTTGGTGACTTCCATTGCATCACTGCCTCCACCTTTGTTAGGTCCACCATAATCCCTTCAGGATTCCCTACATGACCCAAGAACTGGACATCGCACAACCAAAATGTGCACTTAGAGAACTTGCATACACCTTCTCTTTTCTCAACATCTCTAGAACCTCTTGAATGTGACTGGCGTGCTCTATCTCGTTCTTCAAATAAATCAGGATATCATCAATAAACACAATCATAGATTTATCCAACATCGGCTGGCACACTTGATTCATTAAGTCCATAAAAGCAGCTGGCATGTTGGTTAAACTGAATGACATAACGAGAAACTCGTAGTGTCCATAACGCGTGAGAAAAGCTGTTTTAGGAATATCCTGCTCCTTCACTTTCAACTGATGGTAGCCAGATCGAAGGTCTATTCTCGAGAACCAACTAGTACCCTGGAGCTGATCACACAAGTCATCAATTCTCGGTAAGGGGTACCGGTTCTTCACCGTCAACTTGTTCAGCTCACGGTAGTCTATACACATTCTCATACTACTGTCTTTCTTCTTCACAAATAAGACGGGAGCACCCCAAGGAGAGATACTCGGTCTGATAAATTCCTTATCAAGCAACTCCTGCAATTGCTCTATCAAATCTTTCATCTCAGTTGGAGCCAACCGATATGGTGCCTTAGTAGCAAGTTGGGCACCCGGTATCAAGTTAATCTGGAACTCGATCTCGCGGTCAGGTGGCACTCCTGGTAAGTCTTCGGGAAACACATCTGGGAAGTCACACACCACTAGTACGTCGGTCAATTATGGTGTTAGTGTATCCACATCCTTCCCCTAGGCACTACATCCACGCCTCATGCACTTTCCCGCCACCGCCATCGAAATCACCTTCGGGATCGTCATGACTCGATCACCATAAACAATCACGAACTCCCGTCAGGCGCTATCAATCGAATCATCTTCTTGCTGCACATAATATTCGCCTTGTAGTCCGCCAACCAATCCATTCCTAGGACTACATCGAATCCACCTAAGATCATCACAAATTGTCTAACAAGAAACTTGTGACCTAGTTCTATTTCACATCCTTCTATCATCTCAGTGATCCTGGTAGATTTACCTATGGAAGTTTCTACATCAAAGAGTGTATCTATACTCCTACTACTAACAGGAAACTTAGCACATAAAGCAGCAGAAATAAAACTCTTACTAGCACCAGAATCAAATTACATAGAGGCTAAAGTTTGGTTTACTAGAAACGTACCTGACACAACATCGCGGTCTGTCCTAGCCTCCTCCTGTGTCATCGTGAACGCTCTGGCACTCGTCCTCTGCCCTTCAGTCCCAGTCATCTTCTTCCATGCATCGGAATTTTCAGCCCTCGGCATCTTGCAGTCCCTGCCCATGTGGCCTTCCTTGCCACAACTATAACACCTCTTTACCCTATAGTTCTTTGCCACATGTCCGGTCCTCCCGCAACAGAAACATACATTGATCCTACTCTGCATTCCCCGGTGTGCTCTCGTCCACACTTAACACATCTCCTCGATTTTGAACCGGATGCGACCACACGTCGGCCATCCGCGCATGCACCTTTGTTGCTTGGAGTGGCTCCGCCACGTCCAAATCGCTTCCTGTTCGAATTCTGATCACCACCACCTTTCTTGCTTCCTTCAGCCACCACCACAGTCCTTTCATCATACAACCTCTTCGCCAAATCAACTGTCGACCTAAACGTGCTCAATCAGGCAGCGATCATGTGCCTATGGATATCCGCTAGCAAACCCTAAATATACCTCTTGATCTTTCATGACAGAGGTGTCACCTGATCAGGCACTAGCCATGCCATTTCATTGAATTTAGTGGTGTATTGCAGATGTATCATTGTTCTCGCCTCCAGCTGCAGGAACTCCCTCTCCACCTTATCCATTTCCTTATGAGGACATAACTCCTCGATTACCAACTTTTCAGCTCAGACCACCTCATTCTTCTAATCGCCCGACTACCCTCGGCTTGGAGAATATTATCCCACCAACATAGAGCTGAGTCCACAAACAAGTGGGTAGTAAACTTCACCTTTTGATCTTCCCGACACTAGCCGATATCTTGTACCGCCTGTATCTCTCTCACCCATCAGTGAGCAGCAGCAGCAGTGCCATTGCCATCGAAGGTTGGGGGCTTGCATCTCTAAAATGCCCCATAGTTGCAGCCTCGTGTCGCCTCCAGCACAGGCTCTTCTTCCTCTTCTTCATCTTCAGAGAAAACCATCATAGTCTCCGGTCGTTCCCGTCCTCCCGAGGACCTATTCCTCTCCCTCCTTTCTCCTTCTCTTACAACCTTAATCACTTCGGTCACCATAGATTGTAAGATCGTCTGCATGACCTGATGCATTTCCTCCACAACAGCCTCCTTCACTGAGGCTCTTAAGTTAGTTCTCGCAACGCCACCCTCTGGATGAGGGGTCTTGGGTTCTTCATGAACCACCTTTTCGGCTCTAGGCCTTCCTCTCGTGACCTGTGGTTCAGCACCACATCCACCACGACCTCCACCATGTGAAGCCTTTGATGATCTACCGCCGGCCATCCTCTAACACACTATAAAATTCAAACACCAACACGGTCATTCAAGGGAATAACTCAGTTTATGTCAAGTATAGTAAGTCCCTAATTACAGTGGCCAGTTGTGATTAGCTACTTACTTTACTCTTCATAACCCAAGCATTACCTATCCTGACTACATCAGTATCTAAATCAACTAACAACACATAAACCACATAACGTGTGCACATAACACCGGTTAACATTAAGAAAATATCTGATAGCACACAGCTACTAAGACTGGCATCCGGTCCCTTTTCGTCCCATTCTCAGTTTAAGGTTAGGTTTCTTTTAAAAATTTACCCGTTTCACTTAAACTTTGGCTTTGATACCAACTTGTAAGGCCCTGTTCCCGAGAAGCTTACAGCTGGTCAATCATCATACATAAAACATATATTTTCATTAACTTAAAGAAAACATTGCAGCAGAAACATTAAAACAACATTTCATTTCAGTATAAAAGCTTTTGCAAAATAATACATTGTTATCAAATTAGAAAATACTTGTTACATTACATCATAAAAGCATTATAAAGATCGATGTCATCCAAAAAGAGCTAAGTAGCTGCCCCGTGCTTTCCTCAACAACCTCTACCTGCCAACTGGAAACACATAATAGTTAGCGTCGTTGAATGAGTTCTAGTTTTAAAATTAAACATGCTATACTTTCGTTTAAAACATTCTTTACTTTCTTTCAAATCATACTATACTTTTGCACATGATCACACATCGTACCTACACATAGATAATAACATTATTATCTCCTTTACTGTTCATCACTTTCTTTCTTTATCTCTTTATCTCTTTTTGGATCAGTGTCATCAGCTATACCCCAAACGTATGCACAAAGCGGGTAATGGGCCAAAGATCATAAATGACTTCTATAACGCACATAGCCTGGAACCAGCACTGGGGCAAACGACAAAGATCCCAACTGTATACTACACCCCAAACGTATGTAAAAAGCAAGTGCTGGGCTGAAGATCATAAATGACTTCCATAACGCACATAACCTGGCACCAGCACCAGGGTGAGTAATCACTATAAACCATGTACTGTATCACTAGTCAGTCACAAAACTAGACCCCTGTGTGGTATCCTTAAGGGTTAGCTAAACCACACACAGTTGAGCTTACGCCATTTTAGAGTTGTGTACCTCCGTATATTTTGCTTGCAAGCCTTTCATTACTTTCTCTTTCATAATGCATGCATTCTATCATTATGTTCCTCTTTTCATTATCTTTAACTTTACGTTACATGATACTTTATCATTTCTTTCACAACTATAACACGTAAAGCCACTGGAAAGATAAACATACATAACAAGAACATAAACATAATCATGCAAACATCGCCATGCAAGGCAGCATCACACATGCATAACATACATCATCATACATGCCCCCTCACATCATCTATGACTTCAAAAGTCAACTTACATAGCCCCCCGGGAACCTCCCATGTCAAGCCTACATTTCACTTTTCCCCAAAAATCAAAAAAATATTTCTAAGTCTTTAAGCGCATGAACACTATGCAGACATATAAGCACTATGCAGGCACATGGGGAACACTTAGGCGCATGGGCAACTTTCAAGTGCATTGGCACTATTGGAGCGCATGAGCAACACTTAGTCAATCTGGGCAATTCTAGGCGCATGGGCGCTATGCAGGCGCATGAGTGCCTAGGCGCATGAACCATCTGGGCGTATGAGCACTTAGTCAATTTTAGCCTATTTCTAGGTGCATGAGTACTATTTGGGCACATGAGGTTTTGGGCGCATGGGACACTTAGGAAGTTATTTTCAGTTGGGTGCTGGGCCACTATTTAGGCGCATGAGCAGTCTAAGTCATTCTAAACATGATATATCAGTCGCCAAACATCACCTATAATGTTTTAAGCTTAAATCATACATTCTAAGCCTTAGAAACACAAACATAACATCATCAAACACATACATAGCCCAAAATCAAACCCACCCACAACATACACACATTCGGGTGTAAAACCCATGTTATAAAAATGTTCATACATTCATTTCCAGCCCCAAAGTAGTTTAAAACAAGTAAAAAGGGGGTCCAAGAACTCACCTTTGCAGCCTCTTAGGTGTGACTTCTTTCAAACCCGTTTGCAATTGAGTTCAACCACCTAGAAACCCACCAAAACACACACCCGAACACATACAACACACATAAGCATATAATCAAGGCAAGGCTAGTTAAGAACACTCAAAAACCATGAATTCCTACCTTGAATTTCGACCTCCTTGTTCTCCTCTTCAACCCCTGAGAGTTTCTGCTCTCTTTCTTTCTCTCTCTAAAAATATTCGAAAATATGTGTGAAGAGAGGGTGATGGGCGGCCATCACCTTTTACACCCACTCTTCAAACATTTTGTCCTTTTTGACACTTTTTACCCGTTAGCTTGAGTAATATATCTTTTCTTGCTTTTCCCTTCACTTTATTCTTTCTTTCTTTGAGTTTTAAAAAATAATCGAGTGTTGCACAACTAGTTTAGATACACTAGTTGCTAAAGTTGAGACTCTGAAATGGATGAGAAATCAAGAAACAAGAGTGTGAGAACTAATGTATCACCATATCACTTTAAAGAAACAAAAAGCGCAGGAAGTGCCTTTATTTCCATCAATGATGCCGATAACTCTTGTACTTTGAGTGAAGATGAAGAGGAAGTAAGTTTCTATGCATCAAAGCATTGTAAGAAATCTTCTCAAAGTAAGTCAAGAAAAGAGAAGGAAGAACTGATGATCAAAGAGATACATCAACAGCAAAGCCTTCATCAAATAATAATCAAATAGAGTCCATCATTGTCATTCTGGACTCTCAAGAATAAAAGCAGCTTTTACAGCTTTCAGTTCAAGTTTTAAAGCTTACCTTGGAAGCTCGTTAACCTCTACCAACATTTGCCAGCAAAACTTGGAAGAATTACATCTAGATGTAGAAGAGGAGATGGACACAATGGCAAATGGCAATGATTGCTTATAGAGACAAACAATATCTGAGGAGAAATAAGAATTCGTCTACTGCAAGTAAATAATCAAAAATTGGTATTGTTAAGTCTAAAGTGAGATGCTTCAAGTGCAGTCTCTATGGACACTTTTCTAGAGAAAGCAATCAACAATCAAATCCTGATTCATCACAACATCCGCAACATCAGTCTCAGCAAACATCATCATCACAATGACCTTTCAGGCAACCACAACTTACAAACTAATCCCCACCAGCCACTAATACATCAGCAAGAACAAGTAACTCCAAAGAAACTTGGCTAATCATCCTTCACGATGGAACTTGTGACTAGAGTATGTATGAGAAGGAAGTTTTGGAAGAAAATCAAGCTTTAATGGCTCATATGGAAAAAAAGTTCCACCCATGGCTAGTAAGGTAAGAGATAGGTTGTGTTCATCAATATGTGTTGAGGAAGTTGAAAGATATAGAGTCCATGCTCAACAACTTGCTGATAAAGTTAAAGAAACTATGATTTTGAACGAATCTCATGTAAGAGAACATAAATTATAACAATAAAAATTAACTCTTTACAAAAGGATTTAGATATAATAGTTTCAGAAAATTAGAGCTTAAAGGAACAAGTTGAGCATCTGACCACTTCTTAACGAAATCCATAGCTGATCATGCATCAACTAAAGTGAAACTTCAAAACTTTCAACTTTCATCTCAGCAATATCAGAAATTATTAAATTCTCATATTCAATCTATGAACACGGTGGGGTTGGGATATAATGTTGTGGCACCTCCTATAAACTATAATTACATATCTTTTCCTGAATCAATGACAAATAACTTGTCAAATCATTTTATGCCAAGCACCAAGTTTGAATCAAATTCTAATCAACAAGGTATTCATAATAAAACTGAGATGAATGAAACTGAGTCTTCTGAATCAGAAAAGATAAATAAAAAGGATTCAGAATTTGACTTTGATGAGTGTGATGACTTGGATGATTCTGATGAACATGATGATGATCTACTGATCAAGGGTAAGAATTTTTTTTAAACAAACATTCCAAAAATGCTTGAAGAAACAAAGTTGCAATATCCTCCAAAACAAAGAAACATGCTGAAGACTATTTTCAAAAGAATAGCTCAGCTAAATGAAGGTCTTCAAGAACTACATCAGTCACAAAAACCTTCGCATGAAGAAATTAAAAAGTGTGCTTCTACCAAGGAAGTACACAAATCATCTGTGGAAAAAGCAAAAAGGGAGCTATCAGCTAATCTTCAGCGGAAGAAGAAACCTTTTTTAGTAGAAGATCTGCAGAAGAAGAAACTCTCAGTAGTTCATACTATTTCAGTAGAAGATCTACGGAAGAAGAAACCTTTAGTAGAAGTTCATACTGTTTCAGTAGATAATCTACACAAAGCAAAGTCAACAATAAAACAAATCAACTCCAAAACTGCAAAAGGATGCTAAGTCTCAGAAGTTGACAAATAAGAAGACAGTAACTGATTTTGACAAATAATCAGAGGAGATGTATTGCAAATGGTGTGACATGAAAAACCATAATACTAAAGATTGTTATTTCAATAGTTATTGTTCTATTTGCAATATGAACAATCACATGACGTCTGACTGTTACTTCAACAAGCATTGTGCTATTTGTAACAAAAATAACCATTCAACTCAGGAATTTTATTTTAACAAAAGGAACAAGACAAAGAGCCCAAAGAAGAGACAATTAGATAAAGCTGAATCAAACAATCAATCCACTAATTATGAAAAGGATCTGCAATTGAAGAAGACTCAGAACTGAGAATCTTAGAGGAAGATGAGCTAGAGATTGTTCACAAAGAAAGTGTAATGGAAACACTTACTACTGAAGAAGACATTTTGGGCTTAAGTTTTGAGACTTACAAAAGATATACACAATGGAGATCAAGTACAAGTACGATGATCAAAAGGATGCAGTTTCATTCTTCACCAAAAGGATGGTGTCTAGAATGAAGGAACTTTCAGTTTTGAAGAGCTTTTTACAAGTGTCTAAGCATAAGGGGGAGTATTGTTAGATCTAGGGACTATAGGTCTAGATTATTTTTTATAGGCTTAGAGAACTTTAGTCAATATTTGTACTAACAATTGTAATCATTATATGTTGTATGCCTTTTATATAGCTTAACCCGTATGGTATTGATCTGTGTATGATTCTAGGTACAAACATAATGCTTGTCAATACTACAAAATGATTAAGTATAAGACATCTACAGATGAACATTTTTATCTTTTGTAGATATGTTTCTTACATAATCAATATCCAAAGATCTTTATGGATGAATAACCAGTTCTAAAGTTCAAGTGAAGTTTCCTTTGGAAGAACAAGACCCTGCCCAGAATACCAATATGCCTTTGGAAGAACAACGTACCTTTAGAAGAACAAGACTCCTGCGGAAGAACAAATATCTATGGAAGACCATATTCCTACGAAGTCAAAAACACTTTGTGGGACTAAAAGAACCAATGAGCCGGATAAGAAAAACCTATAAGTCCCACAGACATCACAACAACTGCTGAAGACTTGATCAGCTGTTTCATAAAGTCTGAAGAGCAACAGCTGAGTACAAGTACTGAAGACTTAAGCTGAAGATCAAAGTCTGAAGATCAACAGCTGAAGAACTAAAGTACTGAAGATCAACAGCTGAAGACTAAAGTACTGAAGATCAACAACTGAAGACCAAAGTCTGAAGATCAACAGCTGAAGTCTAAAGTACTGAAGAACACTGCTGAAGTACGAAAACTGAATACATCAGCTGATGACAACAGCTAAAGACATTAGCTGATGACAACAGCTGAAGACATCAGTGATGACAACAGCTGAAGTTCAAGTACAAGTACTGAAGCCTTCAGAGTTTGTTACAACAGCTGAAGAAGCATTCTTCAGTTGTTGTGATGGTTTCCTTTCAGTAGTTTTCTTTTTATTTCAGTATTTGTAAAATGACTGAAGAGCATGTTCTTAGTCGTTGTGTTTCAGTACTTTCTTTTCAGTAGATGTAGTGATAGTTAACACTTAGTATTTTTGTAAGGAGATGTCAGCTGTTTGACATCTTCAGTAGTTGTGTTAACTATCAGTATTTTGAATAATTCTGTTAGATGTCACTATCAAGTGACATTAGCAGACGTCACATCTCCTATATAAGAGTTGTTGACCTAATTGTATGTGTGACATTCTGTTACCACGAAAGCGAATATTGAATGAAATATTTTTGTAGAATTCTCTTTGTCTATAACCGTTTGTTCTTACTTCGAATATCTTTTGTGTTCTTGTGAATTTGCTAATTCATTGTTTGTTCTCCGCTGCTATACTCTCAAATCAATCAAACGTAGATCACTGATCCTAACAAATGGTATCAGAGCTGGTTAATCATTGATCGATCTAACAGTCGATCATTGAAACTGCTATTTGATGTCTATGTTTGATTGAATTGCTTATTTGCAAAAACTGGTTATAGATTATTGAATTTCTGCCGCTTTCGTTTATTCATTTGAGATCTCTCTGGTCAAATTGGTTTGTTGTGTTTATTCTAAATCTGTTATAGTAATTGAATTGGTTGAATCTGAGATGACTACTCCTTCTAATGACCCTCACAATACCGGTTCTTCAACCAAGCCTCCGATGCTGGTTAGGATGAGTATAAATATGGCAACGAAGGATGTTCATCACCTGTCTGTTAACAGTCAGGTTGTTGGACATCTGTGGTACATGGACCACATAAGCCTATGGTGAACAATCCGGAAACCAATCAAATGGTTCCGAAGAAGAAGGAACAATACTCAGATGAAGATCGGAAACTGTTTGAGATTGATGCTAAAGCCCATGGAATTCTGGCCATGGCACTGCCGAATGAAATCTATTCAGGGCTTATGCATCATGAAACTGCTCATGACTTTGGAATGCACTGAAGGAACAATTTGGTGGAACTGATGAGGTCTTAGCAAACAACAGAGAAATCCTCGCCCAATAATATGAGACATTCTCTCATAGAAAGGGTGAGACACTGACTCAGCAGTTTGAGCGTTTTTCCTGTTTGATCTCTGAGCTAAAATGGTGAAACAGGAATACACCAATAGCCAAATGAATAACAGATTCCTCACATCACTGCCTGAGAGATGGGACACATACACTATTGTCCTACGCTCTAGTGCAAATCTGGATAGCCTATCTCTCACCCAACTTCATGGAAATTGCTTACATTCAAAAGAGAGATAGAGCAGAAAAGGAAACTGTCATCACAGGAAAGCTCACTGATGACTTGTACCAGGGAACACTGCCTTGGTGGTCATGAGTCAGAATATGCTGCATCTGAAAGCAATTATGATGAGCATATTGATTTCTCTTCAACCAATTCTGATCATGCATTGTTTGGTATTGATAGTCATTCTGGTAGTAATAGTGACAATCTATGCTTCATCATGGATGATCTGAAGGGAATTGCTGATGATGATTTAGAAGAGATGGATATTCTAAGCCAAATGGCCTTAGTTAATATCAGATCTCAGAAGTTCTACAAGAGAACTGGCAGGAAATTTCCTGGACTCTCTGGCAAAACCAAAGTTGGTTTTGACAAGAGTAAGTTGAGGTGTCACAAATGCCAAAGGCTTGGACACTTTGCAAGAGAATGTAGATCAACTGGATCTAACCCTTCTGCACCCTTTGTGACTTTTCCTAGCACTAGTCTACAAAACAGAGGGCAACATCCTGGGTTTGGTCATCAATCACACCCTGTATCTCATACTTTGTCCCCCAGGGTCCAATGTCATATCCTTTTTCCTGTTATTACTTGCCTCAGTCAAATCTAGCTCAAGCTCCAATTGCACAACAACCAAATGCATTACCTGAACCTCAACCTTCCCAATCTCATCAACAAACTCAACCTCAACAACACAGCTTTTTCACCCCAGGAGTTGTTGACTGGAGCAGTTTACCAGATGATTTGTCTGGTCATGAACAACTGTTCTCTGGTGCTGGTCAACATGGTGGTGACAGTCGTTTTGGAAATCTAGCTCTTATCGCTTTGGAGTTTGCTGATACTTCATCCTCTAATGCATCTACACCACAAGTATCACAGGTATCCTCTAAGGCAAAAGCCAAATTATGTTCTGAAACATGCATAGCCGCATTTGCATCTATTAGAGAAGCAAATGTAGCTTTAATTAACAAGAACATTGAGCTAGAACAAACAATTTCCAAAAGAAAAGCTGAATTTGAGTCTGTGCTTAATGATAAGAATGATGAGATTTACAAACTTAAATGCCAAATCACAGATGATAAGGCTAGGGAAGAGGTACTTCTAGAGAAGTACAAAGACCTCAAAGAAACACTTGCAACTACCCAGGTAGAGTGTGATCGATGGGTAAATTCTTGCAAGGGTTTTGAAATGCTTCTTAGTAAGCAATCTGCTTCCAATTTATTGGTTATAATCACACTGCTCCTCCTACAGATATTACTCCCAGAGCAGAGGTAGAATCTGATGGAGAAAGCAATAACCAATCCTTTTCATCATGTGATCTACTATCTGATACAGCACCATCAGAGGTTGAAGTCAATATTAAGTCCTCTCAGAACCTATCAGCTAATGTTGATGGTTCAAATGCTAACACTCACATGATCAAAAAGTTGATCACTCCAGGTGGTATTTCACAAAGTACTGAAAGTACTAAAGTGAATGTCATAACACCTGGAAGACAAACCCAAACTATTGCATGTACTAAAGAGAAGAAAACTACAAGTAGTAAGGGTGGGAAAACTACTGAAGAAGATATCAAGAAAGCAGGTACTAAAGGGAAGAAAACTGCTAGTACTGATAGCAAATTGCTGAAGAACAAGTCTTCAGTAGTTTCATCTTCTTCAGCAGATGATCAACTTAAGATGAAGAAAAAGCCATGTGAAATATGTGGCTTATTCAATCATCTTACTGATGATTGCTGGTATAAAAAGGGCTCCAAACTCAAACATAATGAAAACATTAAAGAGAAAATGGATAAAATGAAAACTGAGTTTGAAATCAAATTTGTACCAGCAACATCAAAACCTGTAACCCCAAAATCCAAAAAAAATCCACAAAGAAAGGGGTTAAACAGGCAACAGCTGAGGTTGCTCAAAGAGAGATGGACAACACAGGAACCCATCTAACTCAAGCACTAATGTGTCTGATGAGCTGAAGGCTTATCACAAAATCAGACACAACTTGTTATGATGGTTCAACATCTATTGGGGAGAGTCAACCAATTAGATGCTCCTGTGTTGAAACCACAGAGAAGAAAATCCATGCCAAAGGAATCTTCTTCTTCACCATCTCCCCTCAGGCTGTTATTCATAGCAAGTCTGTTAGTTTACCATCTGTTGATGTGAATAGACCAAAACCAAAAAGGTTTGGGTCTCAAAAACTAACTAATTGTTTATGATTGCAGGGTTCTTCAACATGCCAAAGTAGCATCTGGTATGTAGACAGTGGGGGATCTATGCATATGACTGGGAACAGCTCTCTTCTTCATGACTACTCTCAAGGAAAGAAGGGTTTGTTTCTTTTGGCAATGATGCTAGGGGTTACATCATTGGAAAAGGCTTTGTCTCCAATGGAGCAATAGTTTGATGATGTTAACCATGTGGAAAATCTCAAGTACAATCTCTTGAGTGTCAGTCAAATGTGTGATAAAGGCTATGTTGCTCTTTTCACCAGTCAGAACTGCCGGATTCTGTCATCCAAAGTTCTGAATTTGATTGATAAGGTGTTGGATGATCACACCCTCCTGAGGGCCAACAGGACAGGAATAGTGTATGCCCTAGATCTTTCCAAGAAAATAAATATCAGAGGCCATCCTTGCCTATTTTCCAAAGCCTCTCCTCAGGAATCTAAACTGTGGCACAGAAGGCTGGGTCATGTTAATTTCAAAAACATGAATCAGCTGATCCACAATAGTTTAGTGAGAGGCTTACCAATAAAGGAGTTCCACTGTGATGAAACCTGCACTGCTTGTTTAAAAGGAAAACAACACAAAGTCTCATTCCCCCCTATTGAAGAGCCTAAGTCCACTGCCTGCTTGCAATTACTGCATATGGATCTATTTGGTCCTGTCTGGTAATTGTGGATGATTACTCCAGATTTGTATGGACTTTCTTTCTGTATTCAAAGGATGAGGTTGCTCAGAAGATTATCAACTTTGTGTTGTATGTTGAGAAGCAATATTCCCTTTCAGTCAAGTGTATAAGGAGTGACAATGGAACTGAATTCAGAAACCATACACTTGATGAATTTTATCTTCAAAGGGAATCAAAAGGCAGTTTAGCATCCCAAGGACTCCAGAACAAAATGGAGTCGTGGAGAGAAAGAACAGGACCCTAATTGAAGCTGCAAGGTCTATGTTGGCTGACTCTGGTTTGCCACTGACCTTTTGGGTGAAGCTGTTAACACAGCTTGCTATGTGCAGAATAGAGCCTTAGTAAATCAGAGGTTGATGAAGACTCCATATGAAGTTCTACATCACTTGGCTCCTCTATTTCATTTTCAAAGCATTTGGGTGTCCCTGTTTTATTCTCAACACAAAGGATCAACTCCAAAAATTTGATCCTAAGGTGGATGCAGGGTATTTTGTGGTTATTCATCTACTTGCAAAGCATACAGAGTCTTCAACTGCAGAACAAAGATAGTTGAAGAGACTTTGCATGTGAAGTTTAATGAATCTCCAATGGACAAGATTCCACAAAACCCTATGGAGTTGTTTGATTTGGACATACTGCAATATGTTCCTTCTCAACCTCCACTGTTGCAGACCATGTGGATAAATCATCTTCTGCAGCATGTCTTCCACCTGGTGGTATTGATGATGATGATGATAATATCAATACTCACCTATTCAAGTTTAGTGACCAACTGCCTGATCTGCTAAACTTGATGTTCCTGTAGCTTCAGCAGTTCCATCCACAACAAATGCTGATGAGATCTCTGATTCCTCTACATCTTTTGAGTTACCATCAAATTCTTGGTTTCAAGAGTCTGTATCAACATGCTGCTGCTGAAGGTTCTACAAACACTTGCAAAGATATCATTGTTTATCAAGAGCTGAAGAATCACCCAATGTCTCAATCATTGGTGATATCAATGTTGGAGTTTCAACAAGAAGTCAATTGTCTAACTTCTGCTTCTATGCTCTCTTCATCAGTCAGCTAGAGCTAAAGAACTATCATATTGCTTTAAGAGACAATGGATGGTTGAAGCCATGCAGCTTGAGCTACTTCAGTTGAGAAAACAACAAGTGTGGGAACTGGTTCCTCTACCCCCAGGTAGTGTGCAATAGGCACTAAATGGGTGTTTAGGAATAAAACTGATGAAAATGGGCTTATTGTTAAGAACAAGGCTAGACTGGTTGTACAGGGGTTCTCACAAGAAGAAGGTATTGATTATGATGAACCTTTGCCCCTGTAGCCAGACTAGAGGCAATTAGATTGTTCTTAGCCTATGCTGCATTCCACCATCTCAAAGTTTTTCAAATGGATGTCAAAAGTGCATTTTTATATGGCAAAATAAAGAAGAAGTTTATGTGTGTCAACCACTAGGTTTTGAGGATAATAAACATCCTGAATGGGTGTATAAACTTGATAAGGCTCTTTATGGGTTGAAACAAGCTCCTAGAGCCTGGTATGAGACACTCTCCACTTTTCTTCTCAAGAATAATTTCACTAGAGGCTCCATAGAAAAACTTTGTTTATTAAGAAGTGGATCAGCATAAGCTACTTGTTCAAATTTATGTTGATGATATCATTTTTGCATCCTCTGATCCCTAGTTGTTTGATGATTTTACCAAATTAATGAAACAGAGGTTTGAAATGAGTGCAATGGGAGAATTACAGTTCTTTCTAGGCTTGCAATCAAACAAAAGGCTGATGGCACTTTATTCATCAGTCCAAATATACAAAAGATTTTGAATAAGTTTGATTTACAAAATAGTAAGCCCTGTTCTACTCCCATGTGCAACACCACACAACTGGATGCGGATCAGAAAGGTAAAGCTGTGATGATGAAACACTTTACAGATGTATGATTGGGTCCTTGATGTACTTAACAGCTTCTAGACCAGATATCATGTTTGCTACTTGTGTCTGTGCTAGATTTCAGGCTGCTCCTAAAGAGTCTCATTTGATTGCAGTCAAGAGGATCTTTAGATATTTGCAAGGTACACAATCTCTAGGATTATGGTATTCCACTGGACACTCTTGCAAATTAGTTGCTTTTTCAGATAGTGACTATGCAGGGTGCAAGTTAACTAGAAAGTCAACTTCTGGTGGATGTCAATCCTAGGCAACTGTTTGATTTCTTGGCAGAGTAAGAAACAAACATCTGTTGCTACATCCACTGCTGAAGCAGAGTACATTGCAGCTGCAAGTTGTACTCTCAAGTACTCTGGCTTCAGAACCAACTTTTGGATTATGGCATTACAGAGACTAAGACTCCATTATTAATGGATAGTGCTTCAGCTCTGTGCATTGTCAAAAATCCAGTCCAGCACTCTAGGACCAAACATATAGAGATCAGACATTTTATTAGGATTGTTTTGAAAAAGGTCTGATTGATCCTAAGTTTGTGCCTAGTGCTGATGAGCTTGCAGACATTTTTACTAAGCCTTTGGATAGTTCAACTTTCCAAAACCTTGTGTTAGGCTTGGTATGCTGCAGCTAGAATAAGTGATAATTACTGATGATCTCAGTAACTAAGTACTGATAATCATTAGTAACCATATCACAGATAGTACTGATTCTGTTCAAACAACTGATCAAGTTACAACTACTGATGTAGTTATAACTACTGATATCAGTAAAAATAGATAAGTACTGATGTCCTATGAAACAACTGAAAACAGCCTAAAAAGGCTGATGAGTAAGTGTTGAGGACAGTATGAACAGCTGAAAGGCTATGAATTGACGAAAACTACTAATGAGAACTCTCTCTTCAGTTGTTTCTACAACTGCTGTTTCATCCTAAACAACTGATGACAAAAACATGTCTTCAGTAGTTTCACAACTACTGATGACTAACACCAAGTCATCAGCTGTTACAACAACTGATGACAAAAACATGTCTTCAGTAGTTTCACAACTACTGATGACTAACACCAAGTCATCAGCTGTTTTCAACAACTGATACCAAAACCATGTCTTCAGTGGTTTCAAACTACTGATGACTAAAATCAAGTTATCAGTTGTTTACAACACCTAAGACAAAACCAAGGTTTTTAGTAGTTTTATAAAATACTGATGACTAAAACCAAGTCTTCAGTTGTTTTCAAACATCTGAAGTCAAAACCATGGTTTTCAGTAGTTTTATAACTGCTGATGCCTAAAACCAAGACTTCAGTTGTTTCAACATCTGAAAGGGTAATACCACGTCATCAGTTGTTTAAAACTACTGATGATTAAACCAAACCCTTCAGTGTTTTCTAACCCTTACCCTATAAATACCTCATACCTAATCCTTCAGAGTTTTATCATTTCTAAACCTAACGTTCAAACCTCCAAAACTTCTCTCTATTAATGGCGATCATGCAGCTCAACCACGATACAACTGTGTAGCCTACCTCACCAAATCGCCTTTCTGGACAAAGTTCGATAACACCATTGATCTAATGGTCCAGTCACCCTACAAAACGGCCTTCCTTCTAAATCCAACCATTCATGCCAATCCCTTCACCAGTTTTGGACGAACGTCACCATTACCACTGGGGAGACACAACTCCGAGTCTCTCCAGTCGGTCGTCAACAACCATCAAGTGGTCATCACTCCGGCAATCTTACGCCAAACCCTAAACCTGGGATGCCACTTTTCCTGCTGGGTATCCAAAGGGCACAACTGATTATCCTTTGCCAACCATGGATATCAGGGAAACCTTAGTGCCTCTACCATTTGAAGAAACATTTCCATGATGCAGAACGTCTTGTCTTTCACATGGTAAATGTTTGTTTAGCTCCTAAGACATCCTCGTGGGATCAAATGTCTACCAGATGACAGCAAGGTACTATTCTCTATCCTTGAGCAACAAGACTTAAACTTTTCTGAAATCATTTTTCTTGAACTTAAGGGTATGGCCTCAAAATCTATTTTTAACCGCTGGATATTATATCCTCGGTTCATTATGGCCATAATAGAGAATCAGCTGAAAGCTGAGGGACTTGTTGGCCTTGGAGTCCCTGCAATGGCTGTATTGCTGAAGTATACTCCAGGCACAACTCTGACCACCACTAAAACAGGCTGCCAAACTGCGAAAACCCACGCAGTTGGAACCCACAGCCACCACCTCCAGAACCAGAGTCCCCTCCAAGCCAAAATCCAAAAAGCCAAAAAGGCTACTCAGGGAGATGAGTCCCTGAGGATGCCCCTGTACCACAAACACAGGAAACACATACTGGTATTAACCCCCAGTTGTGTCAAAGACTCAACCAACCACAGCTGCACAGGTATCCTCTCAAAAGGATCCTGTTGCAACCAATATTGGGGAACCCACACTGCTGGAACCTATCTCACTTGAGAGGGTTACCATTGAAGCGCACCATTCACCCGGGTGCAATCCGCTTCTACCCAATCACCACATGCAACCGCCCCCCAAAGTCCTACATTAATTGTTGCACAAGTGCTGAGTCAGTTGCACTCCTCACCCCTCCCCAGATACCAATTACAACTGGGCATACCTCTACCATTGAGGGGGAGGATCAAAGTGCATCTGATAACCCACAGCATAGGGGTTACAATGTTCCATTTCCTAGTGTAGAAAAGGAGATTGGAACTTCTGGTGAGGTGCCACTTATCCTGCTTCTGCATATGATCAGGATGTAGTTGGTACCATTACTAAGACCTTCCCAGAGGCAACTGCTGATGAAGGACATAGTCCTGAGGCAGGAAGTCCCCAGTTCCAAGACAAAGGGACACATGCTACAACTGATCTACACTCAGTGCATGTTCATCCTGATTCTATCAGGAGGTCAGGTGTTTCAGTACCCACTGATGATGACCTGGGCTTCTTTTATGATGTTTTAGCCCAAAACACCATCCTGGAAGAGGAGGTGAGCAGACTCAAAGAGCTGCTTGCCAAAACTTTGAGGATCAAAGACCATCTGCCTCTCAAACCCCACAGATGGACCTTCATCTGAAGGTCTCCTAAACACAGAGCCACTCCCAAATTCTCAGCCACCTGCCTCTGCTTCTGGCACTATTTCTCAGGAACAGAACCCCCCTGAGCAAATAGCTGCTATCTTTCAAAACTCCTTACCTCTCATCACACCCATAATCACTGATATAGTGATCAAAACCTTGATGAGAGGCTTCCCTCATTATACAACCCTTGATAGAGGGAGTTGTGAGCAAAAAGCTTTCTGACAATCAAACCCTTGCAACCAATGCAACCAAAAAGGGGAGATTCAGTCAGTGAAAGCAAAAAGGAAGAGGAGTGCAGAGAAGAAGAGAAAGAAAAAGTGACAGAAGTGGTAAATAGAAGGTGTGGTTGGAAAGACCGAAAAGGAGAAGGAGAAGGAAAAGGAAAATGCCTTGGAGCTAATGGTGAAAGAGGCTGATGCCGAACACAGCAGATCAATGGATAACATCATTGATCAGTTGTTTAGGCAAGGCCATGACACTGAACAACTTGACTCTGAAATCAGAAGATTAGAGATTGAAGAAATCCAATCTAGATGGCAAGTTATATGGTGTTAGAAAGAGAAAGGCTGGAGATCATGATCAGATTTATAGCGAAGTATCTGGCAGATCATTGATCGAAATCAAGGCTTGGTCCAGGGACAGCATCTTGGCAATAAACCCAAGATCTGTTCGTCTGAAGTATACACCAAAGGGCTTGTTATAGAAGCTTTGAATGAAGCGGGTGCTAGGAGCAGGACTGAACTAGCCAAGCAATCTAAAGCCCACTCACCTCAAAAATGCTAGAACAGCCTGTCAACATTCCCACACCAAAACCACCAAAACAACCACCCACTAAAACAATCCCTTTACCCCAAAAAACCACCAAAAACCACAACCCACCAAACCAACTCCCTCACCTCAAAACCAATATTGATGATGTACCCCAGAAGAAGAAGAGAAGGGTATTGAGGCTAGAAGATGATGAAGAATATGATGATGAAGATAGGCTGCCACTCTCAGCTGTTATACAGTTGCCGAAGGCCACAAGTCACTCCCCAACAATTACTCCTGAAACCCAAAGACAAATTGTGAAAGTGAAGCTAGAAGAAGAAGAACTTCACAAACAACACAATGAGGAATTGTTGAGGAGGGTTGACAAAGCTTATGCAGCCACATCTTCTATCATCAACATGCAGAAGCAAGCTCTCAGATTATACACTCTTAAGCATACATTTCAATATCAAAAGGAGAGAGTAAGGATTTGGCCTGATCCTAGGGTGTCTCACAGGATTCACAAGAAAACTATTCCACAGAGATACATTGGCCAGGTGAAAAAGATTGTTGATGAAGTGATCTCCCTGGTCTTTGTAGTATCACCTGGGAAAACCTAGAGGACTTCAAGAAAGCTTATAAAGCTAACCAAACACCACAGAAGATGCTTGAAAATAAAATGGTGAAAAAGGGGTTAGTTTATAAGAGGCTTGAAGAAGTCAGGAAGAATGAGCTCCAGTTGTTCCTTGAGGGTAATCACCCTGATGAGTTTGCTTATAGAATAATAACAACTGTGGAGCTAAAGAATGGGAAACAAGCCAAATACCTATCTGAGTACTATGGGCAAGAATCTTTATTTGAAGGAGGTGCTGAACAGCTGACCATGGAGGAACAAATTACCTTCCTAGAGGCCTATACAAGAGAGTCATATAGACTCATAGTGGGGAAGTAGATCTCATGAATGGGGTAACAGCTCTGTGTCCAGTTCCCCAAGATAGAGTTCCCATTCATACTTTGCCAATCAAATCATTGAGACTACTTCCAGGTCGGAGCTTACAAGGGTCACTTCTGAGCTGATCTAGAAGACAAAAAGACCAATCATTCTGCCATAATAAGTGGGACATCATCAATAAGTTTAGAGGTTTTGGCTGCATTGGTTCAGGGGGAGTTTGTTGGACCAAAAGAACCAATGAGCCGGATCAGAAAAACCTCTAAGTCCCACAAACATCACAACAACTGCTGAAGACTTGATCAGCTGTTTCATAAAGTCTAAAGAGCAACAGCTGAAGTACAAGTACTGAAGACTTCAACAGCTGAAGATCAAAGTTTGAAGATCAACAGCTGAAGAACTAAAGTACTGAAGATCAACAGCTGAAGAACTAAAGTACTGAAGATCAACAACAGAAGATCAAAGTCTGAAGATCAACAGCTGAAGTCTAAAGTACTGAAGAACAACTGCTGAAGTACGAAAACTGAAGACATCAGCTGAAGACAACAGCTGAAGAAATCAGCTGAAGACAACAGCTGAAGACATCAGCTGATGACAATAGCTGAAGACATCAGCTAATGACAACAGCTGAAGTTCAAGTACAAGTACTGAAGCCTTCAGAGTTTGTTACAACGACTGAAGAAGCATTCTTCAGTTATTGTGATGGTTCCTTTCAGTAGTTTTCTTTTTATTTCAGTATTTGTAAAACGACTGAAGAGCATGTTCTTCAGTCGTTGTAGTTTCAGTAGTTTCTTTTCAGTAGTTGTAGTGATAGTTAACACTTAGTATTTTTGTAAGGAGCCGTTAGCTGTTTGACATCTTCAGTAGTTGTGTTAACTATCAGTAGTTTGAATAATTCTGTTAGATGTCACTATCAAGTGACATCAGCAGACATCACATCTCCTATATAAGAGATGTTGACCTAATTGTATGTGTGACATTCTGTTACCACGAAAGCGAATATTGAATGAAATATATTTTGCAGAATTCTCTTTGTCTATAACCGTTTGTTCTTACTTGGAATATCTTTTGTGTTCTTGTGAATTTGCTAATTCATTGTTTGTTCTCCGCTACTATACTCTCAAATCAATCAAACGTAGATCACTCATCCTAACACACTTGTATTTAATAATTCAAGTGTTTCAAGTCAAAAGTCAATAAGTCAACATGACAGCTGGGCAGATCCCAAGGGATCCGGTGTTTCTTTAACAGAAACACACGTGCCTATAAATATGGATCCTAGGTTTCACATCAAAGGACGTTGACGATGGCAAAACACACACCATCACAAACAACCAATTATCAAATCACACAAACACAAACCCTAGCAGGCGTCACATCAATATCAATTCATTCAAACAATTTTATTTCATTCAATGTTTACTCATGTATAATCATTATCATGTTTTAATGAAATACATTTGAATTAAATATTTTTTATTAATGATTGTGTTCTTATTATTGTGTTCGTCTCAATCATTAATCATATTGAATTTATTAAAAACAATTAAACCAAGTTAATGTTGTTTCTGCAAACATTGGGTTGACTCAAAAATTAACATTGATATTTCCTGATTGCGATCCTTGGATTCACAGGAAGTATTGAGGTGATTGAGGCTATGACTGAGAAGCTTGAAAAGATCAAAGACTTCATGAAGGCATCCAAGGATAGACAAAAGTCGTATGCTGATAAGAGACGTAGGGCAATTGAGTTCATGGTGGATGACAGAGTTATTTTGAAAGCCCCACCTTGGAAAGGTATCATTCAGTTCAGGAAACTGGGCAAGTTGAGTCCAGGTATATAGGGCCTTTCCAAATTATTGCTTGGCTAGGAGAGGTGGCCTATAAGTTGGAGTTACCGATGAGTAGTGTGGAATTCACCCGACATTCCATGTATCTCATCTGAGAAAGTGTTTAGCTGACGAGGATATGGTTGTACCACTGGAAGATATCGAAGTTGATGAATGGCTCAATTAGGTGGAGCAGCAAGTGGCAATCATTGATCTTAAGGAGAAGAGGTTGAGGAATAAAGTAGTTCCCTTTATGCGTGTATAGTGGGAGCACAGGCTATGTGAGAGAGTAAAGAAGAGATGAGGCAGAGTTACCCATAATTGTTTGAGGAATAACAGGTTTCGGGGATGAAACCTATATAAGGGGGGTGGACGTGTAACACCCAGATATTTCAGATGAAGTGAAAGAAAGAATAAAAGTGAAGAAAAAGAAAGAAACATAATTTAACCCAAGTTGAGGGGTCAAAAAGAACAAAAGTTTCAAATGTTGGTGTAAAAGTGGGCATAGCCGCCCATGTTGTGTACACATGTCATTTCTTTCGGTTGGAGAGAAAGAAAGAGCATAAAAGCTGTCGGGTTTGAAGAAAGAAGAGGAACAAATCTCAAATTCAAGGTAAGAATTCTGGTTTTAGAATGATCTTGACTAGCCCATGTCTCAATTATATGCTTATATGTGTTTGTGTGTGTGTTCGGGTGTGTGTTTTTCATGGGTTTTAGGTGTTTAAGCACAATTGCAAACGGGTTTGAAGGAAGTCATACCCAAAGGTTGCTAATGTGAGTTCTAGAACCCCCTTTTTACGGATTTTATATGATTTTAGGGTTGGAAATGCATGTTTAAACGTTTTTGTTGATTATGGGTATGTACCCGTATATTATATGGGTATGAATGCGGGTGGGGTATGATTTTGGATATTTATGATGTTATGTTTGATGTTATGTTCTTGTTATGATGCTTAGGATGTTAGAACTAAGCTTCGAACTTGTTGGTATGGTGATTGGGACTGAATTAGGATGATATTGTGACTGTTGGCCGCCCATACGCCTGAAAATGGCCCATGCGCCCAACGGTTAGAAACTTCCTAAGTCTTTTCCCTTATGCGCCGAAATAGTGGTCACGCACCTAGGATAGGATGAATTTGGCTAAGTGTCCCAAACGCCTAGATAGCCCAAAACATATCAGTCTCTTTCTTACTCAACCCTTATATGTTATAAAAAAAGAGAGTTGGCTCCTTAGTCTTCTTCAACTTCACAAGCCAATCCTCCATCGACATCTTAAACTTGTCATTCTCATCATCTCCCTTCTTGACTACACAAGTTAGCATTCTCTTATCCACTTCATAGTATTGAGGCTCAGAGTCATAGTCCACTAATTGTTCATCCTCTTCCTCCTCATCCACCAGACCCTTTGCAGTAGTTTTCTCTACCCCTTCAGTTCTTTCTGCGAACCCCTCTTCTCCACCAAATTCATCAATATTCAACCCTAAATCAACAAAAGCAGCCTCAAATACATCCACCATATTCTCTTTCTCGGAATCCTTCCTCACACCAGAACCTCCTGCCTCCTCGGTTGACGCACCAGAAGTGCCCTCTCCTACCATAGAGGATGTACCCATATTCAAAAATAGGTATTTGGAAGTATCAGTTAAATCATCTAACTCATTTTGAGTTAGCTGATTAGGCAAGCCAGCTGCAACCCTCAGCTCATTGACCTCGATTGTTAATCTCTTAATCAACCTTTGTTGATCCATTATCATCCAGGTCATCCCTTCAATCATCTCATCCTTTGGTTTTTCCCTCAGCTCCTAATTAGTTAGTTTGGTTTTAATCATACTCAGGTTATTAGCTGGAGATGCATTGAGGTTCCTAATCACAACCTCATCCAAACCAACTCTCTCCTCCCTTCACGGGGACTTAGTAAATGCTTGTTGTTTATGTTTGGTCCTTCTCTCAGACTCCCCCTCTTCATCTATTTTCTTGGACCTTTTCTATTTCTCTGCCCTAGCCCCTTGTGTAGCCTCATGAATTTCCTTCTCAAAGTCATAATCCATTTCTTTGGCATACCTTTTTTGTTTCTTCACAAATTCATCTTGTTTATGCCTCGTCTCCTTGGCCCTATTCTCCTCAGACTCATTCACCCTCCAGATATGAATCCATCTTTCTAGGGGGTACATATTCTCCCATAAATGTGTAATCTTTCCCCAGAAGTCGTGCCTAATTGCACAACAGTGAGCGAGTATACACGTGTTCATCTGCACCGGTCTCTTGATCTCACCGTTGTTAGATTCTATATGCCCAAGACACATAAAACATTGATGAGGTTAATACGTTATGATCCAAGTCGGGTTATACCCAATAACAAGCTTAGCAAACACCTATTAATATTCAATTGATGATATGATCATGCAATTAAATATTTACACAAATTAGAAAATGGGTTTTCTAAATAAGTTGCATATAAGAGGGAACAACTTATTAGGATATTTTGTTCAATAATATTATTTGATGT
The DNA here is from genome assembly GCA_025506515.1 of Flaveria trinervia. Lineage (NCBI taxonomy): Eukaryota > Viridiplantae > Streptophyta > Magnoliopsida > Asterales > Asteraceae > Flaveria > Flaveria trinervia. The sequence continues at coordinate 40,660,944 of CM046441.1, forward strand.
GTTATTTAAATTGGTTAGATGACACCAAATAATAATGAGAGATTATAACTTATAAGTTAAATGATTAATTGTATAAGTTATATATAACTTGTACGTACAATTAAATGGTTAATTGTATGTCTAGTTACAAGACCATTCAACTTGTGTGTATGTGTTAATTTTAGAATGAAAAAAAAGGGGGGAACCCTTTTTGGATCTATATTCAGCCGCCCTCCCCCCCCCCCCCCCTTCATTCTTATTGGACCCCTTTTGCTTTGATTAGAACATACATTAACTTGTCTTGGGTTCTTCCTTTCTCCCATGCATTTTCTCATTAGATGCAATAGATCAAAAGCTCTCTCCTCTCTCTCTAAAACCCACGGTTCTAGCAGCTTGTTTTAGAGGTTTTTGAAGCTTTTTGGTGGTGAATCTTCCTAACAAGAAGGTGATTGCAAGGAGGCTTGGGGTATACAAGCTTGAGGACTTCTATACTTGAAGTCTTGGTCGTTTTAGCATCCAAAATCTTCTTCTCTTGGTCGACTTTTGCTGCTGGAAGGAGGTATTTTGGCAGCTTGTTTGGTTGTCACATTATGAATATTTTATGTGCTTATATAGCTTGCTTATTCACATATGAAAGATCCTTTTGATTTGGGTTTGTTTTTCCATCTTAAAACACCATTAAGAACATGAAATTTTGAGCTTATAAACATGTTATAATGCTTTACTTCCGCTGTGTTTTTCAGAAAGTTTAAAAGGATAAACTTGTTTATTTTTGTGTTCTATCAAACCCATCAACCGTGTCTTGGTACTTGTTTATTTTTGTGATCATTTGAAGAAATCTAGGATACAGCAACCACATATCTTTCTTCAGGGCTATCACGTTCTCAGCCATGCAATCGAAGATAAGTTTGGCAATGTTGGACTTCGGCCCTCTACAACAAATAACCATGGCTTTAGCCCAGTCAATGTTTAACCCATCTTATCCACCTTTTCGGTGATCTAAGCACATAATTAACATGTGGGCAATATATCTCCACTCCTTGGAGAGAAAGGACTTCTTGATTTCCTTTCTCGTGCCAAAAGGAGGACCCTCATATCCTATGGACCTATAAGCCTCAAAATTATCTTGATCAGTGAGCATGACCTCCTCTCCACTATCCTTCTAAAGTCGTAACACCTTCAAGATGATATCAACAGTAATAATCAAATCATTCTCCAGCACTCTCGCCATAATCTTCTACGGATTGGCCCTAGTGTCATACTCAGAGGTACGCCAAAAGTCTCTAATATGTAGATCATATATGGTAGTAGAATGACAGATCGCATATGTGATAGGAGATCTTTGAGGCCATGGATGCAGTCTCTAAAACCCATTGGTTGGGATGTGAGTCATTGAGAATGGTTGTGATGTTATTCCTCTCGTCGAACTTTAGATTAGCCATGTAATCTGAAAAGCAGATGAAATGCATTAGAATAGTATATTAAAATAAATATAAAATAGAAATAAATAAAAAGATTAAGACTGAATAAAAATCAATTTAAATTCGCTAGCCAATATTATAGTTTCGCTAGCCGAAATGGTAGTATCGGTAGGTGAAAGTGTAATTTCAACAGCAAGTATGAGGTAGTTTCGGCATGTCAACTCAATAGATTCGGTACACTAAAACTATAGATTCAGCACAGCGAAACTGAAATATGATCAGCGAAATTGTTAAGTTCGCTCGGACAACATGACTGCACATTTTCGCTGAAAAACCATTGAAGTTTCGTTCAGTTTCGCTGAACAATTGATACTTTCGCAGTAAGAACTGCGAAGGTATCGAAGAGTCTCAGCCAAATAAACTCAAATTGAGTTTATTAATCCTAGATTAAACTATTGTACAGGATTCGAAACTCACATTAGATGCCAAAACAACTAACAAACAAGTAACAAATACTCAGAATCTTAGAATCGCTAAGCTAGGTCACAGGAATCACACTCAAATCACGATGGTGCGAAAATTAAGTCATAATTTCACATAAAGAGTTATATAGACATAGTTTCGCTACTAGTAAAACTATAGTTTTGCCCATATAAATTTGGTCAGAGCAGACTCTGCAATGTGCGAAATAGTCGATGAAGCTATAGTTTCTCACAGCGAAACTAGCAGCGAAATTATAAATTCGCTGGAACTTAAAAAAATAAATAATAATAATAATAATGATAATAATAATAATAATAATAATAATAATAATAATAATAAATTATTAACTTTTTTAAAAAATAAAATAAATTGAAATTATTTAGAAAAGAATTAATACTAAACAAAAGCAAAATAAAGAAGCCAAAAGAATTTGCTCCATGAGACTCACCAAACTTCACATAGTTTTATCATAATCAAAAAAGAGAAACTAAGGAAGAACGACAAGCTGAAAAGATTTTTCAGAGAGTCATAGTTTGGCGGGATTGCTGATATACTTGTCCTTTTATGACCATGCCTTCTTCTTTTCAACGAATAAACCGCAGCTACAGTTATCATGTTTTGATTCATTTAAAGAACACTTGAATGACTCAGTCCCCACAAACATTTAGCAAAGAAAATTATTCTATCCTCATGATATATTGAAAGAATGACACGCTCTGCTTGACTATTCCTTTAAGAAACAACAAAGATTTTTTTTAAAAGAAGCAAAGTCCTTATAGACATTAATGATGAGAGCTCCAGGTCTATACTTAAGTATAACAGAGGAGATATCAATTGAGTCTTATAGATGAGAGCTTTAGGTCTATACTTACGCATAACAGAGAAGATCATCATATAGTGTCTATGAGAGCTCAGGTCAGTACTATCATACAGCAAATGAGATCATCACTCCAGGTCAATGTTTACACATAGTAGAGGAGATAAGCACAAGAAGGAATACAACAAGGTGTTTCTTAGATTCAAAGAAGACAAGAATATAGCTTTTAAAAACAAGGATGGTTTCTTTTAATATAAACCACACAAAGATGTCACATTCTCAACCCGTTTTGAAAAAGGACTTGAAACTTTCTGAAGGCCAAAAATGTCAAGGAGATTATCGGAGTCATCAAGTTTCTTATTCAATTTGTTAAGCTACGGGATTACTGTCTACTTTGCTTTCAAGCTGAACCTATCTAGCATATCACAACACAAAACTGTTGACCTCCTTCATATCATTCAGGCATCACATTTTATTTACGAGAATTTCTACAAAAGAAAAGTACAGAAACATTTAGTACTCTCCCCCGAAATTTCTACGAATCAGCAAAATGGCGAATTTTCTTAATAATATGTATATGTATATGTATATACTAGTAACGAACCTACGTGATGCGACGGCAGCATCGATGATTTTTTACGATGTGATATTCGTTATCGGAATACTTGTGTGGCTTCTATTGTATAGTCTATTATCGTTTACTAAATACTTGAGCATCCTAAAACTCAATTGAATAATAGCACAAGAATAAGAAAATGCTTTTCATAAACATAGTACGTTAAAACTAAATATCTTAGCACACAAATAAGAGAATACAAGTCATAAACATAGTACGTTAAAAATAAATATCCGCATATCAACTACTTGGATTTGATGAGATCATTTTTTGTCATAAGCCTTACAAATCTCAATGACCTCATCAATATGCTTTGACCACCATTCTTCATCGGTGTCCAAACCAGAAGATTCTTGTGTCACTTCCTTTTTTACCGCTACTAATTCTTGATTACGACTTTGTTGCATTTTCTTCTCTTTGACTAAAACAGGCACTGAAAAATCAATGTTAGTAGTGTTTTATTAAGACTAGGAAGGTACATAGATTAAACTATAATTATATATGTTAAATTGATACCATGCATGTCTCGGAGTTCCTTCTTTGGTTCATCCATAATAGATTTCTGCTTTATGTAAGAGAAAATGAACAATTCAGTATGTTATAAAGTATATATTTGATAAACGAAATCATGTCTTAACTTATATTTTTTAATTTTGTTACCAATAATATAGAGTAATATGTAATTAGCATCCATTCATAATATAAAAACTTAAGGCACACAAATCTATTAACTTACATTCATTTAAATACACATGTAGGTCATTCATCACGTAACAAATCCCTATAGACAACATTTGAGGTGTATACTCCGTCTCGTCTAAAAAATTTGAAGGATGCACTAACACCTTTGTATTTTCGCGTCATATCCCTCTTGAAAATGCCACATAAAGTTGTCCATGTGAAAACACAGATTCCGGTAGATAAACGCCAACGTGCGGAATTGTTTGACCTGGACCTTTATTAATTGTCATTGAAAAGCTAAGTTGAATGGGAAACTGTTTTCTTTTTAGTTTGAACGGGAACATGTCGTCTTCCAAAAGACATAGAGTGATTCTTGGCAAAAATACCCTTTTCCTAATATGTTGGCCAACAGCTATTTCTGCATCAATAACATTGTGTTGGAAACCTTTACATATCAATCTTGTGCCATTACATAGACCATGTGATGGATCGATATTCCGCAACAATATTATGGGACATCCAATTTTTAGTCGAAGCTTGTGAGGCGGCAAACTACTCACACTTAGTGAGTTTAAGAACTCGATCGGATAGAAGTTGTTATGATCGTCTTCTGCTTCATCAAACTATAGTAATTTTTTTCCTCCCCTTGAAAAATGTCGATCATTTGATCATTAATCTCATCAACACTCTCATTTCCAGTTGATAATATTGCTCGGGAGATTATATAATCCGAAGAATACAAATTGTTTGAAATAGATGGAAAGATGGCATTAATCAATTCTTTTATAGAGTTTTCTCGAATGGTGCATGAAATTGTCATGTCATCAGGTATGCGGATAAATGTTCCTTCAATTGATTCTTCGGTTCCATCACCGACTCTTAAAAGAAAATCAGAAAACCATGGGTCATTAAATGCTCTCATATTTATGGTCAACTGCATCTTTCTAGTCAAAGACCAAAGAGGCGACATTCGTAAGCTATAGTCTACAATCTGTGCTCGAGTGCCACGTTTAATAACCGGCAACACCTGTCTGAAATCACCACCCATAACCATTATCTTTCCACCGAATGAGAGACTAACGCCTACAATGTCTTGCAATGTCCGATCAACAGCCTCGATCGCCTGTCATTTTGCCATTGATGCTTCATCCCAAATGAATAATTTAGATGACCTAAGAAGTTCAACGGCCCCACTTTGTTTTTTGATGTTGCACATTGAATTATTATTAAGATTAATGGGAATCTTGAATCTCAAGTGAGCCGTTCTCCCACCTAGCATATTATTGGTTGCAGCACTCGATGAAGCTGTTGCGAGAGCAATAAGACCACGTGAACGAACTTCAGCAAGCAAAGCTTTGTACAAAAAAGTTTTTCTTGTTCCACCTGGACCATCTATAAAGAACACACCTGGTAAATCATTATCCACGTGCGTCATTATCTCATCAAACACAATTTTTTGGTACAATTTAAGTAAATGTTTGGCACATAAGTGTTCAGCTTCAACAACTATCGCATACTCCTTTTGTATCTCACGATGGCATACATATTGTAAGTTAGCATCTTTGTTATGTCCGGAAGATTGAAATCATGGAGATTTTTGCCCATAGATTGTAGAAACACCCTAATTTCAGTAAGAACTATATTTTGCACTCCTTCACCACTCTGATAATGTAACTGTGGTCTTCGGATAGTGAGTCAAAGTGGTCATTCCATAACTTTCGAACATCTCCAGGTTCGCAAAAAATTATTATAGTGGTGAATCACCTTCTAAGGGCATTGGGAAATTGAAATAGAGAGGCTTCTGTGAGAGATTGCGATAAACTTTCATTGTTCTCAATTAAGCCTATCTCAAGAGCTGCTTTTCGAAACGTCATGTGATTTACGCATTAACTGTGCAAAGATCTTCAAAAGAAGTAGACCCTTTAACATTTGTTAAAAGTAGGCGTAAGTAGTACCTTTCTCCTTCAGTTGGATTAGCATAAACAATACGACCTCTTTGTGGTTTTTGCAAACGATGATTCCAACGACGCGAGCCTACATCCCACGTGAAGTGTGTTTGGAAAATCTTTATACAAATATTGTCTTGCTCTTTCATCCACTTATTAGTATCAAAAAATGCAGTCAGCATGGTTCTCTTTTCTCTTTCCCTGTCAACAATTTCAGACATTATATCATTATCTCTAAATCTGACCAGTTGATGATCAGGGGGATGTAATTGTAAGGCCAACATAGCAGGATGAATTTGAGAAAGAGAGAAGGAAAAAATGCACCACATAGCCTCTGGAGGCGATACGTAGCGTGCATCTTTAAATCACTTTTCTCATTAATGACAACCTCTTGCTCATCTTCATCGATTTGAATAACTTGTTTATCATGTCCTTTGTAAACATATTGTAAGGATTCCGTAAGTCTGATGCAACCCAAAACATCCAAAGTGTCTCAGCAACATGCACTAAGTACTGAAGTGAAGAATGCTTCGGAAGTTTTACACAATACATTAGAAAAACATTCTAAGTGTAAAATCTTCCGAAGTCAAGATCAATATCTTCCGAAGCCAAACATGAAGTCTTCCGAAGCTTCAAGAGACAAAGTCTTCCGAAGCTTCACCCTATGAAGACAGATTTCTTCCAAAGACTTTTAGTACACATGCTTTATCTGATGTACTGTTCCATAAAGCACCTTTTCCGCTGCGTCTCTGATAAGTCACCAACTTACAAGAGTTGGTGAAAAGGTCCATGCTTTTGGTAACTGTACATTGAGGTCTTGAGTCTGAAACTTTCCACTTTATGTACTTTATCCTTTTTGTAATGTATAAGGATGTGAGCTATGGCATGTCATAGTCACAAGGTCAAAAGGCAGATATGCCTTTTGATTCTACAATTGATTTTGTTAGTGTCTAGTCAATTGTATCCAGCTGGCTTTCATAGTATAGCCGGCTGTAGGTTGTAGTATAAGTATTTCAAGTTCTTGTATTTTCGATATGCTTTGTAACACTTGTAAAAGAACTTGAGAAAGCAATATACTGCTCCCTTGAAAACTATACTCTCTTGTTCTGTCTCTTGCTTTACTTGTGTTCTTTGTATCACCTTTGGTTACCTAGTTCACTGTTTGATTAAAAGTTTAGTTAATCTTCTCATTGTGTTGTTGTGTTGTAATTGTGTTTAAGCCCTTAAACGATCCTGCAATTGGTATCAGAGCGCTCAGGCTCGTGATATAAGATCTAACCATCTTAAGATCCCTCACACACACAAAAACTAAACTTTTCAAATGGCTTCCATCTCAAAGACTGATATGGAGATTGGAACCATGAACAAATCCCCATTGATCACTCTTGATGACTTTGACACCTGGTGCATGAGGATGGAAGGCTTCATCAGGTCTCTTGACTCAAGAATGTGGGAATCTGTTGAATATGGACCTTTCATACCCAGCACCCCCTCTGCTACCGGTGCTGGTATGATTCCTAAAGATGTGGCCAACTACTCAGATGAAGATAGGAAAAGAGTAGAGATTGACACGAAGGCCATGACTGCTCTTCAGACTGCTATCCCAAACTCTGTGTACAGAGGTTTTAAGAAGTGCAAGACAGCTAAACAGCTGTGGGATGCACTGAAGCTGATGTATGAAGGCTCCTCTGAAGCCAAGGAGAACAAGAAAGATCTTCTGAAGCAGCAGTTTGAAAATTTCACCTTTAAAGCAGGTGAAACCATGACCCAACAATACTTCAGGTATGTTGAGATTGTGGATACCCTTGTGGATGGAGGAGTTCCTCTTGAGAACAGAGACATTGTAAGGAAGTTCATGTCCTCACTTCCTAGGCAATGGACACACTATTGTGTGGTAATCAAGAGGACCGAGAACCTTAAAACTCTTACTCTGACAGAGTTATATGGGATTCTCAGTGGATACCAGATGGAGATGAACTTACAAGGTTCATCTGGCAACTCTAACAATCAAATGGGTTCAGCCCTTCATGTGGTTGAAAGGGACAGCATAGAACCCCAACATCATCTCCTATGCTACCCTGACAACTCACAAAAGGGTCCTTTCATCACCTTCCCGGAGACACCAAGGGAGAACTTTACTCAAGGAAGCCCATTCCAAGACACAAGTTCTTCTCAAGCCTTTGTGTCTGCAGATGAAAGCTGTGGAAATTATCTCTTCACTCTTGAAGACCTAGACTGTATCCATCCAGATGACCTGGAATACATGGAGATAGTTCAGCAGATGGCTCTTCTCACTCACAGAGCCAAGAAGTTCTACAAGAGGACAGGAAGAAGATTTCCAAGCAATGCTACCAGTGGTAAGTTTGGGCTGGATAAAAGCAAAGTTAAGTGTTACAATTGTAACCTTATGGGTCACTTTGCTAGGGAGTGTAAGGCACCTAGAGCAAATGGGGGTCAAACACAACTCAGACCAAACTACACTAACAATACCCCTCAGGCTGAGAAGACAAAGCAACATGCTGCGGTTGCTGTTGAAGAGGGAGGATTTGACTGGAGTTTTCAGGTGGAGGATGCTTCTCCAAACCAAGCATTGATGGCTGACCATGATGAAGCCAAGTATTAGAACATCTTTGCTCCCCTGAATGCATTGCTAAAGTAAATAGATACAGGTCCTACAACCTAGAGATGAGATCTGATCTTGAGTCATTAAACATATTAAAATCTGATTTTAGAAAGTCTGAAAATGATTACAAGTTAAAGATAGAAGACTTGGAGAAAACCATTTCAGTACTAAAACATGAACATACAGACTTTAGAACTCAGATCCAAGATCTCATCACTAAGTTGACTAAGTGCCAGGCTGAGCTTGTGATCAGCAAAGCCCTGGCAGAGAAAATTGTTCTTGAAGAAGAGACCTTCAAGAACATGATATCCTCATCCCTACTCAATAAGGTTTGTTATCAAAATAGACAGGGACTGGGATCAAATGAGATAGCTCCTCCACACACATCTTGTCTGTAAGATCTCCTAGGTGTGGAACTTGTGAAGATGAGCTTCCTCTCATAGATCCAATAAGTGAGGATGATGAAGAAGTGATAGTGAGGAATCCCTCTGAGAAGAGTGAAGAAGAGGATTCCTCCAAGGGCCACTATCCTTCTGAGGAGAAGAAATTAACTGTGATGACCAAGTCCAAGAGAAAGAACTTGATCAGGAAGAGCAAAAGGAAAGCAAAGAAGGCTCAAGAAATCAAGGCTACCTTTGATGCCAAGCAGAAACAAGTGTTTATCTCTACAGGTTTCAAAGCATTAAGGACTGAAGACATCCACCAAAGCTTCTTAGCCAAGAGTTCTGGTTCATGTTCAAATCATCTCAGTACAAAGAAGAAGACTGAGCTGCTGTGTACCACTGCTGCACAGCCTGGACCATCAAATTCCAAGAACAGTTCACAGCCCAAGGGAATTGTATCTGCATCTACCAAGATGAAGGTGAAAAAGGGATGTGACCAAAGCCAGTCTTGCTCTCAAAAGGAGATTTCTTTGAAGAAGAAAATGTTGTGTGTTATGTGTGAAAGTACTTCTCATATTGCCAAGGATTGTCCATACAATCCTAAAAGTACTATCCACATGACCAATACAAAGACTTCAAAGAATCTCAAGAAGTCTAAAGCTTCGGAGGGGAAAGTCTGTTTCCTTCGGAAGCTCCAAATCAAAGAAGAAGGTAAATGGAAAATTACCTTCGGAAGCAAAGTTGGTCTCGGCAGAATGGAGTTCTTCCGAAGCACTAAAGTCTGCTGCAGTGACTGTAGATTCTTCCGAAGTATCAGTCATTAAAACTTGTGAAGCTCCAAAAGCTTCTAAGGTTTTGAAGGTCAAGTCCAAGACTCCAAAGGTGGTGTGGAAGTCTAAGAAAGACCAAATGACTGAGGTTTTCCATCAACAACAGCTGAAGATCCCCTCTGTACAACCATAGGATCTATTACTGTTGCATTACCTTCTATTACACTTACTGAACCCAAGACAAGTAAGGCTTGGGTTTCCAAATGTAACTAATCATTTTTCTTGTGCAGGAACAGCTCAAGACTAACAAGAATGTCTGGATAATTGACAGTGGCTGTTCCAGGCACATGACAGGCAATAGGTCTTTACTTCATAATTTTGAGAGAATTGATGGAGGACCAGTTGCTTTTGGAGGAGATGAAGGTGGTTACATTTATGGAAGGGGCAAGGTCACAAATGGTAAGCTCAGCATTGAGAAGGTAAACTTTGTTAAGGAGCTTGGGTACAATCTTCTGAGTGTATCCCATTTTGTGATCAGAATCATAACATGCTCTTCACTGAGCATGAGTGCATTGTTCTCAAGCCTGGAGTGGTCATTCCTCATGAGCATATCCTGCTCAGAGCCCCCAGGAAAGGGAACATGTACAAGATGGATTTGCAAGAAACATCTCCCTCTGGAGAAGTTTCATGCTTTCTATCTAAGCAAATAGTGATGGGTCTTTCCTATGGCATAAAAGAATGTGCCATGTAAACTTTAAGAATATGAATAAATTAATCAAACATGATCTGGTAACTGGAATGCCAAAGAAAGAGTTTACAAGTGATGATCATTGTGTTGCATGCCTGAAAGGGAAGCAACACAAGGTATCTCACAAGCCTAAGGAAAGGAACTCCATCACTACTCCCCTACACTTATTACATATGGATCTCTTTGGCCCCACCAGTGTAATGAGTTTAGGAAGGACCTTATACTGTCTAGTGATCACAGATGATTTTACAAGATTCACTTGGGTTTTCTTTCTTAGAACTAAAGATGAGACTCCTGAGATTCTAAAGAATTTCATCTTAAAGATTGAGAATCAATGTGATCACAAGGTCAAAACCATAAGATGTGATCAAGGAACTGAATTCAAGAACCAAATCCTTGATACATTTTGTGATGAAAAGGGTATTACAAGACAATACAGTGCTCCCAGGACTCCTCAGCAAAACGGAGTTGCTGAGAGGAGAAACAGGACACTTATTGAAGCTGCAAGAACTATGTTGTCTGACTCTAAACTGCCTATCACCTTCTGGGCAGAGGCAGTTAATGCTGCTTGCTATGTGCAAAACAGAGTTTTAGTAGTTAAGACACATGGTAAGACTCCTTATGAACTTTGGCACAAGAGGAAACCTTTCATTGGTTTTCTCAGGTCATTTGGATGTCCCTGCACCATCTTGAATACCAAAGATCAAGTTACCAAGTTTGCTGAGAAATCAGACGATGGACACTTCATTGGATACTCTTCTCAAGCTAAAGCTTATAGAGTATACAATCTCAGAACTAGAATCATTGAAGAGTCAGCCAATGTGACTTTCAATGAGCACACTCCCAGTGTGGCTGGTTCTAGTCCGGATTGGCTATTTGATCTTGATTTAGTTACCAACTGTTTTAATAAATCTTGTGAGCATGTTTCAGGATCTGCAGAAAATTTAAATACAGGTGATCCTATCCAAGATTTGAGCTAGGAAGACCTTCAGCTCCAGTTGAAACTACTTCAGCAAATGAGGTTTCTATCAGCACAACAATGACAAATTCAGCTGATATATCTGGCATGCCTTCAAATTCCAGCTCAGAGGCTTCTCAACCAGATAAAGACATCTCAATTGCAGAAGACAACAATGGTGATGGTGATAGTGATCAAGAATTTTTGATGCTAATAACCATACCATAGATGACAACATCAATGATGTCACACACTCATTGGATCAAGTTAATCTTGATAGGTGTGATAATGTGGAGGATCAATCTTCAAGACCAGATTTAAATTTCTCAAATTTGGATCTATCTCAGCAACTTGCTGTGATCCCTCAGCTAAGGATCCACAAGTCTCATCCTACCACAAACATCATTGGAGATGTTATCTCCGGGGTAAAGACAAGAGGGCAAACCCATGAAGCAAATGTTTGTCTTCACTCTTGTTTTTTATCCCAATCAGAGCCAAAGAAAGTTGAGGAGGCTCTAAAGGATGGAAGTTGGGTTGAAGCTATGCAACAAGAGTTGCTTCAATTCAAAAGGCAGAAAGTTTGGAACCTTTGTCCTCTTCCTCATGGGAAGACTACCATTGGAACCAAATGGGTTTTTAGGAATAAAAAGGATGATAGAGGAATCATCATCAAGAACAAGGCAAGACTAGTTGTTCAAGGATACACACAAGAAGAAGGGATTGACTACACTGATGTCTTTGCTCCTGTAGCTAGACTAGAAGCTGTTAGGATATTCCTTGCATTTGCTGCATCCAAGAACTTCAAGGTCTACCAACTTGATGTAAAGTGTGCTTTCTTATATGGAGTGATTGATGAGGAGGTTTATGTCAAACAACCACCTGGTTTTGTAGATCCTGATCATCCTGATTATGTCTGCAAGCTTGACAAAGCTCTCTATGGGCTGCATCAGGCACCCAGGAAGTGGTATGAGACACTGTCTGCGTATCTCTGTAAACATGGTTACAGGAGAGGTACTATAGATGGAACTCTCTTCATCAAAGGACAAGGAAACGACATTCTGCTAGTTCAAGTATATGTGGATGACATCATCTTTGGCTCAACCAATTCAAGGCTGTGCAAAGACTTTGAAAAGCTGATGAAAGATAGATTTGAAATGAGTTCAATGGGAGAACTTAATTTCTTTCTAGGAATTCAAGTGAAGCAGGTTGAAGATGGCATTTTCATAAGTCAGTCAAAGTATGTTCAAGATATACTCAAGAGGTTCAACATGACTGATTGTAAGACTGCTAAGACACCCATAGCCAGAAACCACTCCCTTGGTCCAGATCTTGAGGGGGAGTGTGTAGATGAGCACTTATACAGGGCTATGATTGGGTCTCTTATGTATCTTACAGCTAGCAAGCCTGATATCATGTTTGCTACATGTATTTGTGCAAGATATCAAGCCAATCCTAAGATGTCTCACTTAATCACTGTGAAAAGGATTTTAAGATACCTCAAAGGTGCTTCAACACTGGTTTATGGTATCCAAAGAATTCTAATTTCAATCTGTATGCCTATACAGACAGTGATTATGGTGGCTGCAACATGACTGCAAAGTCTACATCTGGGGGATGTCAATTCCTTGGGAAGGGTTGTCTCATGGCAATGCAAGAAACAAACCTGTGTGTCTGCATCAACTGTTGAGGCTGAATACATTGCTGCTGCAAGCTGCTGTGCTCAAGTGCTTTGGATTCAAAATCAGATGCTAGACTACGGATTTAACTTCAAAGAGACTCCTATCCACATAGACAACAACAGTGCTATCTCTATCACTGAGAACCTGTGCAGCACTCAAGGACCAAACACATCAACATCAGGTATCATTTAATAAGAGATAACTATGAAAAGGGGTTAATAAACTAGTCAAAGTTCACACAGATGAACAATATGCTGATCTGTTCACAAAAGCTTTTGATGAATAGAGATTTAAGTATCTGATATCAGCTATTGGGATGATTAACTTTGAGTAGACTTTTTCTTAAAACTAATTCTAATTATTTCTTCTTAAAAAATATGTGTGTCCTAAGTTGTCTAGTTCATCACTTTCATAAGCTCATGTTTTCTTTGAATGAAAAACTCTTTTGAAGACTTTCCTTAGATTCTTGAAAATTTTCTGATACTTCGGAAGATAACGTTTTACCTTCGGAAGAAAAATATGTCTTCAAAATAAATGACTGTCTAAGAAATTTTACCTTCGGAAGAAGTCAAAATTTATCTTCCGAAGCTTAAAATTCTTAACTTAGACACTTATTCATTTTTAAGGACTTTTCCTTCCGAAGCAAAAATTACTTTCGGAAGCTTTGTTCATTCTTATACAAAGCATCCAAAAGTTTATTTCTTTTCCGAAGCATAAATCTTTAAGATGCTCAGGAAAATTCTTCCGAAGCCACTTTAGCTTCGGAAGCTTTTTCAATCACAACTTCCGAAGACAAATTACTTTTGGAAGCTTTTCGAATTCCAAGAAAACTACTTTTTGAGCAAAAAGGTAAACTACTTTTTCAGAGGTGGGACCGACATACGGATTTCAAAGTTTATCCTCTTTCATTAAACTTTATCTGAAATCCTTCTCTCTCATATAAACCCAACGGTTTCCCCCCTCTTCTATCATCTGCTTTTCTTCCATACCTAAAACCCAAAGCTTTCTCTCTGAAATTTCCTTCCCATTCTTTTCTCTTCATCTCTGAGCTACCTCACAATGGCTGACCTTACACATAGAAATGATCCTCACTTTGCCATGCAGCTACACAGACAACACAATCAGGTTGCTCTGTTATGCTCTGACAAAGATCCTCATTTCTCAGAGGTTTGCCGTTTCTTGTCTTTGTCTCACTACTTCACCTCCCTAACCATTGATCCTCCTCTATATGAGGATCATTTGCTTGAATTCTGGAAGACCTGCCAAGAGGTCATTATGGATGGGGAGAAGGCACTGTCTGCCACAGTGCAGGGGAGAACAATTTTCATCACTCCGGCCATCATCAACCGACATCTTCAGCTGGATGATGAAGCAGGTGAAGTGTTCTTCCAAAAGAAGCGGTTAATCATTCCTTCGAGCAGATAGGATATGAAGGAGATTTCTCTGTAAAGACCTTCAGGAAAGGGAAGGTCTCATCCCAGTGGAAATACCTGCTCCATGTGGTTATCCACAGCTTATCAAACAAACATGGTGGATGGGACCAGATTCCTGAGGATCTCTCCTTTATAGTTCATGGGATGGTTCAGGGGGTCAAGTTCAGGTATTCACAATTTGTTTATACTAATTTACTTGCAAACTTAGACTCCTTAGAGTATTACATGTTTCCTAGATATGTTCAACACATTCTCAACTGTGAACTGGGCTCACAGTTGAGGGAAACAGACAATATTCTTAAACTGGGACAGATGAAGCCCGGCATCTTTAAAATTATGAAGAAGCCAACTGTAGGCTTCTCAGGGGTAGAAACAGCCCTAGTCCCAAAAATGTTAGAGCTCATTGCTCAAGGTGACAACATAGCAGTCCAAGCTAGTGTTGAACCCACACCTACCGCTATCTACAATGGATGAGCATATAAGGGTGATCAAGCAGAAGATTAAAAGTGGTGAATTGATTGACTTGCACTCTCTTTCAAGTCAAGTCCCACCTGAAGTGGAGGTCAAGTTTGAACAACCAGAGACACCTGAACTAGAACCTCCAGCTGAGCCTCAGCAAACTTCATCTTCTGATCCAAGACAGGGTCAAACTCCCTCTCCTTCTGAACCTGTGAAGGAGGAACACCCAACTGAGAAAGACATTGATGATCAACATGGTGCTGCAGACCAGTCTTCTCAGTTAAATACATTAAAGAGGAAGAAGAAAATGGCTTCTAAACCAAAGACTAAAAAGAAGAAGCCAAAGTCATCTACCTCTACACCCCAGGCTGAATCAGATCAACCTGAGGAAGTGCATGATGAGGCAACCCAATCAACTCCTATGCAAGTGGCTCCTCTAGCAACTGAGACACCTATCTTGTCCTGGACTTATTCTACCAATCCAGAAAGATGGCATGTTGTCAGAGATCAAGGTGTTGAGAATGTCTACTCCTGGCAAGACATAATCAACTTACCTCTGCATGATCTCTTTGAAATGAGAAGATACTATGAGAGTCTTAATGATCCTGACCACCAAATGAAGAAAGGAATGGTCTTGATTGTACTGAAGACTACCAACATCTGAATATCTTCTAAGTGTTTTGGTAGCATCAGCCTAGGGGGAGTTTGTAAGGATTCCTTAAGTCTGATGCAACCCAAAACATCCAAAGTGTCTCAGCAACATGCACTAAGTACTGAAGTGAAGAATGCTTCGGAAGTTTTACACAATACATTAGAAAAACATTCTAAGTGTAAAATCTTCCGAAGTCAAGATCAATATCTTCCGAAGCCAAACATGAAGTCTTCCGAAGCTTCAAGAGACAAAGTATTCCGAAGCTTCACCCTATGAAGACAGATTTCTTCCGAAGACTTTTAGTACACATGCTTTATCTGATGTACTGTTCCATAAAGCACCTTTTCCGCTGCGTCTCTGATAAGTCACCAACTTACAAGAGTTGGTGAAAAGGTCCATGCTTTTGGTAACTGTACATTGAGGTCTTGAGTCTGAAACTTTCCACTTTATGTACTTTATCCTTTTTGTAATGTATAAGGATGTGAGCTATGGCATGTCATAGTCACAAGGTCAAAAGGCAGATATGCCTTTTGATTCTACAATTGATTTTGTTAGTGTCTAGTCAATTGTATCCAGCTGGCTTTCATAGTATAGCCGGCTGTAGGTTGTAGTATAAGTATTTCAAGTTTCTTGTATTTTCAATATGCTTTGTAACACTTGTAAAAGAACTTGAGAAAGCAATATACTGCTCCCTTGAAAACTATACTCTCTTGTTTTGTCTCTTGCTTTACTTGTGTTCTTTGTATCACCTTTGGTTACCTAGTTCACTGTTTGATTAAAAGTTTAGTTAATCTTCTCATTGTGTTGTTGTGTTGTAATTGTGTTCAAGCCCTTAAACGATCCTGCACATATTTTAATAAATATTTCACAGATTTTATACTTGAGCAATCCTCTATATTCATGTGACAATTGAACATCATTAAAAGCCTTGGTTTATATGGGACAACCCATCTATAATCAAGAGTTTTTCCTCGTACATCCACTTTTATTCCAGTATTTCTTCTTCGATATAATGGATATGCATTGTCTCCTTGTGTTGTCTGTTCATTAAACTCCCTAGGATAACGAAAGCGACAAACTGGAAGATCACCCTGCATGCAAGGATTGTTTGTTCGTAAATGTACGCAAGGACCATGAATCATGTGCTTGACAACAAGCTCGTGCAATTTAGGATATCTTGATATGTCAGGAATTTCAGCACACACAATCTTATCATAATGGTCGGGATTATTGATTATGTGTTGCTGGTACAAGATAAGAAGAAAATATGCATGTGGCAAACCACGCTTTTGAAACTCGATGACATAAACGTATGCTTTGACTTCTCCTAGAATATGTTTCTTGAAGAGTTGTTCCTTAAGATCCTCTAATTTAGCACAAAACACTCTTGAAACAAGCTCGGGACGATCTTGTGCGGTTTGACCAACTTTCAAATTATCACATATCTCAGGCCACCGAGGATTACACATCACTGTAAGGAACAAATCAGGCTTGCCGTGATCTTGAACTAAAGTCATCGTATCTAGAAACCAACAGCGCATGTCGCGAGGCCCTACGATGAAAGATGCAAGCAAGACAATCCGTTGTCCCCCTCTGTTTGGATTAACCTTACCAGCATTAACGCAATCCACAATACCTTGATATAGTTCTGCTCTTATCTTAGCCTGGTTTTGTTCACAAAACTGTAAACGTTGTGTCTTAATCTTTATGTAAACATCTATAACAAACTGTTGTAGCAATCTACCACCAAACAGAAGCATGTTCTCAACAGATCTATTTTGTAATTTGTAACAATTGTACTCTCTCATAGCTACGGTTGTTCTACCATGTCGTGTGTTTGCCTCTGAATAGTTATGATATTTAAAAACAAATCATTAATTAAAAATAATACACGTTAGAGTATTATTTTTTATCATCACTTAGAAAAGAAACATAAATTGTTGGTACCTTTCGTTTCTTCGTTGATGTTGTCATTATTGTTGTGAACTTCATTGAGTACTACTCCTTGACGTGGTATGTTAGGATGCCGACCTGACTCACCATTAGAAAAAATAGAGGATACGATAATGGATCGTAACAACCAAAGTAAGGCCGGATAGTTTGACTATATTCTAACCTACCGTAGACAACAATATTTCTTTTGTACGAAGTGATATTGTCATTACCTTCAACCCAAATACCAGCAACCTATAAAATGTTGCATTATAAACAAGTAAATCAATATGTAGTGTTCGTTAGAGGATCCTCACGTTGAAATTAAAATAATATTATTTAAACCTCGGATGTGGTTGGTCGGTTGTTCACCCTTTGGTCAAGATCCATAGAAGCATTTAAAGTGACTATATAGTTGTCTAGAGGTCCTAGTTCCGCAAGACTTCGAAATGTGTTGACATATGGGTTTGTAGAAAGAGCATGTGTCACGATCTCAGTGATGCTTCGATCAAGATTTGGACATTGGAATCTATGATCTAACTGGGTATCGGGATCATAAAAATACAACTGTAAATACCTAGGCTTTCCATCCCGTGAAACTTATTGGTCGATATTGTGATATATTCCTTTATGTGCACGAAACGTATAGACACCTGTAGGGTTTGCAAGAACACAAAATCCATGTTTAACCATTTAAACTTTCAGAAAACGCAGCGGACATATATAGCTTTAAAACCAATTTATAAGCTGAATATTTCATGTTCTTAGTGTCCATTCAATTGTAGAAAAAGTTAGGATCTCAGCCCTTGGTTTAATCGATTGAACAGATATAGCAGCGGAATAGCTCAGAATTAGACAAATTCAAACAAGAACAATTGATATAAAACGATAAAAGAATTTTGTTATAGAGAGAGAAATATCCGACAAAAGGAATATTGCATTAAGATTGTCGGCCTCAAAGGCACGATTACATGTGAGTCATCTTTCCTTATAAAGGAAAGAATGACGTAGACTGATGTCACCTGAAAGTGACATGTAACCGTTTTATAACTACTGATGTTTAACAACTACTGAAGATGTCAACAACTGACATCTTCTTACAAATGTTCCTAAGTGTTAAACATCTCATTTACAACTACTGAAAAACATAAAACTACTGAAACTACAACAACTGAAGAACAACCTCTTCAGTTGTTTACAAGTACTGAAAAGAAAAATAAACAAACTACTGAAAGGAAAAGAAAACTACTGAAGAAGAAAAACCATCACAACAACTGAAGAAGCCCTCTTCAGCTGTTGTCATCAGCTGTTAACATCAGCTGATGTCTTCAGTACTTGAACATCAGACTTTGTCTTTCAGCTGTTGATCTTCAGTCTTTGTCTTCAGTACTTGTTGAAGTCTTCAGATTTTAGATCTTCAGCTGTTGTCTCAGTCTTTGTCTTCAGTACTTCAGACGTACTTCAGCAGTTGTATTCTTCAGACTTTGTAGAACAGCTGATCAGGTCTTCTTCAGCTGTTGTGATGTCTTGTGGGACTTAGAGGTTTCTCTGATCAGGCTCATTGGTTCTTTTGGTCCAACAAACTCCCCCTGAACCAATGCAGCCAAAACCTCTAAGTTATTGACGAGTCCCACTTATTTTGGCAGATAGATTGGTCTCTTAATCCTCTTGATCAGATGAGAAGTGACCCTTTTTCAGCACCGGCCTGGGAAGAAGTCTCTAATGATCTGTTTGGCATGATATGGTTGGGAGCTCTGTATTGGGGACTTGGACACCGAGCTGTTGCCCCAACCATGAGATCTACTTCCCGTGTATCAGCCTATATGATTCCTGGTGTAAGCCCTTAAAAACATGATTTGCTCATCCATTGTCAGCACCTCGGGCACACCATCAAATAATCCTTCTCGGCCATACACTTCAGATATGTACTTGGCCTATTTTCCATTCTTGAGCTCAACCGTGGTTATTTGTCTATAAGCAAACTCATCTGGATGAGTTCCTTCTAAGAGCAGGTTGAGCTCTTCTTGTTTGAAGTTTTCAAGTCGTTTGTAAACCAATCCCTTCTTTATAATTTTGTTCTCTAACATCTTTTGAGGTGGTTGTTTGGCTTCATAGGCTTTCTTGAACTCTTCAACAATTTCCAAGGGGACACTACAAGCACCACAGTGATGTCTTCGTCGACAACTCTCTTCACTTGGCCCTTGTATCTTGAAGGAATTTCTTTCTTGACAATCCGGTGTGCCACCCTAGGATCAGGCCATATCCTTACTCTTTCCCTTTGGTATTGAAAGGTATTAGCAAGGGTGTACAATCTTAATACTTCTTTCTTCATGCTGATCATTGAAGAGGATGTAGCATATGCTTTGTCAATGCTTTTCAGCATTTCCTCATCATGTTTTTGCATCTGTTCCTCTTCAATCTTTATCATTACATCATGCATTTGAGAAGCAAGAGTGATGGACATTGGTTTAGCCTTAGGCAAAGTAATGACTGCAGAGAGTGGCAGTCTGTCTTCATCCTCCTCTTCATCTTCATCAGGCCTCAGTACCTTTCTTTTCTTTTGGCTAGGTACATCACTGGCAATGGGTTTTAGAGGTAAAGGATTTGGTTTTGTGGGTTGGATGGTTGGTTTAGAGGGTAAAGGAGTTGTTTTAGTGGGTTGTGGAGATAGTGATTTTGAGGATTGAGGCTTTTCAGACTGTTTTAGCATTTTGGCTGTAAGGGAGGCTTTGGTAAATTTTGTCAGTTCTTTTCGATTCCCAACCCCAGCTTCATTCAATACCTCAATCACTAAACCTTTGGAGTATTCTTCAGACGAACAAATCTTGGTGGTTATTGCCAAGATGTTGTCCCTGGTCCAGGCCCTTATTTCCATTAGAGATCTTCCCAAGTATTTAGCTATAAATCTGATCATTATCTCCAGCCTTTCTCTTTCTAAGGCATCATAGCTAGCCCATCTTGAATTGATCTCCTCTGTTTCCATCCTTCTGATCTCGGAGTCTAGTTGTTTGATGTCAAAACCCTGCCTATACAACTGCTCAATGATTTTATCCATTGAACGGTTATGGTTGGCGTCAGCTTCTTTCACCATATCCTTCAGCTCCTTCTCCTTCTCAGACTCTCCTTTTCTCTTTTGATATGTGACATGAAAGTCTTTTTGACTTTCATTCACTTCAGCTCCCTTCACACTCTCCTTCTCCTTCTCATTTACAACCTCAGATTCTTTCGCCTTCTCCCCATCTATCCTCTTCCTTTTTCCTTTAACTAACTGACTCTCCCCCTTTTTGGTTGCATTGGGTGCAAGGGTTTGAGCAGTAGAAAGAGATTTAGTCACCAACTCCTCCACCAAGGGTTGTATTATTGTAGGAAGCCTCTCATCAATGGCTTTGATCACTATATCTGTGATCATGGGAGTGATGAGAGGTAGGGAATTTTGAAAGGTAGCAACTGATTGATCAGGATGGTTCTGTTCCTGAGAATCAGTGCCGAAAGCAGAGGCTGGTGGCTTGGAAGTATATACTGGCTCAGTGTGTAGGGGACCTTCAGAAGAAGGTGCCATCTGTGGGTGTATTGTGGTGGCAGATGGACTTGCATCCTGAGACATCTTGGCCAGCAGCTCTTTGAGTCTGCTAACCTCATCCTCTAGAATGGTGTTTTGAGCAACTACATCATAGAAGAAGCTCAGGTCATCATCAGTTGTGACTGAATCACCTGACCTCCTGACAAAGTCAGAATGAACATGCCTTGAGTGTAGATCAATTGTAGCATGTGCCCCTTGTTCTCGGTTCTGGGGACTTCCAGCCTCAGGACTATGTCCTTCATCAGCTGTTGCCACTGGTGAGGACTTAGAGATGTTACCAACTGCATCCTGGTCATTTGCTGAGTCAGGAGCAGTGGCAGCCTCACCAGAAGTTCGCACCTCCTTATCTACACTAGAAGATGGAACATGATAACCCCTGTGCTGTGGGTTGACAGAAGCATTGTGATCCTCCCCCTCAGGTGTTGAGGTTATCCCAGTAGTAATTGGTGTCTGGGTGGGGGGTGAGGAATGCAACTGCGTCAGCACTTTTGCAATAATGATAGTAGGGCTTTGAGGGGCGGTTGCATCAGGAGAGGGTGTGGAAGCAGTGTGCACCCGGGACAGGTGGTGCTCTTCAATGGTAATCCCCTCAAGTGAGGAGGATCCCAGCATTGTGGCTTCCCTTTGAGTTGTTGCTTCAGGTTCCTTTTGAGAGGAAACCTGAGCGGCTTCAGTTGGTGGAGTCACAGTCTCTACTGGGGGGTTATTTCCAGCAGAGATAACCTGCGTTGGTGCAGCAGGAGCATCCACAGGGGACTCAATTCCCTGAGTAGCTTTCTTAGGCTTCTTCTTTGTGGGTTTGGAGGGGACTTTGGATGTGGAGGTGGAGGCTGTGGGTTCCAGCTGCGTGGGTTTGCGCAGCTTGGCAACCTGTTTGAGAGTTTGGTCAGTGTTGTGTCGGGAGTATACCTCCGGCAATACAGCCAAAGCAGGGACTCCCAGACCAACTAGTCCCTCAGCAGAAAGCTGATTCTCTATTATGGCCATTATAAACCAAGGATATAGTATCCAACGGTTAGAAAGTGGTTTTGTGGCCATATCCTTGAGTTCAAGAAAAATTATTTCAGAAAAGTTTAGTGGTTCTTGTTCAAGGATAGAGAACAATACCTGTTGCCATCTGGAAGACAGTTGATCCCAAGAGGAAGTCTTCGGAGCCAGGCAAACATTTACCATATGAAATAATAATCGTTCAGCATCTGGAAAATGTTTCTTCAGGATTGTTGAAGCACTAAGATCACCCTGATATCCATGTTGTCCAAAGGAAAGATCAAGTTGGCGCTTAGGATATCCAACAGGGTAGGCAGCATCATCTAACAGTAATATTTGGCGGATGGTAGCAGTAGAGATGACCACCTTATGCGAGTTGATAGATGAAAGGATAGATTCTCCATTAACGGTCGCATTCATCCAGAACTGACGTAGCGAATCGGCATAAATGATTGGATTAAAAGGAAAGCCGTTTTTAGTGGGGATTGGACCATAAGATCTATAGCATTTTCAAATTTGGTCCAGAAGGGCGATTTTGTAAGGTACGCGACACAGTTGTGTCGAGGTTTGAGTTGCATGGTCGCCATTAATGAAGGTGAAAGGTTTTCAGAGCTTTTGAAAAGTTAGGTCGTGAAAGAATGAAAAACTCTGAAAGAGGGATCAGGTATATATAGGGTACGGGTTATGAAACGACTGAAGGTTTTGGTGTTAGTCATCAGTATTTGAAGCTACTGATGACGTGGTATTAACTTTCAGACGTTTGAAACGACTGATGGTATTGGTGTGGTCAGCAGTTATAAAACAACTGAAGACATGGTGTTTACTATCAGACGTTGAAACAACTGAAGTCTCTGATTTAGGCATCAGTAGTTTTAAAAACTACTGAAGACAAGTTGGACTTCAGATGTTGAAACAACTGAGGACTTGGTATTAGTCATCAGTAGTTGTGAAACTACTGAAGACCGTGGTTTTGCCATCAGTTGTTGTAAACAACTGAAGACTTGGTGTTAGTCATCAGTAGCTGTGAAACTACTGAAGACATGGTATTGCTTCAGTTGTTTATAAAGAAACAGCAGTTTGTGAACTACTGAAGAGAGAGTACTCATCAGTAGTTGTCGTCAATTCATAGCCTTTCAGCTGTTTCATACTGTCCTCAACACTTACTCATCAGCTTTTAGCTGTTTTCAGTAGTTTCATAGGACATCAGTACTTATCTGTTTCTACTGATTTCAGTAGTTGTAACTACATCAGTAGTGTAGAACAGATAAAGTACAGTACTTAAAGCATTTAGCCTTCAGTAGTTATAAAAACTACTGAGGGTAAAATAACTCATCAGTACTTATATGTGACATGGTTACCAATGATCATCAGTAATTACTGAGATCATCAGTAGTTGTCACTTATTCTAGCTGCAGCATACCAAGCCTTAACACCAGGTTGTGGAAAGTTGAACTATCCAAAGGCTTAGTAAAAATGTCTGCAAGCTCATCAGCACTAGGCACAAACATAGGATTAATTAGACCCTTTTCAAACAATCTCTTATAAAATGATGTCTAATTTCTATATGTTTGGTCCTAGAGTGCTGGACAGGATTTTTGACAATGCAAAGAGCTGAAGCACTATCCATTAATAATGGAGTCTTAGTCTCTGTAATGCCATAATCCAAAAGTTGATTCTGAAGCCAGAGTATTTGGGATGTACAACTTGCAGCAGCAATGTACTCGGCTTTAGCAGTGGATGTAGCAACAGATGTTTGTTTCTTACTCTGCCAAGAAATCAAACAGTTGCCTAGGAATTGGCATCCACCAGAACTTGATTTCCTGGTCAACTTACATCCTGCATAGTCACTATCAGAGAAAGCAACTAATTTGCAAGAATGTCCAGTGGAATACCATAAGCCTAGAGATTGTGTGCCTTGCAGATATCTAAAGATCCTCTTGACTGCAATCAGATGAGACTCCTTAGGTGCAGCCTGAAATCTAGCACAAACACATGTAGCAAACATAATATCTGGTCTAGAAGCTGTTAAATACATCAAGGAACCAATCATACATCTGTAAAGGGTTTCATCAACACCTTTACCTTTCTGATCAACATCCAATTGTGTGGTGTTGCACATGGGAGTAGAACAAGATTTACAGTTGTGTAAATCAAACTTATTCAAAAGATCTTTTGTGTATTTAGACTGATGAATGAAAATTCCATCAGCTTTTTGTTTGATTTGCAAACCTAGAAAGAACTGTAATTCTCCCATTGCACTCATTTCAAACTTCTGTTGCATTAAGGTTTGGAAATCCTCACACAATTGGGGATCAGAGGATGCAAATATAATATCATCAACATAAATTTGAACAAGTAGCTTATGCTGATCCACCTTCTTAATAAATAAAGTTTTATCTATGGAGCCTCTAGTGAAATTATTCTGTAGAAGAAAGTTTGATAAGGTCTCATACCAAGCTCTAGGTGCTTGTTTCAACCCATAAAGAGCTTTATCAAGCTTATATACCCATTCTGGGTGCTTATTATCCTCAAAGCCTGGTGGTTGACACACATAAACTTCTTCTTTTATTGTACCATATAGAAAAGCACTTTTGACATCCATTTGGAAAACTTTAAGATTGTGGAGTGCAGCATAGGCTAAAAACAATCTAATTGCCTCCAGTCTGGCTACAGGGGCAAAGGTTTCATCATAATCAATACCTTCTTCTTGTGCAAACCCCTGCACAACCAGTCTGGCCTTGTTCTTAACAATTAGCCCATTTTCATCAGTTTTATTCCTAAACACCCATTTAGTGCCTATTGCACACTTACCTGGGGGTAGAGGAACAAGCTCCCACACTTGCTGTTTCTTGAACTGAAGAAGCTCAAGCTGCATGGCTTCAACCCATCCATTGTCCCTCAAAGCAACATGATAGTTCTTCGGCTCTAGCTGACTGATGAAGAGAGCATAGAAGCAGAAATTGGACAACTGGCTTCTGGTTGAGACACCAGCATTGATATCACCAAGGATTTGAGATATTGGGTGATTTTTCAGCTCTTGGTAAACAATCAAATCTGTGCAAGTATTTGTAGGGTCTTCAGCAGCAGCAGATGTTGATGCAGATTCTTGAAACCATGAAGATGGTGGCAACTCAAATGAAGTTGAGGATGCAGAAATCTCATCAGCATTTGTTGTGGATGGTGCGGCTGGAGCTACAGGAGCATCAGGTTTAGAGGACGCAGGCAGTTGATCACTAAACCTGAAGAGGTGATTACTACTATCATCATCATCTTCAGTAGTAACACCAGGTGGTGAACTGTTGACAGGAGCAACAGCAGGAGATTGATAAGGAACATATTGCAGTATGTCCAAATCAAAGAGCTCCACAGGGCTTTGTGGAATCTTGTCCTTTGGAGATTCATTGAATTTGACATGTAAAGTCTCTTCAACCATCTTTGTTCTGCAGTTGAAGACTCTGTATGCCTTGCAAGTTGATGAATAACCAACAAAATACCCTGCATCCACCTTAGGATCAAATTTCTGGAGCTGATCCTTTGTGTTGAGAATGAAACAGGGACACCCAAATGCTCTAAAAAATGAAATGAGAGGGGCCAAATGATGTAGAACTTCATATGGAGTCTTCATCAACCTCTGATTTATTAGTACTCTATTCTGCACATAGCATGCTGTGTTGACCGCTTCAGCCCAAAAGGTCAATGGCAGTCCAGAATCAGCCAACATAGACCTTGCAGCTTCAATGAGGGTCCTGTTCTTTCTCTCCACAACTCCATTCTGTTCAGGAGTTCTTGGAATACTAAACTGTCTCTTTATTCCCTTGGAAAGGTAGAATTCATCAAGTGTATTGTTCCTGAATTCTGTTCCATTATCACTTCTAATACACTTGACTGAGAGGGAATATTGCTTCTCAGCATACAACACAAAGTTTATGATCTTCTGTGCAGCTTCATCCTTTGAATATAGAAAGAAAGTCCATACAAATCTAGAGTAATCATCCACAATTACCAGACAGTATTTTTTCTGTGCCATGCTCATCACTCTCACAGGACCAAAGAGATCCATGTGAAGAAGTTGTAAGCAGGCAGTGGACTTTGGTTCTTCAATAGGTGGAAATGAAACCTTGTGATGTTTTCCTTTCAAACAAGCAGTGCAGTTGTTTTCACACTTGAACTCCTTCATAGGCATTCCCCTCACTAAACTATGGTGTATCAGCTGATTCATGTTCTTGAAATTAACATGTCCCAGCCTTCTATGCCATAGATTAGATTCTTGAGGAGAGGCCTTGGAAAATAGGCAAGGATGGCCTTTGTGATCAATTTTCTTGGAAAGATCTAAGGCATACACTCTTCCTGTCCTGTTGGCCTTCAGGAGAGTGTGAGCATCCAATACCTTGTCAATCAAACTCAGAACTTGGATGACAGAATCCTGCAGTTCTGGCTTGTGAAAAGGGCAACATGGCCTTTGTCACACAATTGACTGACACTCAAAAGATTATACTTGAGATTTTCCACATGGTTGACATCATCAAACTTATTTCCCCATTGGAAACAAAGCCCTTCCCGATGATGTAACCTCTTGCATCATTGCCAAAAGAAACAAATCCCTTCCTTCCTGGAGAGTAGTCATTAAGAAGTGAGTGTTCCCAGTCATATGCATAGATCCTCCACTGTCTACATACCAGAAGCTACTTTGGCATGTTGAAGAAACCTGTGATACCTGTGTTGAAGTGGTATTTGAGGATGATCCATCAGAGGATTCCAAAGCCATGAGAGCTAGATTTCCAAAAGGATGCTCACCACCATGTTGACCAGCACCTGAGAACAGTTGTTCATTACCAGACACATCATCTGGTAAACTGCTCCAGTCAACAACTCCTGGTGTGAAGAAGCTGTGTTGTTGAAGTTGATTAGGTTGATGAGATTGGGATGGTTGAGGCTCAGGGAGTGCATGTGGTTGCTGAGCAGTGGGTGCTTGAACCTGGCCTGGTTGTGGCATGTAATAGCAGGGGTATGGATATGGCATTGGCCCCTGTGGAACAAAATATGCAGGAGATTGTGGTTGATGATGATAACCAGAATTGACAGGTTGTTGACCTCTGTTTTGTTGACTATTGCCAGGGAAAGTCACAAAAGGTGCAGGAGAGTTAGATCCAGATGATCTACATTCTCTTGCAAAGTGCCCAAGCCTGTGGCATTTATGGCACTTCAACTTACTCTTGTCAAAACCAACTTTGGTTTTGCCAGAGAGTCCTGGGAATTTCCTTCCAGTTCTTTTGTAGAACTTCTGAGATCTGATATTTATCAAGGCCATTTGGCTCAAAATATCCATCTCTTCTAAGTCATCATCAGCAATCCCCTTGAGATCATCCATGATGAAACATAGATTGTCACAATTACTACCAGCAGAATAACTATCAACACTCACAAAGGCAGGCTCAGAAGTGTTTGTAGAGAAATCAATATGCTCATCATACTGGCTTTCAGATGACGCATATTCTGGCTCTTGATGTCCAATCAGGGCAGTGTTCCCTGGACAAAATCCTCAGTGAGCTTGCCAGATGAAACCAATTTCCTTTTCTGCTCTATCTCTCTCTCGAATGTAAGCAGTTTCCCATGAAGTTGGGTGAGAGATAGGCGATCAACATCAGCATTTGAGCGTAGAACAATGGTATATGTGTTCCATCTCTCAGGCAGTGATCTTAAAAATCTATGGTTCATCTGACTCCTGGTATATTCATGTTTAACCATTTTCAATTCAGAGATTAAACATGAAAACCGCTCAAATTGTTGAGTCAGAGTCTCACCCTTTTTATGAGAGAAAGTCTCATATTGTTGGGCGAGGATTTCCTGTTGTTTGCTAAAACCTCATCAGTACCACCAAATTGTTCTTTGATGGCATTCCAGAGGTCATGAGCAGACTCACAATGCAGAAGCCCAGAGTAAATCTCATTAGGAATAGCCATAGCCAAAATTCCATGGGCTTTTGCATCGATTTCAAACAACTTCTTGTCCTCATCGGAGTATTGCTCCTTCTTCTTTGGAACCAAATGGTTTGTTTCCGGATCATTCACCATTGGCTTATGTGGTCCATGTACCACAGATGTCCAACAACCTGAGCTATTGACAGACAGGTGATGGAGCAATCTTCTCTGCCAAATGTTATACTCATTCCTCACCAAGATCGGAGGCTTGGTAGAGGATCCAGTATTGAAAGGATCATTAGAAGAAGTAGTCATTGTGAAAATCAGACAGATTCAAGTAAAATCACAATAAATTTAGCTCAAAACCACACAGAACCTCAAATAAAACGGCCAGAAGCGATACACTCTCAATCTCTATAACAGATCCTTGCGAATTTTGCTAATTCGATTAAACTTAGAGCGATTGAACAGTTTCAATGATCAATTGTTAGATCGATCAATGATTAACCAGCTCTGATACCATTTGTTAGGATCTCAGCCCTTGGTTTAATCGATTGAACAGATATAGCAGCGGAATAGCTCAGAATTAGACAAATTCAAACAAGAACAATTGATATAAAACGATAAAAGAATTTTGTTATAGAGAGAGAAATATCCGACAAAAGGAATATTGCATTAAGATTGTCGGCCTCAAAGGCACGATTACATGTGAGTCATCTTTCCTTATAAAGGAAAGAATGACGTAGACTGATGTCACCTGAAAGTGACATGTAACCGTTTTATAACTACTGATGTTTAACAACTACTGAAGATGTCAACAACTGACATCTTCTTACAAATGTTCCTAAGTGTTAAACATCTCATTTACAACTACTGAAAAACATAAAACTACTGAAACTACAACAACTGAAGAACAACCTCTTCAGTTGTTTACAAGTACTGAAAAGAAAAATAAACAAACTACTGAAAGGAAAAGAAAACTACTGAAGAAGAAAAACCATCACAACAACTGAAGAAGCCCTCTTCAGCTGTTGTCATCAGCTGTTAACATCAGCTGATGTCTTCAGTACTTGAACATCAGACTTTGTCTTTCAGCTGTTGATCTTCAGTCTTTGTCTTCAGTACTTGTTGAAGTCTTCAGACTTAGATCTTCAGCTGTTGTCTCAGTCTTTGTCTTCAGTACTTCAGACGTACTTCAGCAGTTGTATTCTTCAGACTTTGTAGAACAGCTGATCAGGTCTTCTTCAGCTGTTGTGATGTCTTGTGGGACTTAGAGGTTTCTCTGATCAGGCTCATTGGTCTTTTGGTCCAACAGAAAAGCAAACCAAACAAAAGGATCATGTATGTGAATGAAACAAGCTATGAACATACAAAATCGTACATAAAATCACAGCTAGAACAAGCTGTGACAACTACTTGTTCCAGCAGCAAATGTCGACCAAAATGGGGGTTTTGATGCTTGTTCTTTTGGCAAGACTCCAATGGAGGACTCCTCAAGCTAGTATACCCCAAGCTTGATGGCAACACCCTTTCTTGTTAGGTAGAATCACCCAAAAATCGGCTTCAAAACTCTTCCTTTTCTTGTTAGAACCGTGAGGTTGAGAGAGAGAGAGAGATTTCAGCCTATTGCATGTAAAATGTGTGGTACTCTCTTGTGGAGTGTTCAAGACAAGAATTAAGTGTGTGTGGGTGTCCAAAGCAAGTTTGGTCCAATGGGGAACCAAGGGAGGGCGGCCGAAAATTTGGGTTTTAAAAACCCTTCAATTTGATTATCACACATTAACATGTCTTGTGAACTAGACATATAATAAATTGTATGTACAATATATATATATATGTATTTACATACTTATACAATTAACCATTTAATTTATAAGTTGTAATTCCCACTATTATTTGATGTCATTTAACTAATTTAAACAACACTTCAAATAATATTGTTTGAACAAATTATCCTAATAAGTTGTTCCCACTCACATGCAACTTATTTAGAAAACCCATTTTCTAAATTGGTGTAAATATTTAATTGCATGATCACATCATCAATTAAATATTTAATTGGTGTTGCCAAACTTGTTATTGGGTATAACCCGACTTGGATCATAACGTACTAACCACATCAATATTCTAAGTGTCTTGGGCACACAGAATCCAACAATCTCCCACTTGCCAAGATTCATAGAAGATTGATGTAAGCAGTAAATACCGCCTAACAACGGTTCACTACCCTTAATACGCATGACTTGTAGCCATTCAATTCAAGTACCCTACTTGAAATGATCTAGGTGAATCAAACATCTATCCTTTTGTTTCAGATGTCATGTTAAATCCAAGAACACAGAATGATCATTTCTTGTTGATTTAACTTATCAGGCCTTAGACATCTAACTCTCAACGAATAAGAGGAACAAATTCCATCTTGACTACATATGTTTCTCACAGACACCTCGTGTCATACCTGAATATACCCTTATGTACTGTCCACTATTTCAGGATAGTGAAGAAGAAGCTCAAGGTGTAACACTTGGTGAATATCAAAAGCCAATATGTATCTCAGGTCGGAGGATACCAAATGATATTCGCCTTTACTCAAAATTACTTATGATCAATCAATAAGATTCCATGCAGTAAAATTTGAGATGCGGGTTAGTCCAATATTTGTATCCCACAAATATCTATGAACTTTGGTAGCAACCCATTGCTCTATATTCATCCTTATGAATATCAACCAATCCAAGTTCATAATAGTCTTACCTTCAAACTTGCTCCCACAAGTATGAACGACTACGGACATTAGAGTAAACATTTTACTCATGGATTAAACATGCTAAAATGGAATATTATTTGAAACATTATAACCAAATAACTTTATTCAAATAATAGAAAGTTCCACATATCCAATTACAAAATTTACAGATCAAATCCAATCACTAGAATATCGAAGTCCCATGGCACAAGTATGACCTTCATGCTTTGCCTTTTCAAGGAGCTTCGTGAGAGGATCCGCAACGTTTTGATCCGTGTGAACTTTGCGAATACATATCTTTCCCTTTTCAACTTCATCTCGTATGTAGTTGAATCTCCGCTCAATGTGCCTAGTCTTTTGATGAGCACGAGGTTCCTTGATTTGAGCAATCGCACCCTCGTTGTCACAAAAGATCTCTAGGGGTTCCTGAATGGAAGGGACAACCCCGAGATCGGCAATGAATTTCTTCAACCATGCAGCTTCTTGAGCTGCCAATGAGGCGGCGACATATTCTGATTCTGTAGTTGATAGAGCCACCACATCCTGTTTGGAGCTCTTCCAAGAGACAGCTCCTCCATTCAGAATGAAAATGTATCCCGATTGAGACCGTGAATCATCACGATCGGTTTGGAAACTCGCATCCGTGTAACCTTTTACAACGAGTTCCTCGTCACCAGATCCATAGATTAGGAACATATCTCTTGTCCTCCTTAGGTACTTAAGTATGTTCTTAACAGCCATCCAATGACTGTTTCCAGGATTCTGCTGGTAACGGCTTGTCATGCTTAAGGCGCATGACACGTCCGGTCGAGTGCATATCATTGCATACATGATGGATCCTATAGCAGATGCGTATGGGATTGCCTTCATTTTATCTTGCTCTTCCTTTGAGCTTGGACATTGAGCCGTACTCAATATCGTTCCTCTTTGAATAGGTACGGTACCTTTCTTAGAATTCTCCATCTTGAACCTTTTCAAGATTTTATCAATATATGCACTTTGATTCAAACCAATCAACCGCCTTGATCTATCCCTATAGATCTTTATTCCCAGAATATAAGCGGCTTCACCAAGATCCTTAATGGAAAAACAACTTCCAAGCCAGATTTTTACACCTTCCAAGGTTGGAATGTCATTTCCAAATAGCAGTATGTCATCAACATACAATACTAGGAAAGTTATTGTGCTCCCACTAGCCTTCTTATACACACATGCTTGATCAGCGTTTTTGATGAAGCCAAATTTCTTGACCTCCTCATCAAAGCGATGATTCCAGCTTCTCGATGCTTGTTTCAATCCATAGATTGATTTCTTTAACTTGCATACTTTATTAGGATGTTTTGGATCGACAAAACCTTCAGGCTGAACCATATAGACATCTTCCTCAAGATATCCATTTAGGAAAGCGGTTTTGACATCCATTTGCCAAATCTCATAATCATAATGAGCAGCTATGGCAAACAATATCCTTATAGACTTTAGCATCGCAACAGGTGAGAAGGTTTCATCATAATCAACCCCTTGAGTTTGAGTGAAACCTTTTGCTACAAGTCTAGCTTTATAGGTATCCAAGTTTCCATGCATATCCGTTTTCTTCTTAAAAACCCACTTACTTCCAACTATTTTGGAGTTAAGAGGTGGTACAACCAAGTCCCATACTTGATTGTCATACATGGATTGCATCTCAACGTTCATGGCTTCAAGCCATTTGTCACAATCCGTATTGGACACTGCATCATGGTATGTGGTTGGTTCATCAGAATCTATCACATAGCATCCATCCATGAAAAATCCGTATCTTTCAGGCGGATTACTAATTCTAGCACTTCTGCGAACGTCTTGTGTGTTTTGATCAACCCCTTGATCATCCTCAACATCCTCATGTTGAGTGCTACTTTCAACCAAACGTATATCGGGTTGTGGTTCTTGATCCTCTTCAAGATCCACTGTTCTACTGCCAGCTCCTTCCATAAGGAACTTTGCTTCTAAGAACTCACCCTTTCTGGCAACAAACACCTTTTGTTCCAGTGGATCATAGAAATAATATCCCATAGAATCTCTAGGATATCCAATAAAGATACACTTGGTGGATCGGACTTCCAATTTGTTTGGGGTGGGAGTTTTAACATAAGCCTCACAACCCCAAACCCTTAAGTATGATAGGGATGGAACCCTTCCATGCCATATCTCAAAAGGTGTCCTTTCCACCTTTTTGGTTGGGGTCATATTTAGAATACGGGCCGCCGAGAGCAGAGCGAAACCCCAAAATGATAGAGGTAATGTGCTTCTAGCCATCATAGATCGAACCATATCCAATAAGGTTCGATTCCTCCTCTCAGACACACCATTATGTTGTGGTGTTCCAGGTGGAGTGAGTTGTGAGACAATCCCACAACTCCTAAGATGATTTTGAAAGGCATCACTTAGGTATTCACCTCCTCTATCGGTACGAAGAATTTTAATTGACTTGTTGAGTTGATTTTCTACTTCATTTTTGAAGATTTTGAACATTTCAAAAGCTTCGTCTTTGTGCCTTAACAAGTACACATACCCATAGCGACTATAATCGTCGGTAAAGGTAATGAAGTATCTTTCACCACTCCTAGTCATTGGCTTAAAAGGACCACATACATCCGAATGTATGATTCCTAATAAATCTTTTGCCCTTTCGGTAGTTCCACTAAAGGGTGCCTTAGTCATCTTACCTTGTAAACAAGACTCACAAACATCAAATGAATCACATTCATTTGTTTTTAAAAGACCATTCTTTTGAAGTGTTTGTAAACGTTTCTTGTTTATATGACCAAGACGACAATGCCAAAGATAGGTATCACTTAAGTCCAACTTGAGTTTCTTGGTGTTAGTTTGGTACAATGAACTATTTAAAGTATTTTCATGAACCAATTCATAAATACCATTAATTGGAATAGCTTTAAAATAGAACATACCATTTAAAGAAACATGAATATCATTTTCAATAAAAGATAATACATAATCATAATGTCTTAATTGGGATACAGAAATAATGTTCCTAGTCAAACTAGGAGCATACAAAACATTCTTCAAAATAACTTCCAAACCACTTGGAAGTCTTAGGATGTAGTCTCCACAAGCTTCAACTAAGACTTTAGTTCCATTTCCCATGAAGAGGCTAGCATCCCCTTGTTTGAAGTCCCTACTTCTTGTGAACCCCTACAACAAATTGCAAATGTGAGTTCCACATCCGGTATCCAATACCCATGTGTTAGAAGATGTAACATTAAGATCAATATGAATTATGTATATTGTACCTGAGGTTTGCCCGGCATCCCTCTTGGCTTTCAACTCTTGGAGATGGACAGGACAATTCCTTGCCCAATGTCCAATCTCCCCACACTTGAAGCATGGGTCATTTGTAGCAACCTTTTGCTTCTTCTCTTGTGGTTTGGGTGGCACCCTTGCCACCCCTTTCCCTTTTCCCCAAGCGGGTCCCTTACCCTTGGCAACCTTTGCCTTGGGTGGGGGACGAGGCCTTTTGTTGTTCCCACCTTCATTAATGGTGAGAACGGGTAAAACTCTTTTACCCATGGCCGCTTCGGCCGTTTTGAGCATTGAGTGAAGCTCACAAATGCTTTTATCCCAAGCATTCATGCTGTAGTTCAACACGAATGTCTCGAACCTTTGGTAAGGCCATTGAGGATCAAATCCGTGGCAAATTCCTTCGAGACGGGACAATTAAGCCTCTCGAGGCGGTCAATATGACTTTTCATCTTAAGTACATAAGATGAAACAGATTGGTTGTCGTCCATACGACATGCATGGAGTGCTCGAACCGTTTCGAAACGCTCAACCCTCGCTTGCTGTTGGAACGTTTCCTTCAGCTGGGTTATCATGTCATAAGCCCCGTGGTGTTCATACTCCTTTTGGAGATCCGGAGTCATGCTCGCTAGCATGAGACAAGACACTTGGACGGAGTCCTCAGTGTACTTTAGCCAATCATTCAAGGCCTCCTCATCATCCTCGCTAGGTTGATCAGGGATAGGGTCGTCTAAAACGTACGATCTTCTCTCTTGCTTGAGAACGATTCTCAAGTTTCGATACCAATCGATGAAGTTGTTGTGATTTAGACGTTCCTTTTGGAGGATCGCTCGTAAAGATTGGTTGGACGCGGAAGAGTTATCGGAATTATCATTATTAGAGGCCATCTACAAAATTTAACAAAGTTTTATTTAGTATTTTCGATATTATCAATTTTAATAATTAATGCCTATTAAGGTCAATTATATATTAAAATCTAGAACCCAACATTACATTTAAATTGTGGTTAGGTGACCTTTATCCCACGATTTAAATTAATAAGGTGGTCAACGATTGACGGTTGCAACCATTTGCAACTTCTAGAGGTATGGGATCGACCCTTGAACATCATATGTAAAGTCGGCATGTAAATCCCATCAACACCATTTGGAAACCACATTGTAGGTGATCAATTTAACATGGTTTGCAAATCAAGACATCCTACTTACACCCACGTGTGAGTTTGCCAAAACAAATGGTTAGGTGACCTTTATCCCATAAGTAAGGCATTCTCACCTCAAATCACAAGTTCCCTCAAAATGGTTAGGTGACCTTTATCCCACTAAGAGTTCCCAAGTGACTCAAGTGTTGTGTAAAAGGACGGTGTTGATCTCGTTTTTAAAATTTTAGAGATTTCTTAATTCTAGTTTAGAAAACTCTATGTACTTGTATTTGTATGCTTTCAAATACAAGGTACCCTATGGTTCTTAGATTAAAACCAATTTTAATCTTTAAAATCATTAAATCATTTTAATAACTTTTATTAACTTTAAAGAACCAACATTTTCAGCTTGTTAAGTTTGTTAATGAGTTTGTGATGAATATTCAAATACAAACCAACAATCAAACAACAAACAATCAAACAAGCATATATATACAAACATGAGTGCATAACCATAGCTACTAAGTTGACAACACTTGTTTGCCATCACAAGTGTTGTCATAAGGTCTTTTCTAAGGTTGAAAACAATCACAAAATGCCGGTCATCTTGGACCCCACTTGAACTTGCATCCATATGCTTCAAGTTCCATGTCTTTGATGTCCATCTTCGGGTCTTGAACTTGTGCATCTTCCTTTTACAAAATTGTATCCTAATACATTTTTCTAATAAAAGAAATGCACTTAATCTATTACAAACCCAAATGAATGAATAATTACAACCCAAATAATGAAACAAAATTACAACCAAATTGAATGAATGAATACAACCAACACAAGCATCCAAACATCACAAGGTCAATGGCTAGGTTATGCACTTTATCATCCAATGATCATAACATCAAAACATCTAATGAAACCCCTTTTAAAACCACCAAATTTCAGCCAACATAAACTGAAATTTTTTGGTTTTAAATACTGTCCAAACAATCAACACATCAAGATATGTATCTTTCAAGATCTAATCACTAGCATGTGTGATATGACCTTGAAAGTTGGGGAATCATTCAACCAAACAATAACAGCCCAAAAACAGCCTAAAATATGTCTATAAACATCCTTTAAAACCAATTTTAAAGAACAACACAAGCAAGTCATCCACATAACCGGCTCTAGATGCCATTGTAGGGTTTGCAAGAACACAAAATCCATGTTTAACCATTTAAACTTTCAGAAAACGCAGCGGACATATATAGCTTTAAAACCAATTTATAAGCTGAATATTTCATGTTCTTAGTGTCCATTCAATTGTAGAAAAGCAAACCCAAACAAAAGGATCATGTATGTGAATGAAACAAGCTATGAACATACAAAATCGTACATAAAATCACAGCTAGAACAAGCTGTGACAACTACCTTGTTCCAGCAGCAAATGTCGACCAAAATGGGGTTTTTGATGCTTGTTCTTTTGGCCAAGACTCCAATGGAGGACTCCTCAAGCTAGTATACCCCAAGCTTGATGGCAACACCCTTTCTTGTTAGGTAGAATCACCCAAAAATCGGCTTCAAAACTCTTCCTTTTCTTGTTAGAACCGTGAGGTTGAGAGAGAGAGAGAGATTTCAGCCTATTGCATGTAAAATGTGTGGTACTCTCTTGTGGAGTGTTCAAGACAAGAATTAAGTGTGTGTGGGTGTCCAAAGCAAGTTTGGTCCAATGGTGAACCAAGGGAGGGCGGCCGAAATTTGGGTTTTAAAAACCCTTCAATTTGATTATCACACATTAACATGTCTTGTGAACTAGACATATAATAAATTGTATGTACAATATATATATATGTATTTACATACTTATACAATTAACCATTTAATTTATAAGTTGTAATTCCCACTATTATTTGATGTCATTTAACTAATTTAAACAACACTTCAAATAATATTGTTTGAACAAATTATCCTAATAAGTTGTTCCCACTCACATGCAACTTATTTAGAAAACCCATTTTCTAAATTGGTGTAAATATTTAATTGCATGATCACATCATCAATTAAATATTTAATTGGTGTTTGCCAAACTTGTTATTGGGTATAACCCGACTTGGATCATAACGTACTAACCACATCAATATTCTAAGTGTCTTGGGCACACAGAATCCAACAACACCGTCTCTCATATTGTTCATTGTATCATCCAACGTCACACCCATTGAGTCGAAAGAAAAATTGGTGTTACAAGCACGTATGTTTTGCCTAAACATTTTTCCAACTTCATCCTGCAACGTGAAAAGTTGGTACAATTCATCTGGAATTTTTGAGTTTGCTAATATTGTTTTTCCACACATACAACAAAAGGTTGCAAATTCAAATGTGAATCGTTTTGCTCCACAATGAGGACATGGACTGCGTTCCTTTAAGACACGATGATCTCTAGGTATACCATCATAAACAAAATTATACGGATACTCTTCTATGCCCGAAATGTTTCAAATGGATGGTTGAATTTGAACACCTAAGGAATTTTTTGTAATAAGAAACATGAGTTGTAAAAGATGTAAAGTTTAATAAAAAAAACTTTGTTAAATAAATAGAAACCTTGTGACATTTTAGGTAAGACTTCATTTAAGACACGATGGTCTCTAGGTCTACCATTGTAAACAAAATTATACGAGTCCTCTTCCATATTCTCATCTCGGATGGATGGTTGATCAATAACATCAGAAATTTGAGGTAATAGTGTGCGCGGTTGAATTCGAATACCTAAGGAATTCCAAGTATTAAGTGTCGAAAGATGAAAAGATGTCAACTTTAATAAAGAAAGCATCATTCAAAAAAATATAAACCTCGTGATATTTTAGGCATGACTTTGTCATTTATAGAGGGGAGTGTTGTTGTCGGAGTACTATTATCGATTGGAGCACATCTAATATGAATACCATTTGAAATATGTTTTCCATCGTCTTTGCGTGTATCATAGCATGCTTCATCTCGAACCTTTCGTTTTTCTATCGAACTACATGACACATTCTGTTTTCGAATTTGTGTCATTTGACTACTATTAGTTTGTAAAATTCTTAATGATATCCTTTCCATTATTGGATCACTTAGGGGGACAATGCTTGCATCAATCTTTGATAGCTTGTTATTTTCTTTGCAAGAAGCATAATATCGTCTATTATACTCTTTTCTTTTTTCAGCCGACGTAGATGCATTTGAGGTAGAAACATCATTACAATCATTGCCCATTCTCTTTGTGTGAAGCATACTATTGCGTCTTGTACTCTTCTTGTTTTTCAACTAACATAGATGCACATGAGGTAGAAACATCAATACGATCTTTTGGTTGTCCATTAGTCATTGTAAATTGATAAATACCTTGTAAATTAAATAAAAGAGACTTATCATAGACAATCAATTTATGAAAGCATCATTACAATAACAGTAGACTACATGTGTTCTAAGCATCGTAACTGAAAAAAAACATTAAGTGAAAAGTCAACTAAAGAGTGGGTGAAATAAAGGTCTCCACAAAAACTACACCCTTAGAACCACGAAACGAAGTAACGGGATAAAAACATTCCAAGGGCTTTACATCCATTTTAATTTCATAAAGCTTCCCCAAATTGGTCATCACAAACCAATTACCATTTGTCATAAAAGGTGTTATGTCACACCATAATGAAAGCGGGATAGGAGGGATCAGAGAACATAAGAAGACCTTAATCCAATGCTTGTAGCAATCATAACTCAATTGATATCTCGCGTATGCCGGTTCTAACAAACATGTGAAGTTCATTTTTTACATTCACTAAATCTCCAAAATAATTTCCTGCAGAAGGAACTGGTGGAAAGCTTATCTCCTTAAGCTTCTCTGAGTTAACATCAAAACAAATCACCACATTTTTACCTCCAACCCAGCACTCACAAACAATGAATATAGAGTATCAACACATAACGTAGCACTTGACCAAGAGAAGGCGGGGAAAATGTACACCGTTCTTGTTATGAAAAGTATATTTCTCCAATAGGCTGATTTCCTAGAATAAATAGATGCACAAAGTAGACCACACGTATGCTTTACATGGAAGACCTTGTAATCATCGTAAGCATCAATGTACAAACCAATAGCGTCAGCATTATGTTCAAAGATGCCATGGCAACGACAATCAGGTGTTGATAAATACTTGTAAGCAGCGATGACTGGATTCCAAAAAAGCAACTGACATGTATGATTCAAATGAACACACAACAATCCATCCAAATGTGAATGAATTGAGACATCATGAAATGGAAATGGGACGATGGTGCTTGGCCCATAATCACCGGTTTGGAAGTCAATTGGATGATCAGAGCATGTTTGGTCACCGATTAAGAGGAATCTCTGATTAGAGGAATTTAATGAGCGGGAGCAATGTACCCTTGCAAAGTCTTGTGTTGATAGGAATGCATACTGTAAGGCCCTATTCGCGAGACGCTCACAGCTGGTAAATTATTGCAGATAAAACATATACTTTACATTTAATCATTCATAAAACATTGCAGCAGAAGTCTAAAGAAATAACTTTTTATATCATTTCAAATGCTTTTGCAAGTTAATACAAGCGTTCATTTCAAAACATCAATCGTTTGCAATATAATTCAAAAAAATTAACAAAAGAATGCCATTCAACATGCCAAGTAGCTGCTCCGTGCCATACTCAGCAATGCTCACCTGCCAACTGGAAAATGCATAAAAGCTAGTGTTGCTGAGTGAGTTCTAGTTTGTTGATACATGTATGTCCCTAGATCATGATATGAAATGTAATAGATCTTGTTTAACTGATTCTGGTGTAATTTGATATGATTAATGAAATGATATTGGTTGTTTGTGATTTGTAATGACTAATATTTCATTAATGAATTGATATTAAATTGGTTAATAAGGTTTGTGGTTGTTAGAATTGTTACACATAATGTTTATTAATTAATACATTCAAACTTAACTTAATGAAGCTCTCATGAGAATGGCCCATGCGAATGGCCCATGCGAATGGCCCATGCGAATGGCCCATGCGAATGGCCCATGCGAATGGCCCATGCGAATGGACCATAAGCATGAATAACTTCATACGAATGACTCAGTAGTACGACTGAACCGGGAAACTGGATTAGTCGTATGATTGACACATAAGATTGGCTCAGTCGCACGACTGAACACTCAGTCGTGCGGATGAATCAACCGCATGGTTCAATCGCACGACTGAACCATACTAATGGTTCAATCGCACGATTGAATAATACCAACCTATAAATACAACCCAATTCATGACAAATAAAAGCTTTTGATTAATTACGATTCCAGACGTACCCTAGCCGTCCAGAAGCCTCCCAATTCGTTCTCCAAGTTCATAGAACACATTAGATCGATTCCCAATCGATTTCTAACGTTAGTTTCAATTCTTGATTGATTCTTCGTGTGTTCTCACTGACTGGATCGCCAATCAAATAGGATTCCGCACTATTTGATCTGGTTTACACGCTAATCTCCAGGTATTTCTTCAAATACCAGGTCCTAACAAGTGGTATGAGAGCTTTGGCACTTGATTACGTGTGATTCAATCAAGATTGATAAAAAGTTTGTGTTTTTGCACTAAAAGCGCAATCTTTTGTGTCAAAAGTGATCTTGGACGTTCCCTGCTCATCAAAGTTTGGTTTCTACGGACTTAGGCGATTAGACCTTGCGAAATTTCGAATTTTTACGGCTAAAACACGTTTAACCTAGAAATTTTCGAAAAACAGCAGCTTCAGTCGCACGAGTGAGCCATTCGCACGACTGGACCTCATTCGCATTGCTCAGACACACGATTGGACATAGTCGCATCTCTATTCGTACGATTGAACCTTTCGGGCATACTGTTCATACATATCAGATTCATTCGCACGACTGAGCTAATCACTTAGTTCAGCCGCACGATTGAACCAGTCGTAGAGTTCGGACGCACGACTAGACCATTCGCACCCTTCAGTCGCCCTAATGACAATTTGTTTTATTAGACTTAAAGTTATTAGACTTAAAGTTATTCGCAATGGAAGATCAAATGTCAGCCTTTACTGCTGGAAAGGACTCTAGGATACAGAACCTGCTGTTGCTTGAGAGTGAGGTGGGTAATGATAATAAACCACCAAAGCTCTTGACGTTAGATGAGTTTCCCCACTGGAAACAACGTTTTGAGATCTACCTCAATGGGGTGGATCTGAATCTGTGGGAAGCCATCGAGATTAGATATAGTACACCGGTGGGAGCTGATGGAGTTAAGCTAACGTTAGGAGGAATGACAGACATGCAGAAAGTCAAATACAATGCAGAAAAAAGAGTTTATGCATTGATTACACAATCTATTCCTAAAGACATATTCCACCAGTACTCAGAAAATAAGCAGTCCAAGAAACTTTGGGATGAGCTAGAAAAGAGGTACGACGGGAATGCTTCGTTGAAGGCGATCAAGGCTAAGGAGTTAAAGAAGGAATTCGATAACTTCTCATCGATGGGAAATGAGATTTTGGACGATGTTAGAGATAGATTCTACCATCTGATGAGTGAACTGCATACACATGGGGTGGCTACTACCATGGAAGAGAAAGTTACTAATTTTGCAGACGGATTACCTGAAAAGTGGGCTTCATTCGTGTCTAATCTTAGACAGAATGGAATGCTGGCAAAACTGTATATTAATGACTTTATTCTTAAGTTGCGAGAAGAGTCACTTCGGATGAAGTACAGAGCTCAGAAGTCCTCATACAATCAAAATCCAGCTTTATACAATGCCACGCCTCAAGCTAAGAAATCTGGAGCACCACTCCAGACTGCATTTGTGTCTAGCTCATCGGGTCCTTCACATGCATCTCCTTCAGGATCAGACACATCGGGACTTTCTTGTTCCCACTATCTTGGATCCGAAGCAAGTGCTACTAAACAGAAGACCGAGAATCTCGGAAATGTGACAGTGGAAGTAGCTCGAGAACACATGGATCTTTTGGCTGCAATGGTCCATTCTTATGATGAACTTGTTGCTGGGAAGATTGGAAATTGCCATTTGGCAGACGAGGATTACGAGCAGGTGGACGAAATGGAGCTTGAGAGGATGGATATAATGTGGGCTTTAGCTAGTGCTGTCCGGAGGGCAAAGAAGTTTGTAAAACAAACTGGACAGAACTTGGTAGCTACTAAGGATACCACATTTGGCTTTGACAAGAGCAAAGTGACCTGCTTCAACTATGGAGAGAAGGGGCACTTCAAAAGAGAATGTGTCAAGTCTAAGAAGACAGGTAATGGGAACCCATTCTCGTCCTTCACTCATCAAGACAAGCAAGCTACCAGTTCTACTTCATCAAGCAAGGATCCAAAAGCCTTGACTGCTCATGATGATGAAGGACAAGATTGGAGCTTTAGGTTTGTCTCACCAGGGGAATAAACATTGCAAGTGTAGAAGATATTGACAGTGATTCCGCTAGTGAAGGAGATCTAGCAGTTGAGATAGCAACGTCACATAGTGAAGAAGCAACTGCAACTGAGGTCAGTTACCAGCCTAAAGAGGAGACTACCACGTTAGAGACAGAAAAGACAGAATCACCAGAACCAGAGACATCTGATGCTGCGTTGATGGCTAACTCTACTGAATCAACTCAGGTAAGTACTACTGACCAAATGTTTGATGATCATGCTTGTTCTGATTGTGATACTTTTAGGATTAGCATAGATGAAAAATTTGCTAGGTTATTAGATCATAATGATAAGTTAGTAAAAGATTTGCAACTGTGCATTGAGGCTAATAGGGTATTAAAACAAAATGAGCATAGTTATAAAGAAAAGATAGACCTTTTGACTAAACAGCTTAGGGAAACCGAAGTAGTTGCCTTTAACCAAGCTAATGACATTAGGTGTTATCTAACCTCCCTAGAAGACACTAAGAAGCAAAAGGCAGTTCTAGAAGTAGAAGTAAATTCATTAAAATAGAAACTGCACAGTTGAACTAGTTCTTCACACATAGTCCAACACTTAGTGAGAGAAAGGAACAACAGGGAGGGATTGGGTTATAAAGTGGTTCCACCACCACCTGAGACTTTGATGAACACTAAGACTAGACCAATAAATAGTAATCCCATCAAGGATCATGTGGTGTCTACTCCTCTTGTTAGTGATCCAGACTCCTTATGTTCATCTGTTGACTCTGGAAACAAACAAAAGGATTCCACTTCAAAGGCAAAGGATAAATTGTCTTGTGTTAATCTGGAAAAGGAATTTGAAAAGGTTAACTTAAAGGCAGGATCAAACAGAGTCAAATCAGAACCTAAAAGACTCCTAAGGTTAATCTTTCACATACTTCAAGTCAACAACCTATTAACCAAAAAGAAAAGGAGGTTAAACAGGTGAAAACAGTTAACTTTGTTAAACCAGAGAAAACAACCAATAACCAGAGTCAAAACCTAGAGTGAGTTATGTTACTAGAGTGTCACACACTTCTCCACAAAGAAAGTTTAATCATAAAGTTGATAGCAGGTCGTGCTACAACTGTGGTGAATATGGACACATTGCTTCCTACTGTCACTTCTATCAAACACCTAGGAAGAAAATTGAACTTCAGGTTTCAAAGCCTAGGTCTTCTAAGAGGATTTCTCTGACTCCACCTAGAAGAACTAGTGAACCTAAAATTCAACCTGTAAGTCAGTCGACTGTTTATCACAAACAGGCATTGCACAAATCTGGATTATGGAAGGAGAAGACATCCTCAGTGTCTGATAATAATGACAAGAAGGAACCTGAGCTACCCTCATCCTCTAAGGGTCAATGGGTTGAATTTATGATGTGTGATGCCTCTAGGAAACCTAAGTGAGTAAAGGCTTGGGTTCCTAACCCAAACTAATCCTTTACTTTGTGTGTGCAGGGTGTTCGATACAGTGCTGAAACTAACACGTGGATAGTAGACAGTGGAGCATCCAGGCACATGACAGGAAACAGGGCTCTTTTATCAAACGTCAAGCAAATAAAAGGAGGGCATCTTTCATTTGCTGGAAACAAGGGTGGCTATATCACAGCACAGGGAGAAGTGGGGAATCAGAAAGTTAAGTTTGATAAGGTGAACTACGTTCAACAACTACACAATAACTTACTTTCTGTCTCCCAAATATGTGATAAGGGATTTAAAGTCATCTTCGACAACAAGAAGTGTAACATACTAAAGAAAGACTACGTGATCCCAGAGGACCAAGTTTTGATGACTGCTTCAAGATATAAAGATCTTTATGTCTTGGATTTGTCAACAGCTTCTACAATGGACCATGAGGTTCAGTGTTTTCTATCTAAAGCTACTGAAAAGGAGTCCATCTCCTGGCATAGGAGAATGGGACACATTAGTCAAAGGAAGATGAATTACTTGATTCAAAAGGATCTGGTGAGAGGAGTTAATGTCAAGAACTTCCAGCTTCCTGACTTTTGTGTAGCCTGCAAGAAAGGCAAACAGACAAAGAAGTCTCATACGGAAAAGAAAGTTCATTCAATAGAACTACCTCTTGAACTTTTTCACATGGATCTGTTTGGTCCAGTCAGTACA
Organism: Flaveria trinervia; assembly: GCA_025506515.1. Taxonomy (NCBI): domain Eukaryota; kingdom Viridiplantae; phylum Streptophyta; class Magnoliopsida; order Asterales; family Asteraceae; genus Flaveria; species Flaveria trinervia. The sequence goes on from CM046441.1 coordinate 40,705,771, forward strand.
AAGAGCATTGCAGGCGACTTGTACTGTTTTGTGGTCACTGATGACTATTCAAGGTTCACCTAGGGTAATGTTTCTAAAATTCAAATCAGAAACATTTGAGTCATTCAAGGAGCTGGTAACCACACTAGAATCTCTCTACAAGCTGAAAGTTAGACAAGTACGCTCAGACAATGGAACGGAATTCAAGAACCAGTGTATGGAAACATACTGCAAGGAAAAGGGAATTGTGCATCAATTCACTTCTGCCTACACACCTCAGATGAATGGCGTTGCTGAGAGAAAGAACAGAAGCTTGATAGAGACAGCACGGACTATGCTGGCAAACTCGAAACTGCCTATCCAATTCTGGAATGAGGCAGTGGCAAATGCATGTTATACAGTGAACGAGTCCTGATAGTCAAGCACCACGGAAAGACATGTTACGAGCTACTACAAAGACGCAAACCGAACTTGGAGTATCTCGAACCATTTGGCGCGCCGTGCACACTTCTGAAGAAGACACAAGGGAGTAAATTCAGCGAGAAGGAAGATGAAGACATCTTTCTAGGATACAACATACTAAACAAGCGAGTTTACAATAACTCAACGGGTCTAGTAGAAGTGTGGTGTAATGTTGACGTTCAACGATATACCACACCACCTACTGGCAAAGGACCCGCCTACATTTTCGACTATCATGGATTCTTTAAGTCCTTCAACATCCCTCTCTCTCCCTCGGATGACAAGTTAGCTACTAGAATGATGTATGATATCTTAAATACACCATCTAGCTCACAGGGAGAATCATCTATTCAGTCAGGGGAAGTAGTCGATGATAGTGACTCCTCCTCTAGAGATGAAGTTGAAGAAGATGACCAGAACAGTCAGGAGGAATAGGTTCCAGTTCCTGAAAGTCCACAAGCATCTACAACTGATGCACCGTCGACTACGGAACCTCAAACTCCAACTACCTCAGATGCAGAACCAAATGTTCATAATCTTGGCTCTGAGGTAGCTGTTCCCACTACTCCAGGATCACGGTTAAACGTCTATCATCCCCTAGACAATGTCATTGGGGATGTCAGATCAGGAGTACAAACCCGAAATCAGCTTTATTCAGCTAACTACGCCTCGGTTATGGAGAAGGGTTACATTCATGATGGTGCTTATCGGTGTTTTGTCTCGCAGTTTGAGCCAAAATATGTAAGTGATGCACTAAATGATGAGTCGTGGGTGAGTGCCATGCAAGAAGAACTTCTTCAATTCAAAAAGTTAGGTGTATGGACTCTAGTTGATAGACCTAAAAGTGCTAAAGTCATTGGCACCAAATGGGTCTTGAAATGCAAGAAGGATGACCAAGGGGTCGTTATCAGGAACAAAGATCGATTGGTGGTTCAGGGTTTTCGCCAAGTCGAGGGAATTGACTACAATGAGGTGTTTGCACCCGTGGCAAGGATGGAAGCCATTCGTATCTTCCTTGCCTATGCATCGTACATGAAGATTAAAGTCTATCAATTAGATGTGAAGAGTGCATTCCTTCATGGGGAAATCAGAGAAACAGTCTATGTCAGTCAATCCGAGGGATTTGAAGATCCTTATCATTGGGATAGAGTCTACAAGCTCGACAAGGCTTTATACGGGCTTCATCAAGCTCCAAGAGCTTGGTATGAGAAACTCTCGACTCATCTTGTGAAACACGGCTTTCGCAGGGGAGTCATTGACTGCACGCTGTTCATTAAAGAAAAAGATGGTGACCTACTGCTCGTACAGATCTATGTTGATGACATAATCTTTGGTTCAAAGAACGAAGAGTTATGGAAAGAGTTTGAAGCAGTTATGAAGAAAGAGTTTGAGATGAGTGCTATGGGGGAGATAAAGTTCTTTCTCGGGTTACAGGTGGATCAGACACCAAATAGGATCTTTCTACATCAGACCAAGTATGTAGGAGACATTCTCAGTCGTTTTGACATGGAGAATGCATCTGCTGCTGGGACTCCACTTGCTACAAATCATGACATAGCACCTGATGAAAATGGAGATCTTGTAGATGCCACGATGTACCGAGGAATGATTGGGTCCTTCATGTATCTCACTGCCTCAAGACCTGATATCATGTATGCTACATGTTTATGTTCTAGATATCAGGCTAAGCCTAAGGTCAACCATCTGATCGGGGTCAAAAGGATTTTTCGCTATCTAAAGGGTACACCCATACTTGGGTTGTGGTATCCTCATGATGATGATTTTGAGCTCACGGCGTATAGTGACTCGGATTACGGTGGCTGCAAGATGAACTACAAGTCTACATCCGCAGGGTGTCAATTCTTTGGGAGAAGACTAGTGACTTGGCAGTGTAAGAAACAGACATCGGTTGCATTGTCCACCTGTGAAGCCGAATACGTTGCTGCTGCAAGTTGCTGTTCACAAATCGTCTGGATTCAACAGCAAATGCGGGATTGCGGTTTAAAGTTCTCCTCTACTCCTATTTGTGTTGATAACTCTGCTGCAATTGCAGTAACTAAAAATCCGGTCCAACATCCTAAGACTAAACATATCAGTATTAAATACCATTTCATAAGAGACTATTTTGAAAAGAACTTAATTGATGTGATAAAAATTAATACTGATTTTCAACGCGCTGACCTCTACACTAAAGCCTTTGATAAACCACGTTTTCAATATTTGCTAGAGGTCAACGGCGTTAAAAAGAAAAGTGATGTTATTCCTGATGATGATCATGTGCAGTCCGATGTAGGTTAGTTAATTTTTTCCTTTTATTTTATTGGTTATTTCAGTCTGTTTAATTTAACCTCATGTTATTTTGCTGGTTCTTAAAATCCTAAAATAATTAAACCAGTTATGATTTTAGCATTTTAGGGGGAGAATAAGTGAGCAAGTTAACATTAAAAAAAAGGTAGAAGGAGTGGAAAGCTGATATAAGGTAGATCGTATCTGTGATACCGACTCAAACCCTTTGGAATATGATAGTACACATGAACAAATCAAGAGCGACCTTGAAATTTTAATCTAGAAAAGGTGCAGATATTCAAAGTAAAAGTCTGTGTTGTCTAAGCAATATAAAAGGGAAGATGATAGAAAATCTAGTAACTCTTAAGGCAACACAATGAGAGTAGACCTACAGTTTGCAAGACCACAATTGATATGTCGGTAGATTCAACACAATAGATGATTAGACCTGACTCGTGATCTCAAGATCAAACTAAGTGGTTCAACTGACTGTGGGCTCCAATCTTATCACTGGTTAACACAATCAACTATATTCCAATAAGGGGTAATGAGCATGTAAACACCACAAATGTGTGCGGATGACCATAAATAGAGCTGAGCACGGAAAAATGAAATAAAAATGCTATCAAGCTAATGACTTATGTTATTCGTGCATTTGGTGCAACATAAAATTAAGCTGCTCTAACAAGGAGATAGGTTGTGTGCCTCTCTGCTGTGCGATGGCACTGACCTGAGGATAAGCATAACCTAGATATTCTAGAATCATTGTTGTTTGCCGCCTCTCTGCTGTGCATGGCACTGACCTGAGGACTGGCTTCTCTTTGAAAGCTCTAAGAATAGTCTCTCCTTGTAATAATACCCGTAGACCGCTCAAAAGTCCTGAGGAATGTTGCTTACCATATAAGGTGGGATCCAAAAATGTTAGTTGAAATATTAAACCTAAAACAATCACCAGTTTGGGTCAAAAGTCTGTCTATGGATTTAAGTGGACAAACATATTGACAATCATTGTGACTGCAATTCTTGAAAGTTTGATTCAATGTGGTAATCTAAGAGCTTCAGTATGATTTCCTAAAGTTGCAAATGACTCTGGATGAACACCAAGAATTGAGCATCAAAAGATTTTAATGACAAGTCCAAACTGATCTGAACTGCCTGTATGTTTCCAAAATGGTATTGGTCCGGTATGGTCAATCTAAGTTAAAGCTGTCTATTCCGAAACCAAATCCAGTAGATTTCCATCTCAGGACTTATCTCTCACAAAAAGCAAAAACAAGTTTTATTTTTTAGTTTAATTGTCTAATTTAGTCATTCGTTTTAGTTTGTTTGTTTGTCGGATTACATCAGGAAAATCAGTAAGGATCAACTCACTAACAGGGTCATGTCTGAGATGACCACATATGTGTTAAAAGTTAAATCAGTCACGTCTGAGGTGATAAAAAGGTTTTCAAGTCAAAACGATCAGGTCTAAGATGATCAACTGCTCATAACGTAAATTTCTGCAATTAAAGGGATTTTAAAAGTTAAATATTCAAATTGGCAGAAAAGTTAATAAATATGACCTATTCGCACGAATGGACCATCCGTATGGACCAATCATACGAATGGAAGCTATTTGTACGAATGGACCATGATATGGACTATTCAACCGAATGGCCCATACGATTGGCCCAGTCGGATGATTAAGGGGAATGAGTGAATCAGTCGCACGACTGAGATTCAGTCGCACGACTGAGATTCAGTCGGACGACTGAAGCAGGACGATTGAACCAATTGCACGACTGAGTCCCACTCGCACGACTAAAAGGTGCATATGAGCTCAGTCGCACGATTGAATCTAGGGTTAATATAAATAGAAGGGGAGTCGGTCGCAGAGACTCACCACCTTCAAAATCACCCTGAATCGCACGAATTAACCCAACTCTGCAAAAATTTCATTGATCGCAAAACCCCTGTTTCTTGATTACTGACCAATTACATCGACTCTACAGGTAATTTACTGTATACATGCACTCCATAACTTTAATTGATGAAAAAAACACGATACATTTGGACTCGCAAAGTAACCGAGACTTAAGTGACAAATAACCTACCTAAATGACTCAAACAAATGAAAGTAACGATGTTAGGTGGTTTAAGACTGAATTGCGAGTCAAATGAACCAGATAACGATGTCTAAAACTCAAAAATGGTGGAAAAGTAATTTTGAATTGAAAGTCTGTATTCATGTACTTCATGCGAATGGACAGCGTGATGAACTTCGTCGCACGACTGAAAGGCTCAAACTGCTTAAACGCATGACTGAACCATGCGTATGAAGTTCAGTCGCACGCCTGGTGTGTAACCGCATGAGGGTATATACGTAGGAGCCCAGTCGCACACTCAGAGGTACGTATGGGATCAGTCATACGACTGAGTCCCATTCATACGGTTCAATCGTACGACTGAACCCCTTTCGCACGGTTCAATCGCACGCCTGAACTCAGTCGCACAATCTCAATCGCATGACAGCAAGATTTTCTTCAAGCTTAAGGATTTTATGATTTTCTTCGTCAATGGTACTAATGTTTACTATCTTTGTGTAACAGATGGCGAGTAGATGGATTATGAGCACAAAGCACAATATATGTGCTCATCTGGACTTAACATTCAGAAACGCTGTTGATTTCTCTGGCATAATTACATTTCTACTGAGATCGAGGATTGCACATGCCATATCTACTCCTTGCACTCTGTATCGATCATTCAACAAGCCTTCTGGGAAGGGGCTACAGTTGATAGATCGTCTGAGCCTCATTGCATCAGAAGTACCATATTTGGAGAGGCTATTACTATTTCAGAGGAGGATCTAAGGATCGTACTACAATTGGGGGATGACGCTGATTGTCCGACTCGATTACACCCCTCATAGTCAGAGATACCTCTGTCCCTAGTTAAATATCTTGCACATGGTGCTCAAGTGCATGGCTTCCAGAAAAGGTGGTTTTGATGAGCTGTCTGACCAGATGCAGATCGCATGTACGTTGCGTTGGTGCTGAACCATCCGTTCAGCTTCTCCAAGATGATCTTCACCTATCTGGTGGAGAACATCGAGGGGAAAGGGAAGGAAGCCTTCTGTATGTACCCGAGGTTTATGCAGATGATCATAGATCAGAAGCTTCCCTCCCTACCGAAGGAAAAGGAGGATGCGGTAGTCTTGGAGGTAATGGATGACACTACCCTGGGAAGGATGAAAGTGTACAGGGGAAAGCAAGTGAAGCCTCCTGTCAGGAGGTTGTTTGGTCATCTTGCCGGGATGACTACATGGTGCCAGCAAAAAGAAAGTGGTGTCACGAGGATAGTGATTCTGATGTGGAACAGATAGCTCTACCCACTCATGACTCAGATTATGATGATAGTGGGGATGCTGGAGACGATATGCCTGTTCCACTTAGAGGCACTGTGTCTGATTCTGTACCTCCAGTGTCCGTCACAGCTGGAGAAGTAACCGAGTCAGCGGGATTTCATCAGGATTTGGTTCTTGGTGCGGAGGAGGAAGATGAATCGGATGAGGAGCCCCTACGCAAACTGTGGGAAGGAAAGTTGTTCCCACAGAACATGGGTTAAGGGTGGTTGGTGAACACCAGAGAGACTCCGGAGTTACCGATACTGACCCAAGCTATGCACCAGGGTCCTCAGGCAGGGTTGTAGGGGGAGCTTCACCTCAACTGGAACAAGGAGGAATAGAATGGCTAAACCCCATGGCCAGAAGAAGAAGAAGCGTCGGGTGACCTTCCTCACTACCACAGCCACCACATCCACCACAGCCACCATATCTACCACATCCACCACATCCACCACATCCACCACAGCCACCACATCCGCCACAGCCACCACATCCACCACATCTACCACAGCCACCACCATACCTACCACCACAGTACAGATGCCCTCCACCACCATATCCTTTACTCCCACATCACCTCCACATTATAACAGACCTATCTCACTACAGCCACCTCCACCACCACGTCACACCAATCAATACCCTCAGCCCATCCCTCACATACTTATAGATCTCCTCTACCTCCAATCGGGGTAGAGGAACAGTTGTCAGCGCTTAACAGAATGGTGATGCGCTTACTGGCTGCTGATGAGGAAAAGGCAGCTCAGATTCGCCAACTTACTGACTTGACTGCTGCACAATCTCACCAAATTGCAGAGCAGGCTCGAGTTATCGAGGAGCAAGCCCAGCAGATGGCTGCTCAGAGCACCAAGATGGACCAACTCCAAGCTCAAAGTGTCACATCAAGCAAGAAAATAGAGGAGCTGGAGAAGGCAAAGAAGATTATCCTTTTAAAACTGAAAGGATCTAAGGAGGAGCCATTGAAGATCAGGGAAGGAGATAGAGACGATGATGATGAAATAATGATGAGGATTATGAGAGTGATACTGAGGAGTATGAAGATACAGAAAGAGATAGGACAGAGGAGAAGGACGATGATGAAGAAGCAGAAGGAGGGGATGCACCTGCATCGGCCACTGCTACAGGTCAAGAGAAAGGACAAAGAACAGACAAGATCAATCAGCTTCTACCTCTGCTCCTCCAAGTGATGAAACAATGATACAAGATAAAAGTAAAGACTAGATTTTATGTATTTATCTTCTTTTGTATTTGAATCCTGTATGAACACAATGTATTTAATGTTTATATTACTTAATGCAATTCTGTTTGATTAATTACTAATGATTTATGTGTGGAATGTTTAAATCAAACAAATCAAAATTACCAAAGAGATGAGTTTGACATTGCTCCCCTTCAGCAGTTAAGTCTCAGCTAACAATGATTCTTGATCTGCAAGGGATTGTCGGAGGTCAGTGAATTATACCCTTGAAGAAGAGGAAATAATTCATGACCTATCAAATGAGCAACTCGCAGAGCTTTTTGAGCTAAATCCAGATGAGATAGTCAAAGATGCTCTGACATGCGATTCGACAAGTGACGATGAGCTCAACGATGTTGATGCTGTAGAGATCGAAGATGTCACTGCCGAGGAGTACCCTCAGTACGCTGACAATGAAGGTAATGTGGTCCCCAATCTGGGTGAATCCCTTGTCATCGATACTATTGAGGTGTTGAACTATATGGAGCAAGAAACAGAGAAAGCAAAAGACACAACCCAAGCCTCAAATGATGATGTCGACATTCGAAAGGCTGAGTGGGCTGCATGTTTTGAAGAAATTAGAGTCCAACGTATTGCACCAAAGAAGGATTCCTACACCAAACTCTATAAAGTCAAGAAACATCACAAGGTGTCAGGAAGGATCATAGCATGGGCGTACTTTGAAGATCTCACTACGTATGCAGTTAAGAGAGAACAGGGCATAGAGTACTTCAGATTCCCATAGGATCTGAAGACTCTATCAGGTTTTGAGCTCAACCAGCTAGCCAAACTAAAGCTTTTGTATGCTGACCCGAGGAAGATGTTAGGCTGGTTTGAGGCTGCCCTAAAGAAGGAGTACCACACTAGATGGGTTAACTTCAGACCCCAACAGCCTACTAGGTATATCAGAAGGTCTGAGGTTGATGCCATTACTGGCAAGCCTAAGATAGTGTTGAAGTGGAATCCTTCGCGCACAATGTCAAGAATCCCACTCAGGGAAATGCCACAGGATTTCACTCCACATTTTAAGTGGTGGTACTATGATTGGAGAACAGCTGAAGCGGTCATAGTCTTAAGTAAAGAGGGACAAATGGATACTATCAGGGTATTCGACCCGATGTGGCTTACAAACGTGTCGGAAAGTGATGTCTATACGCTATACAAGTGGCCACTGTTTTATGATACGCAAGATATTGTACAAGCCCTCCAGTTCCAGAACATTATATGACTCAGCTTCGTGTTTGAGATTCACACGGGAGTCACAAAAGAGGAGAAGTACAAGAAATACAAGGAAGTTATGCAGAAAACAAGAGATTAGAGAGATCTAGGTCCAAGGGGGAGTTTGTTGATACATGTATGTCCCTAGATCATGATATGAAATGTAATAGATCTTGTTTATCTGATTCTGGTGTAATTTGATATGATTAATGAAATGATATTGGTTGTTGTGATTTGTAATGACTAATATTTCATTAATGAGTTGATATTAAATTGGTTAATTAGGTTTGTGGTTGTTAGAATTGTTACACATAATGTTTATTAATTAATACATTCAAACTTAACTTAATGAAGCTCTCATGCGAATGGCCCATGCGAATGGACCATAAGCATGAATAACTTCATACGAATGACTCAGTAGCACGACTGAACCGGGAACTGGATTAGTCGTATGATTGACACATAAGATTGGCTCAGTCGCACGACTGAACACTCAGTCGTGCGGATGAATCAACCACATGGTTCAATCGCACGACTGAACCATACTAATGGTTCAATCGCACGACTGAACCATACTAATGGTTCAATCGCACGATTGAATAATACCAACCTATAAATACAACCCAATTCGTGAAAAATAAAAGCTTTTGATTAATTACGATTCCAGACATACCCTAGCCGTCCAGAAGCCTCCCAATTCGTTCTCCAAGTTCATAGAACACATTAGATCGATTCCCAATCGATTTCTAACGTTAGTTTCAATTCTTGATTGATTCTTCGTGTGTTCTCACTGATTGGATCACCAATCAAATAGGATTCCGCACTATTTGATCTGGTTTACACGCTAATCTCCAGGTATTTCGTTCAAATACCAGGTCCTAACATAGTTTAATAATAAAACATACTTTTTCCTTCATTTAAAACTATTCATTTCTATTGCATGTGATCATACATCAAACATGCATACAGATAATATCATTATTATCTTCGTCATTCTTTCGTTCATACTTTCATTCATTCATTCATTACTTCTAGTGACATGTACATTACCCCAAACATTGTGCACGAAGTGGGTAACTGGGCCTGAGGTCATTCATAGACCTCGAACATTGTGTATGAAGTTGACTCCAGTACCTAGGGCAAGTACATTCACCAATTATCTTTTCTCTTTCATTCAGGATCAATGCCATATGCTATACCCCGAACATTGTGCATGAAGCGGGTAACTGGGCCTCAGGTCATTCATAGACCTCGAACATTATGCACGAAGCTGAGTCCAGTACCTAGAGCAAGCGGCAAGGATCCCATTCATATGGTCAATCACAAGGATTGGACCCCAATGTGCATCCTTTGGGGTAGCTAACCCGCACACCGATGAGCTAACACCTACATAAGGTGCGCACCTCCATACATTTGCTTGCAAGCCTTCTTACATTCATTCATTTGTTAATGCATGCATTCATTCATCATGTTCCTCTTTTATTATCTTTCACTTTAAGTTACATAATACTTTCAGTTGATTCATTATCACAACATGTAAAGTCATAGGAAAAATAATCATACATCATTATAAACAACATAAACATATCATTCATACATCATCATGCAGGGCATCATACATACATAACATACATCATGTATAACCATGCAACATCATCATCATCATGCATAAGCATCAATCACATATCATTACATGCCCATCATACCATCGATGACCCCAAAGTCAACTTACATAACCCCCGGGAATCTCCTAGGTCAAAGCCTACATTACTCCTTTTCTCCCAAAAAGTCAGAATTTCCTACAGTTCATCCGCATTTCCTTCGGTTCATCCACATTTGCTATAGTTCATCCGCATTGGTCTTACTTCATTGGCATTTGTCATCCGCATTTGACTTACTCATACGCATTCCATATACTTAGTCAAATGCTCATCCGCATTGACATACTTCATCCGCATTTGTCATCCGCATTTGACTTACTCATCCACATTTCATATACTTAGTCAAATGCTCATCCGTATTGACATACTTCATCCGCATTTGTCATCCGCATTTTACTTACTCATCCGCATTTCATATACTTAGTCAAATGCTCATCCGCATTGACAAACTTCATCCACATTTGTCATCCGCATTTGACTTACTCATCCGCATTTCATATACTTAGTCAAATGCTCATCCGTATTGACATACTTTATCCGCATTGAATTACTTTGCTCATCCGCATTTCCATACTTAGTCAATGCTCATCCGCATTGACCTCATCTGCATTGACTTACTTTGCTCATCCGTATTGGCTTGTTTCATCACTTATGCAGATTCTAAAACATAACATATGAGTCTTAAACATCATATTTCAATTCACCATTCATCATGTTATAATCTTACATCATACATTCTAAACCTTAGAAACATCATCATACATCAGCAAACATGAACATAATCACACATCACATCATCACATCATCATATACACATTCAAACATACGGGTCCGAAACCCAGTTTAATGGAAACATACATTCATGCATTTCCAGCCCTAAAATCACACATGCCCGAAGCATGTCCTCCAACGTCTGATTGGTTCTTTCTGACTGACCGTCAGGTTGGGGATGATAAGCTGTGCTAATGCGTAACCTCGTCCGCATTGCATTGTGGAATTTCTTCCAGAATTTAGATGTAAACCGGGTGTCACGATCGGCCACAATAGACACCGGCACACCGTGACGAGTTACAACCTCCTTGATGAACAGATCAGCCAACCTCTCGGATGAATATTTCTCGCGAATCGGTAGGAAGTGAGCACTCTTTGTCAGACGGTCCACAATCACCCATATGGCATGGTACCCTTTTGGAGTACGTGGCAGCTTCGTAATGAAATCCATGGTGATGTGCTCTCACTTCCATTCCAGTATATCCAAAGGTTGGATATTCCCATACGGCTTTTGATGCTCGGCCTTCACTTGCAAACAAGTAAGGCACTTACTCACACACTCCACCACGTCGCGCTTCATACCCGGGAACCAATGATCTTTCTTCATATATTGATACATCTTTGTGGCACCAGGATGAATGGAGAATCGAGTCTTGTGAGCTTCATCCATTCTCTTCACCCGTAGATCCCCAAAACGAGGAAAACACACACGACAGAATCGGGTTCTAACACCGAGTGTGTTTTCACATAATTCCCCACTAGACCTCTCATTCATTCAGAGTTAAGATGATCTTCTTTCAGTGCCTCATCTTGAAACTCTTTGACTTGCTTCATCACATCAGAGGTCATGATCAGCTGATATGCTTTCACCCGAATCGGCTCGAGCCTCTCTTTTCGGCTAAGGGCGTCCGCCACCACATTGGCCTTGCCCGGATGGTAGTGGATCTCGCAATCATAATCTTTTATGAGCTCCAACCATCCCCTTTGCCTCATGTTCAGATCCTTCTACTTGAAGAAGTACTTCAAGCTCTTGGGGTTAGTGAAAATGGTGCACTTCGTTCCGTACAGATAGTGCCTCCAAATCTTTGACGCAAAGACCACAACTGCCGGCTGCAAGTCATGAGTAGGGTAATTGACCTCATGAACCTTTAATTGTCGAGACGCATAGGTTATAACCTTCCCTCTATGCATTAACACGCACCCCAACCCGAGTAGGAAGCATCAGAATAAACCACTAGATCTTCACTTCCATCGGGTAATGACAGAACAGGAGCTTGAGTCAACCTCGCCTTCAACTCTTCGAATGCCTTCTCTTGAGCTTGACCGCATACGAACTTCACATCTTTTTGGGTCAGCTTGGTTAGTGGAGAAGCGATCTTGGAAAAGTCTCGAATGAATCTCCTGTAGTAACCCACCAAACCCAAGAAACTATGAATCTCGGATGGCGTCTTTGGAGATTTCCATTGCATCACTGCCTCCACCTTAGCCGGGTCCACCATGAACCCCTCGGGATTCACCACATGACCCAAGAACTGAACTTCGTGCAACCAAACTACGCAATTGGAGAATTTAGCAAACAACTTCTCCCTTCTCAACGTCTCCAGAACCTTCCGAATGTGACCGACATGCTCAATCTCGCTCTTCGAATAAATCAGGATATCATCGATGAACACAATCATTAATTTATCTAGCATTGGCCGACACACACTTTTCATCAAATCCATAAAAGCAGCCAGTGCGTTGGTCAAACCAAAAGACATGACAAGAAACTCGTAGTGACCATAGCGCGTGCGAAAAGCTGTTTTAGCGATATCTTGCTCCTTCACCTTCAACTGATGGTAACCAGATCGAAGATCTATCCTTGAAAACCAACTGGCACCCTGAAGCTGATCAAACAAATCATCTATTCTTGGTAAGGGGTATCGGTTCTTCACCGTCAACTTGTTCAGCTCACGGTAGTCAATACACATCCTCATACTACCATCTTTCTTTTTCACAAACAAGACCGGAGCACCCCAAGGAGAGATACTCGGTCTAATAAACCCCTTATCAAGCAACTCTTGCAACTGCTCCATCAACTCTTTCATCTCTGTCGGAGCCAAACGATACGATGCCTTGGCAACTGGTTGGGCACCCGGTATCAAGTCAATCTGGAACTCGATCTTACGGTCAGGTGGCACTCCTGATAAGTATTCTGGGAATACGTATGGAAAGTCACACACAATGGATACATTGGATAGTTGTGGTGTTGGCGTATCCACATCCTTTACATAGGCCAAGTAGGCACTATATCCACGCCTCATACACTTTCCCGCCACCGCCATTGAAATTACCTTCGGAATCGTAGTCACCCGATCACCGTAAACCGTCACCGAACTACCATCTGGCGTTGTCAAAAGAATCATCTTCTTATGACACATAATGTTTGCCTCTAAGTCCGCCAACCAATCCATCCCAAGAACCAAATCAAAACCACCCAAGGTCATCACGAACGGTCTAACAGGAAACTTATGACCTTCTAGCTCCATATCACAGCCCTCTAACATCTCAGAAATCCTGGTAGACTTACCTATGGCAGTTTCAACATCGAAGGGCGCATCAATACGTCTACTACTAACATGCAACTTAGCACATAAAGCAGTAGAAATAAAACTCATACTAGCACCAGAATCAAAATAGCACAGAAGCTAAAGTTTTGTTCATCAGAAACAAACCGGACACGACATCAGGGTCCATCCTAGCCTCCTCCTATGTCATCGTCAAAGCCCTGGTGCTCGCACTTGGTCCTTCACCTCCAGTTTTCTTCACCCCAGAACCCTCAACTCTGGGCTTCTTACACTCCCGGCTCATATGACCACTTCCCCCATAGTTGAAACACTTCATACCTCCACAGTCTCTAGCCATATGACCAGGCTTCCCACACTTGAAACAAACATTCAACCCCTATCTACACTCGCCACCGTGCTCCTTCCCACACTTGCCACACTTTTTCAACCCGGCACTAGATGTGACCACACGGCGGTCATCCACTCGAGCTTTCTTATTACTCGTCGAGGCACCACCCCGACCAAACCTCTTCCCGTTCCATTTTCTATCACCTCCGCCCTTTCGACTACCTTCAGTCACCACCACCACAGTCCTCTCATCATACAATCTCCCTGCTAGATCCACCGCTGACCTAAACGTGCTTGGTCGGGCGGCGATCATGTGCCTGCGAATGTCCGTCGGCAAACCCTGAATATACCTCTTGATCTTCCGAGATAGAGGTGTCACCTGATCCGGCACCAGACGTGCCATTTCATTGAACTTTGTGTTGTACTCCTGGTGTGTCATCGTTCCCGCCTCAAATTGCAAAAACTCCCTCTCAAACTTGTCCATTTCCCGGTGAGGACAAAATTCCTCAATCACCAACTTCTTCAGTTCGGACCATCTCATTCTTCCAATGGCCCTGTTGCCTTCAGCTTGGACAATATTGTCCCACCAGCATAGAGCTGAGTCCATAAAAGAGTGGGTAACGAACTTAACTTTCTGGTCCTCTCAGCACTCGCTGATATCAAGTACAGCCTCCATTTCCCTCACCCACCGATGAGCAGCAGCAGCAGTGCTGTTTCCATCAAACATAGGGGGCTTGCGTCTCATGAATACCCTGTAGTTATAGCCTCGTACGGCCTCCCGAATAGGCTCTGCTTCTTCCTCTTCTTCTTCATCATTAGACGGAACCGTCTTAGTCTCGGGCTGTCTTCTTTCGCCCGTAGGTCCATTCCTTTCCCTTCTCTCTCCCTCTCTAACTGCTTTTATCACTTCGGTCATCACAGACGGTAGGATCGTCTGCATGACTTGATGCACTTCTTCCGTAACCTCCTCCTTCACTGAGGCTCTCAAATTAGCACTCTCATCTCCGCCCTCCGGATGAGGGGTTTCTGGTTCTTCATGAACCACCTTTTCGGCCCTAGGCCTTCCTCTCGTAACCCATGGTTCAGCACCACATCCACCACCATGTGAATCTTTAGATGATCTACCACCGGCCATACTCCCACACACCCGCTGAAAGATTCAAACACCAACACGACCTTTCAAGAAAACAGCTCTGTTTATGTCAAGTATAGTAAGTTCCTAATTATAGTGGCCAGTTATGATTAGGCACTTACTTTACTCTTCATACCCCAAGCATTACCTATCCTGACCACATCAGTGTCTAATTCCACCATCAACACATAAATCACATAACGTGCGCACGTAATACGGTTAACTTTACAAAATTACCTCATGGCACGCGGCTACTCAGATTGGCATCCCATTCCTTCCTGTCCCATTCTCAGTTTAAGTTAAGGTTTATTTTGAAAATTTACCCATTTCACTTAATCTTCGGCTCTAATACCAACTTGTAAGGCCCCGTTCCCGGGACGCTCACAGCTGCTAAATCATCACACATAAAACATATACTTTACATTTAATCATTCATAAAACATTGCAGCGGAAGTCTAAAGAAATAACTTTGTATATCATTTCAAACGCTTTTGCAAGTTAATACAAGCGTTCATTCAAAACATCATTTGTTCGCATTATAATGCAAAAACATTAACAAAAGAATGCCATTCAACATGCCAAGTAGCTGCTCCGTGCCATCCTCAGCAATGCTCACCTGTTAACTGGAAAATGCATAAAAGTCAGTGTTGTTGAGTGAGTTGTAGTTTAATAATAAAACATACTTTTTCTTTCATTTAAAACTGTTCATTTCTATTGCATGTAATCATACATCAAACACGCATACAGATAATACCATTATTATCTTCATCATTCTTTCGTTCATACTTTCATTCATTCATTCATTACTTCCAGTGACATGTACATTACCCTGAACATTGTGCACGAAGCGGGTAACTGGGCTTGAGGTCATTCATAGACCTCGAACATTATGCACGAAGCTGACACCAGTACCTAGGGCAAGTACATTCACCATTTATATTTTCTCTTTCATTCCGGATCAATGCCATATGCTATACCCCGAACATTGTGCACGAAACGGGTAACTGGGCCTGAGGTCATTCATAGACCTCGAACATTATGCACGAAGCTGACTCTAGTACCTAGGGCAAGCGGCAAGGATCCCATTCATGTGGTCAATCACAAAGATTGGACCCCAATGTGCATCCTTTGGGGTAGCTAACCCACACACCGTTGAGCTAACACCTACATAGGGTGTGCACCTCCATATATTTGCTTGCAAGGCTTCTTACATTCATTCGTTCGTTAATGCATGCATTCATTCATCATGTTCCTCTTTCATTATCTTTCACTTTACGTTACATAATACTTTCGGTTCATTCATTATCACAACACATAAAGTCATAGGAAAGATAATCATACATCATTATAAGGAACATAAACATATCATTCATAAATCATCATGTAGGGCATCATACATACATAACATACATCATGTATAACCATGCAACATCATCATCATCATCATGCATAAGCATCAATCACATATCATTACATGCCAATCATACCATTTATGACCCCAAAGTCAACTTACATAACCCCCGGAATCTCCTAGGTCAAAGCCTACATTACTCCTTTTTCCCCAAAAAGTCAGAATTTTTCTAAGTGTTCATCCGCATTTCCCACAGTTCATCCGCATTTGCAATATTTCATCCGCATTGGTCTTACTTCATTCACATTTGTCATCCGCATTTGACTTACTCATACACATTTTATATACTTAGCCAAATGCTCATCGCATTGACATACTTAATCCGCATTTGACTTACTCGTCCACATTTCATATACTTAGTCAAATGCTCATCCGTATTAACATACTTCATCCGCATTTGTCATCCGCGTTTGACTTACTCATCTTCATTTCATATACTTAGTCAATGCTCATCCGCATTGACATACTTCATCCTCATTGACATACTTCATCCGCATTTGTCATCCGCATTTGACTTACTTATCCGTATTCATATACTTAGTCAAATGCTCATCCATATTGACATACTTTATCCGCATTGAATTACTTTGCTCATCCGCATTTCCATACTTAGTCAATGCTCATCCGCATTGACCTCATCTGCATTGACTTACTTTGCTCATCCGTATTGACTTGTTTCATCACTTATCCAGATTCTAAAACTTAACATATGAGTCTTAAACATCAGATTTCAATTTCCCATTCATCATGTTCTAAGCTTACATCATACATTCTAAATCTTAGAAACATCATCATACATGAGCAAACATGAACATAATCACACATCACATCATCATATACACATTCAAACATACGGGTCCGAAACCCAGTTTAATGGAAACATACATTCATGCATTTCCAGCCCCAAAATCAGTTAAAAACCAGTAAAAAAGGGGTCCTAGAACTCACCTTTGTAGCTCTTGAGTATGGTTTCCTCCAAACTCATTTGCAAATTGAATTCCACTGCTTAGAAACCCTCTAAAAACATACCCGAACACATACAAACACACATAAGCATAAACCCGAGGATAAGACCAGTTAAGAACACCATAAAAGCATGAATTCTTACCTTGAATTCGAATTCTTTCTTCTTTTTCTTCTTCAAAGCCGAGAATTTGCTGCTCCCAGCTACTCTCTCTCTCTCTCTCTAAAACCTGAAAATCAGTGGTGTATGTGACATATGGGTGGCCATACCACCTTTTACACCCACTTTTCAAACATTTTGTCATTTTGGACACTTTTTACCCCTAGACTTGGGTTTTATTTCTTTTCCTTCTTTTCATTTAGTTTATTCATTCTTTTCTTTGACTTTAAAATAACCGGGTGTTACATATACCATTCTTTACAAACAGACTTAGAATGACATACAACCTTTGTTGGTAGCCTCATTAATATCTCAAACATGATTATTTCAACCAGTAGGGCAACCATGGTGACACTTTCATTCCCAAATATTGACTAATTATCTGTATAATATAATTCTCCTATGAATTAGTATTTAGGTGAAAAAAAGCGTGGTTACATTACATATATAGCACACTACAGGATTAACTAATATGAATGAATACTATGCAAAGTAATTAATACTTTTACTAATTAATGTTTGAAATAATATTGTCTACACACATTGTAAGGTTGATATTCTTTGTAGTGATTAGTTCACACTTTATATCTTTTTTTATTAGGGTTGTCGGTTTGAAGCACGCTCGTTGTAATAATTAGTGTTCATCTATAATGTCTGTGTTTATGACTTGATTACATTTTTGTCTTTCTTCTGCTCTTTTACAAAAGTTATAATACGAATATGAGATTATGTTTTTTATAGTTAATGCATGAGATAGGAATATAAGTTCTTTGTAACTTCGTTGCATCAAATTAAAATTAGATCGCAAGAAAAGACAAAACATTAAAAATAGACGTCTAACGATAGAAGCCAAATTAAAGAATTCATAACAAGTTTTTAAATGGACTCTAAGAACGACCAATCCTTTCAATATCACGTGCCTCGGGCATGTTTGGTTCATAGGCAATCGTTGTTAAATATATAGAAATCAAAATATTTTCTGGAAACAAAAGAGAATGTATTAGTTATGTAAGATATAAAGGCTTTGAAGTAGTACTTTTATTTTAAAAATATATTTATAAGGTAACACGTACCCTCTGGTATATGAACCAACTTCACTCGAGATGCATACACCGTAGAATTCTTGCAATTGCTAGATATGTTCTAAACATATTTCTCTGCTTCGAGTCATATAAAAGCATCTGTATTATGTGATCGCTGACACATGCATTTAATTTTTGAATCACAAACAAATTTCTATATTTTTATATACGACGAAATTATCAAAAAAATTAAATATTTTATGCAATCATTGACTTACGTCGCATCTTGAAGAACCAAAACAAAATGGTGTCGTCCTTTTTTTCGTTTACCCATGACAATTCGGCCAACAACATCTACAATGATCGTAAGTGTTCTTATTGAGGACATTTAGGTATATACGATATATATATATATATATATATATATATATATATGTATGTATGTATATATATATAATATATATATATATATATATATATATATATATATATATATATATATATCTAACAAAAATAAAAAAATCAAGAAACTTATAATGTACCAATTATTAACTTTTGGTGTCTTCTATCATGCTTAAGAATTTGATTAGAAGGAACCAATGGATACAAACAAAAACCCCTTAGAAATTGACTTTCAAACGGAGTAAGTTTAGTGCATTCACTGATGACAATCTTGAACTCACCACAAAGCAAGATATACTTTTCATGTGTTGGATACTCTTGATATTTCAAATTCTCAATTGGAAACGACTACGCATAAATACATTGGCCACCAAATCCATATTACTGTAAAAGTCCTTTAAATGTTCCGGGACAAACGCGGCTATTTTTTTATCTACAAAACAAAAAGAGTGTTCATAATGTAAAATATAAAAAAAATAATTTTATATTTTGAAAAAGAGAAAACAAAGTAACTTACGTTTTGATCAAGAAATATAACAAATAATTTGTTCTCAATAGCGACTTCTGATATGAATTCAACCCAAACAAAGGGAATAGTATACCAACTTCCATAATTTGTGAGTGATGAAAAAGAGTCAACAACGGAATATACATCCATGCTTTAATTAGACCGTCACATTTTTTATTTAGTCTGTAGAAATATTGAATGATTTGATTTTAACCCAAAGAAAGGAATATGTTATTTCTTGCTCAAAGAGTAATGTAACTTTTTTAACTGTTTGTAATTTCAAAACTTGTTTCAAATTTATTATTTTTGTATATATTATTTTACTTTTTTATAAACTTATAAATATAACACTTATCGAAGTATTAATTATTATTAATGAATATTTCTGGGTGATGTGTTAGATTAATTAAGATTAAGAACTATGATAATCTAGTCTAACTATGATATTTAGAAATCAGACTATTAAAATTTTGTACTTGGAACACATGTATATATTTGGTTGAACTTGAACAATTACTTATTATTAAACCTTATGATAGATAATAAAGCTTATTAAAATATCTAATAATATTATTAATTTATGATATTACTCGGAGATGTGTATATTAATGACGATTGAGAATTAAATGATTAAAATTATGTACTTAGGACATGTACATATTTAGTTGAGCATAATCAATTAGTTATCTTTTAAGTTTGTATATAGATTATTACCAAGTACACTAATAAAAAACTTATTAAATTGAAATGATTAAATTCATTTCTTTTTGTAAAGTCAATTAACATTGATACTACATTTAGTAGATATTAAAGTGTAACCGTGTGTATTAGCTTTAAATGGTTTAAATTTTTATATGTCTATTATATTTTGGGGGTATCTATCGATCAAAAATCATGATTTGTAAAGCTTATACCTAGATGTCAACATTGAACGGATGTAGGGAATATGTTTAATCAACAAAAAAGGAGTCATATACCTAGTTTTCTATAAATTCTTAAAAGAACACGATATCAACATGCAAGTAATAGGTGCTCTTTCAGTTAAAATTATTAAAGAAATACCAGCAATCAATATAAAATAATAATTCTTTACCTGCACAAGATTTTCCGAAATACAATAGCAATGACTTTGCACTGTTAAAAAAAATAAATAAATAGAATTAAAATCCAATCTCATCTGATAAACACAAATAACCGAAACACATATTGCTAGCTCTAATTAACGATAGAATAAGAGTTGTTAAATACAACAACAACAACCCCAAAAATCTCCATTTTCATCCTACTTTAATAAAATAAAATCAGGCCCGGAATATTCTGATTTGTTTGAGAAAAGAATTGAGGTTGTTATAAACAGCCGAGTATTTGGATTTGTGTTACCTCCATCACGACATTGATAAAAATAGCACAGAGATCAATCGGCTCAAAGTTCAAATAGAAACAAGTCGGAAGATGTTGAAAAAGCTAACAAACGGGATTGAGGAATCAAAGAAGGAAAAATATAAACTCATCGATCAGAAGGAAAATTTGCCAATATGTTGGCCAACATAAATATTAGTTCTCTCATCAGCTGCTGTTAATAATTCGAATCATTAACACAAATAACTATTATACTACTTGTTACGTCTCCTTAAAATCATACTATTTAACCAAATATGTGCCTACCAAAAAATTAGTAGATGGTTTAAAGTATCTTTTAAAAACAGCGCAACTAAGTTTGGTAAACACATATCAAAGCAACCATATAATAAATTATGATGATAATTTATTTAATTTTTGAACGGTAAGTTAATGAATAGTAGTTAGTAGCACCAAGTTGGTAATTATATCTCAATATTAAGTTTTGAACCTAGGACCTCCAAGAGAGGGTGGAGAGGCAAGGGCTCCCGCCTCCCACTTCACAAAAAGATCATTGGCATGATAATTTATGAACATACAAAGTGAAGGTTTAATTTTGTTAGAATATTTGTTTAAATACTTTAAACTACATGATTCGCAAACAACGGTGTTCCACACAAGTAAAGTGCAACCAGTTGTGCTGAATTGAAAATGACATTCAATGAAGAACAACAGATCATAACTCAAGATGCAAGTAAGACATATGATGCTGTTGATCATGGTTCAACTGTCAGTTTAGTTGAACCTCATAGTGAGAAGACTGTTGTTGCTGCTGATATGAAGAACAATGACTTATTGAATAATCCTAAGGATCTTGGGGATAGTCAATCTGTTTCAGTTTCTGTTTCAGAGGATAGTAGAACATCTCAAATGGAGAAACCATTGTTGAATGTTATACTCCTTTTCACTCCACACACACACACATAGTCTAACTCTTTATGAAAGACTTGGTGAACTAAAGATTTTGATTCTACTGCAGTCAAAATTGAACACAGAGCAGGAAGTTTTGCAACTCAAGATCAGGAGGAAACCAGCTGTACCTTCTTTTAGGTCAACATCTGTTGGCAAAAAACAGTCTAGAATCTCATATTCACCAGCAAAAGATGTAACTTCTATGCCTTCCAGGAAAGAAAATACGGTCACTCCAAAAACCAAAAACTCAAATACAATAGAGTCCATTGATAAAAAGAGATCAGCCCCACGGTCTTTGTACATGTTAAGAATATATGGTCACTCCCTAGTGGTTAGAAAGACCGAAAGTACAAAACTTGCACCTAGAAAAAAAACTACGATAAATCTACAACAGGTGGTAGCTATTCTAAGATTTAATTTTGCAACTTATGAATGTAGCATCTGTGTTTGAAATCTACCCGCCTAGTTAAGGCAAGACCATGTTCCCAATTAGTAGCGCACACCCAAACAACTATAGTCAACAATAGGAAAGTAATCAAATACACATTTGATATCAATAATTATATCCATCAAAAAATATGATATACGGCCTATGATGATAACCAATAGCATCAAGAGTTACTTGATCACAATTTAACAAACTGGTACATATCCATCTCATTCTATACTATATGCATTACTCACAAACCCTACAATATTGTTTAAGACTGGATAGTGGAATACTCCCAACAATCCAACCAACCATAAATATTTTATTGAAGTGGTGAATTTGACTTCCTCTGTGTTCTTAAGTACCTAAATCAGGCACCAATTAGACAAGAATCATGCATTTCATCCATAAAACCTACTTTCCCCTATGTAACTTCATTGTCTGAGGTGAAAAAGGAACCTTTACGGCTTTTCCTCAATTCAAATTAACTTAATCCAGAAGGTCTTGAATAATCACACAAACAATTAACTCCAAATCATCAACTACATGAACAGATTTTCCAATTTCAAAACCTCACAAGTGCAAATTTTAAACTGGAACAATCACTATGATCTACACCAATACATTCATCCCCTTCCCAAACCTCACAAATTCAACCACTAATTTACCACATCACATCCCCAATCAAACCCTACAATTCAATCTCAACATTTCAAGGAGAAATAACTAATAACTACTAACCGATAACAAATAACTAAATAAACATACACAATCAAATAACCACATACCTACACTAGAGGAAAACCAAAAGCCATCTAAAACATAAGCATTAAGCAACCTAAAACCGACGAATTCCAAACAATTTCATCGATCTCAATTTCAATTTCAATTTCAATTTCAGCAAACAAACATATTATTCAATCATGAAACGAAAATGATCGAAAACAATCGATTCACAAAGAGATTGTGATTCGGTACGATTATTAATCAAGAAATAGAAAACAGAATACGTACAACTTTAATTTACCATAGATGTCAGAAAAACAATCAATGAATCAATCAGCTTCATTTGTGATTAAAGTTGAATCTAATACGACTCAACAACCGATATGTATGCGTGTGTGCGTATAGAGAGAGAAAGTAGAGAGAGAAAGCAATGAAAATGGAGATTGTACGCAGGGAGAAGATAACGATGAAAGATTGAAGATTGAAGCAAATGAATTTGGGGGACAATGGTAATGGTGATGGTGGTGATGATGATGATGATGATGATGATGATGGTGATGGTGTATGTGTGTGTATACATATATGTATAGGACACACACAGAGTTTAACTCTTTAGCAGAATCAAGCTCAAAACTCATCTAATTAACATAATCAGAACAAATAACACCCCTAAATTTCATGGTATTTCAAATAATCAAAATCTTGAAAGACAAAAGGTTAAGGTTTCAACTTTACCCCTTTTCGAATGGTGAATGATGGTAGCAAACAAGTACACCTGAAATAAAAGAAACAATTGATAAAATCATTTAACCAAAAACCTTACAAGTGAATTAGGGTTTCAAATCAAGAGTATTAGACTTACGTGAGGGAGGCCACACGATGTTGTTTGTGTAGAATTGGTTCCCAAATGTGTTACTTTAGAAGAGAAAATTCAGATTTGAATCACCTGCCCATCTCATCTTGACTATGCACAGAACCCTTGAGGAAGAACCCAATATCCATTTCCTTTCTCATGCTATGTAGGGTTCTATGTATGAAAAGGAGAAGTGATAAGCTTCTTCTTTCAGAAGCTTGAAGATCGACTTTGGAGCATTGGAGCATTGGAGCAGTCAACTTTCAGAGAGCATTGGAGCAGTCAACTTTAGAGACTATTTTTAGCCTTGCCCTCCCTAATGCTTGTACCATATGCAAGGTATGTTGTACATCTCTTAATTTTAAGAGTTTTAGGTGAAATGACTTTCTTTCCCTCATCAAATGCTTATTAATATAGTGTATATATGTATACAATTTTTTTGATATATGAAAATTAATAAAGGATGAGGAGCAAACAAAAAAACAAAAATAAAGAAAGAAAATAACAAACGAAATAAAAACAATATATACAAGACATAATTTGAAGGAAAAAGGGTTTTATAAAGATATTAATCCTAACATAAAGATCAATTCATAAAAACAAGGTTTATTAAATGTTTTAGTGAAAAGATCAGCTTTTTGATTTTTTGTGTCAATGGTAATAAAATCAATAAAACCCTTCTCCTAAGCATCACAAATCGCATGGATCTGTGTCTCGATGTACTTGGTTTGGGAGTGATGAATAGGATTATTTGCGATGCCAATGGTTGCTTCGTTGTCACAGAACAACAACGTATGGATAAAATTGATCCCGTAGTCAATCATCTGATGTTGTGTCCAGAGCACTTGTGAGCAACAACTTAAAGCAACAATGTACTCTGCCTCCCCCGTAGAGAGAGAGATAGTAGTCTAATTCTTGCTTTGCCATGATACCAGATAATTTCCTAAGTACTGATAGCGTCCAGTAATCTATTTTCTGTTTAACCTATAGCCATTAGAATCACTATCAAAAAAGCATGTAAGTCAAAATTCCCACCATAAGGATACCAAGCCCTAAGCGAGAGGAGCCTTTAAGATAATGAAATATTCATTTTACAGCCTTTTCATGAGACTCATTCGAGGCAGATTAGTATAGAGCATAGTATCCTACAGCAAAGGTTATGCCAAGGCGACTCGCTGTAAGATACATAACGGAACCGATCATAAATCAGTATAGATGAGAATCAACGGGTTTCCCATTTGCATTAGGAGTGAAGCAAGTTTGAGCGGTGAAAAGAGTGAGTCCTAAGAAGCATCATCCATCTTGAATTTCTTCAGATTGTCTTTAATATACTTCTCTTGATGAATGAGAATTCCCTCTGGATTTTGTTCAACCTGAAACCCAAGGAAAAAGCACATCTCCCCCCTCATGCTCATTTAAAAGCAACCACACATGAATCCCTTAAACCCTTGACACAGCTTTGTATTGCTGGAGCCAAAAATAATATCATCCACATAGACTTGTACAATCAGCATCTCACCATCCACTTCTTTCTTGAATAAGTCATATCAATGGTGACACGAGAGAAACCATTTCTTAAAAGATATTGTGTTAAAGTCTCGTACCATATCCGAGGAGCTTGATGAAGACCATAAACGGACTTATCAAGCTTGTAGATTTTGTCGAGAAAGTCGGGATCCTCAAATCCTGATGGTTGACAGACGTATATCTCTTCGTCATTGTTTTCATAAAAAATGCACATTTAACATCCATTTGATAGACTTTGAACTGCTTGTGTGCGGCATGAGCCAGAAAGATCCGAATAGCTTCAAGACGGGCTAAAGGAGCAAAGACTTCCATGTAATCAATCACCTCTTCTTGTGCAAATCCTTGAACCACCAATCTTGACTTGTTTCTAACCACAATGCCACGGTCATCAGGTTTATTCTTAAACATCCATTTCGTGCCAATTGGGCATTTGTTTAGTGGGAGATCAACGAGGGTCCAAACCTTGAGCTTTCTGAATTGTTGCAAGGATCCTGAAGAGCTACATGAACATTCTTCAAAATGATTTGGGATATTAAACAAGAGAATAGGCAAACATCAATCAAACCGTATTGACTCCGCATCCGAACTCCATCTATGATGGATCTTACAATGTTATCATGGGATGATCTTTCAGGGTTGTGAAATTAGTGGTTAAAGACAGGGTATTGGAAGTAGGTGGTTGATGGTTGTTGATGGTTTGATGATGGAGATGAAGGTGGTTTGGTAGACTCAATTGGTGATGTGGATGGACCATGTGGACATGAGGTAGATGTAGGTGATAAGGGAAGAGATGTAGAAATAGATGAAGGTGGAATGTCAAAGGATGAGGAGGAAGATGCAATATCAATAGATGTAGCATTGTTAGTTGATGTAGTTAGAGGGGCTTGATGAATAGAAGATATAATAGGCAATGGGTCATGAGGAATAATGTTAGTTTGAACATTGGAGATGGACACATCATCATCGAAAGCTAGAAGATTAAACGAGTTGAACACCGCATTGGAGTCAAAGAACCATGTTAGTTCTAATCGGACATCAGAGGAATTGGTTTCTGCCAATGAACATAAAAGGACTCTTGTATAATACGTTTTCTCTTATTATACACTCGATAAGTTTTCTGAGAGGAGGAATAGCCAATGAAGTAGCATTCATCTGGCACAGCATCGAATTTCATCTTTTGTGCCCGGGTATTTAGGAGAGTACACGAGCATCTGAATGGCCGGAAGAAATAAATCAAAGGTTTCCTCCTATGAAACGGTTCATATGGGGTTTTCATTTTGTCTTTAACTATGAGCACCCTGTTAAGCACAATTTAATGCCTCTACCCAGAAGATGATGGGTAAAGATGACTCAATCAGCATAGTACAAGTAGCTTCAACGAGGGTGCGATTTTTTCTTTTAGCAACACTGTTCTGCTGAGGTGTTCTCGCGGCACTTAATTGTCTCAAAATACCTTTAGCAACATAGAATGAATCAAAAATATCATTTCTGAATTTGGTACCATTGTCACTTTGAATTGCCATAACCTTCCTCTTTTGTGTCCGGGTATTTAGGAGAGTACACGAGCATCCAAATGGCCGGAAGAAATCAATCAAAGGTTTCCTCCTATGAAACAGTTCATATGGGGTTTTCATTTTTTCTTTAACTATCAGCACCCCGTTAAGCACATATGAAGCACAATTTAACGCCTCTACCCAGAAGATGATGGGTAAAGAGGACTCAATTAGCATAGTACGAGTAGCTTCAACTGCGATTTTTTCTTTTAGCAACACCGTTCTGCTGATGTATTCTTGTGGCATTTAATTGTCTCAAAATACCTTTACCAGCATAGAACGAATCAAAAATATGATTTCCGAATTTGGTACCATTGTCACTTCGAATTGCCATAACCTTCCTCTTGCTTATCATCTAAATAGAGAGAATTAACTTCTGTAGCTCCTCAACAGCCTCTCCTTTATGAGCAAGAAATCTCAACTAGGAATATCTGGAAAAGTCATCTGTAACCACAAGATAGAAAATTTTTTTAGCAATTTATTTAATATGTATAGGACCAAACAGATTAGTATGTAACAACTCGAGGGGAATTAATATACTATCTTTATTTTTTGTTTACATGGTTTCTTATGTTGTTTTCCCTTGGCACAAGCCATATATTTTTCAACAACGGAAAAGTCTTTTAAAGGTAATCCCCTAACAAGATTGTTTTTAACTAATTTGTTTATATTTTTTAAATTAATGTGGTCCCATCTGCGATGCCATAGGAATGACTCAGATGTGGAAGCTTTTGATAGGAGACAGGTTACAGTACACGTTGACTCTCTAGAACCCATGTCAAGGAGATATGTATCATTATTTATTGGAGCCCGCATAAGCACCATTTCATCTAGAGTATCAATCTCTAATTTTAGAAAGAGACATTCATTGGATTTGAACAAGACTAGAACGTCTTTATTGCAAATCCTTTCTTGTTGCCAGTAAATGCGACATATCCTCCATTGATTATTTGATAATTAGTTAACAATTCCTTCAGCCCCATCATGTATCTGGAGTATCCATTATCAACATGTCATACACTGTTTAGAACTTTAGTGGATGAATCCTACGAAAACTTCAAACAAATTAACCAGATGAAATTGGAACCCAAGTTTGAACAACTTTGGGTTTTGATGAGGATGACTTCTTGCAAAAGAAATTATTAACCAAATGAGTCAATCTACTCCCAAATGAATTCCTATTAACATGTCTATCATGTATCTCAAGACAACGCATAAATACATGATCATTTTTACCACATCAAAAACAATGTGATTTCAATCTAGGTTTGTTATGCAACAAGGGAGGTATTTTATCAATGTATATTTCCTTATCACATTCAGAAAATTTAGAATCAACATCACTATATGTCTCATATATGTCTCTAGGTCTATTTTTATTTAACAAAGAATGATTATTTACAAAAGATGAATTTTCATCTAAAGTACATGTGGTACTTGTACCACTTCTACTTGCATTAGATAATGACATTACCCTTTCACTTAATAATGAAATATTAGTCGGGGTAAAAGATGGGATGGGGTGAGATAAGAATTTTTCAAAACAATAACTTTTAATTTTCCCTAGTTAGGACCATGTACGTACGGATACTAACAGATAATGCGTGAAACCAGATCAAATAGTGCGGAATCCTATTTGATTGGTGATCCAATCAGTGAGAACACAGTTCAGATCAATCTAACGATAAAGAAACGTTAAGAATGATTAGAACGGGATCAACTGCAAACTATGAAGTTGGAAAAGGTTCTCTGGAGTCTCTGGACGGCCAGGGTATGAATGTGAGTCGAAATTCTTCCAAGTGTTCATTTTTTCCATGAATTAGGTGGTATATATAGGTTAGGGTTTGTCAATCATACAACTGAACCATTATCATGGATCAATCGAGTGACTAAATCATGCGATTGATTCATATGCACGACTGAAGATTCAGTCGTGTGACTGAGCCAATCTTATGTCTCAATCATACGACTGATCCAGTCTCCTGGTTCAGTCATGCGACTGGTCCATTAGCATGAATTATTCATTCGTATGGTCCATTAGCATGGTCCATTCACGTGAAGACTTCATACAATTAAGTTTGAACACGTTTCTCAATCATTATTGACTAAGAACTATGTATTCAACTACAAATCTATATAGTCAGTTCAATATGCTTTATTACGCAATAAATAATGAAACAATAAACATTATAAGCATCAATCACATATTGCATTTCATTCAACTCATTCATTACGTATATGTAAGACATGACAAACATTTTACATTAAGCTCCTAAACTAGGTACACATGTATCAACAAACTCCCCCTTGGACCTAGTTTACAGTAGTGTATGACATTCTTCATTAGCTCCTCAAATTTCGTGTACTTCTCCTCTCTAGTAACTCCTGCATGTATCTCAAATGCAAAACAGAGTCGTATCACGTTCTGGAATTGGAGGGCTTGTACTATATCTTGCGAGTCATAGAATAGTGGCCACTTCTATAATGTATAGACATCGTCCGCAGACAAGTTGGTTAGCCACATAGGGTTGAACACCCGGATAGTCTCCATTTTGCTCTCGCTCTGTAAAACTATAACCATTTCACCTGTTCTCCAATCATAATACCAGCATTTGAAGTGTGGAGTGAAGTCCTATGGCATTTCCCTTAAAGGAATCTTGGACATTGTGCATGGAGGACTCCACTTCAGCACCACCTTAGGCTTCCCAGAAATACGATCCACTTCAGACCTTCGGATGTACCTCTTCGGTTGTTGAGGTCTGAAGTTTACCCATGTGGTGTGGTATTACTTCTTTAGTACAGCCTCAAATTAGCCTGACATTTTCCTAGGATCAGCATATAACAAGTTTAAGCGTGCCAGCTGCATAAACATTGAGATACTCAAATTATGCCCACGCAATAATCTTGCCTGACACCTTTAGATGTTTCTTGACCTTGTAGAGCTTGGTGTAGGCATTTGGCTTTTGAGTAGTGCGTTGGGCTCGTATCTTAGCAAACCAAGCCGCCCATTCAGCCTTCTTTATATCAACATCAACGTCTGAGGCTTGGGCTTGGCTTTCATTCCTCTTGGTCTCTTTTTCTATCTTATCCAGTTTGTCGACTGTAGCACTAACGAGAAGTGTCACCCAAGTTGGGGATCACATAGCCTTCTCGGTCAGTGTACTCTGGATAATGCTTAGCTATGACATCTTCAATCTCTATTTCATCTACGTCGTTTAGCTCATCGTCACTTGTCACATCAAAAGTAGGCGCATCTTTGACAATCTCGTCTGGATTTCTCCTGAATATCTCTGTAAGTTGCTCTTTAGTCAGGTCGTGTATGATTTTTCCTTCTTTAGGAGTCACCGACCTTCCAACAATCCCTTGAAAATCAAGAATCATTATGAGTTGAGATGTTTGATCTGCTTGATTTAAACATGTAACACATCAACCATTGGTAATTAATCAAGACATTAAACAGTAGATAAATATATATAAACATTAATTACACAACTGTAATACAAGATTCAAGTACAAAAGTTTTCCAATACTTAAACGTATAATCATTACTTTTGTCCTTATCAGTCAACTCTTCAACCGCAGGGACTGATGATGATGCTCTTTGGTCTTGTGCTTTCTTTGTCCTTCTCTCTTGACCTTGAACTGAGGCTGATCTAGCTGCATCTTCTTCTTCATCATTATCATCATCTTTCTTTCCTCTTGACCCTTCCTCATCACTATCATCTTCTTCCTCAAACTCATCATCATCACCATCATCACCATCATCGCCATCATCGCCATCATCACCATCATCACCATCATCATCATCATCATTGTCATCATCTCCATCACCTTCTCTTATCTTCAGAGGCTTATCTTTAGATCCCTTTAGTCTGAGCATGATCTTTTTATTCTTAGCCTCCAACTCCTCAATCCTTTTAACTGATTGTTCATTCTGCTCCTGGAGTTGGGAATCTGTTGTGCTTGAGTAGCATTGAGCTCCACAAGCTGACTTAGCTGTGTTGCTCTCTGCTCATCAGTAGCTAACAGCTTAAGCACCATCCTGTTTAGTGCTGCTAGCTGTTCCTCTACCCCAATGGAGGGTAGAGTGGGTCCTATGGTGAAGGTAGTGTGGGTTGATGGACCTACTTGTGGCTGGTGATGGTAGTGGTGGATGTGGAGAATATGGGTGGTGGGATAGTAGTGGATGGTGATTGCGTGGCTGTAGTAGTGGTGGTTGGGAGTGTAGTGGTAGTGGTAGGGGGTGTGGTAGTGGTGGTCGTAGCTGTGGTGGATGTGGTGGTAGTTGTGGCAGTAGTGGTGGTTGTGGCAGTGGTAGTGGATGGGGTCAAAGTAAATCTCGGCCTCTTACCCGTTTTACCATAAGGGTGAGCCATTCTCTTCTTCTTGGAGCCCTTAGAAACAGAGGCTCCCTGTTGGCTGTTAGGCTGGTCCAGGGTGTAAGATGGATCTGTATCACCAGTAACAGCATCCCCGGACTCCCTCTTGCGTCCACCAACCGCCCTGAACCCTCTCTTAGTGGCTACGACCCAGCTCCTCACCGTCCGTACCAGAGACTCCTTGTCTGACTCCTCCTCCTCCTCCATCTGAAAATCAGGGTGGATTGGAGCCGACTCGGGTCCACCCAAACCATCACCACCCTGACCATCATCTTGATCATCCTCGTTAGAGTCATTGGAGGGTAGAGCAATCGGCTCAGTATATGTGTCACTATTGTCGTGACATCACTTCCTCCTAGCCGGCGCCACATAATCCTCCCGGGCTAGATGCCCAAATAGTCTCCTAACCGGGGGCTTCACCTGCTTGCCCCGGTATACCTTCATCCTCCTGAGGGTCGTGTCATCCATCACCTTTAGTGTAACTGCATCCTGACTCTCCTTGGGCAGTGAAGGAAGCTTGTGGTCTATGATCATCTCAAGGAATCGGGGGTACATGCGGAAGCCTTCCTTGCGTTTGGCCTCTATATTCTTGACCCAGTAGGTGAAGATCATCCACCAGAAGCTGAATGGATGATTCAGTACCAGAGCCACATAACCGTTCTGGAATTGATCAGACATCTCATCAAAGCCTCCCTTCCTCGAGGCTATGCACTTGAGCAGCACATGTGCCAAGTACTTGAACTGTGGGCACAGGTTGCTCTTGTTGAGCACACCTGCGTTTATGTCCCCAGCGTACTTGGCCCGAAGGAAACAACCTCTAACTATAAGTGGATGCAGTCTAGTTGGGCAGTTACCATCATCACCCAACTCTAACATCCTCCTCGGATCTTCCTCACTAATCCTAATCTCCTCACCAAATATGGAGCTCCGAATACGATGTGGCTCAGTAGACCTGTCGACTATTGCGCTTTCCCAGAAAGCCTGTTGAATCGATCGATATGGTGTGCACAGGGTAGATATAGCCTTGAAGATCCCCGATCTCCATAGGAAGGCAATAATCCCAGCAAAATCAGAGGCATTCCAGGAGGTGACGTTCAGATGCGCACAGAGGTTATGCTTTGTGCTCATAGTCCATCTACTCGCCATGTTTCTATTACACAAGATAATTAAACGTTAGAGTTTTTGTAAGTGAATAACACTGGAATTTAATGGACTTGAATCATTTTGTTCTGTCGTGCGAATGGATGGTGCGACTAAGTCTTAGTCGTGTGAATGAGCTCAGTCGTGCAAATGAGCATGCGACTTAACTGAGTCGTATGCTATTCTATGCGGTTGAACCAGTCGTGCGACTGAGTTCATACGCAGGGTTCATTCTTGCGATTGAGCCATTCGCCCATTTCAATCGTGCGATTGAAGTTCATCAGTGTGTCCATTTGCATATGTCTCTGTATGGTACTGTAGGATCAATTCTTGGTCTATACTTGATGTTAAACGTTCAGGTTAGACTCATGGACTCGTGATCCATCAAAATAACACTTAGTATTAAATAATTTGACGATTAAGTATAGATTAGTGGTTTATTTAGAAGGTTTTGTCTCGGTTTTGTTTAGACCCAATTTGAACATTAAGGCTTGATTAAACTATGCATTTTGGTCGATTTTAGTCTTACAATACCTACAGAAACAAAGCGTAATCGTTAGTCTCACAAACAGGGTGCTAAATCACAAAGATGAAATTTGGGCAGAGTAATCTTGTTTTCGTGCGATTTAGGTGCGATTTGGGGGTGATGAGTGTCTGCGACCGACTCCCCTCTATTTATACTAGGGTTTCCTTCAGTCGTGCGAGTGAACCTATTTCCACTCTTGATTCGTGGAACTGGGACTCAGTCGTGTGACTCGCTCGGTTGGTCACATTCAGTCGCGCGACTAGGTTTCAGTCGTGCTACTCACACATTCGGTCAACTCCATTCGTGTGATTTGTTCATTCCGTTGATCCAATCGTACGGCTTGAGCCATGCATATGGTCCAATTGTACGTTTGGTCCATCCATGTGGTTTAGTCGGGCGATTGGGCTCATACATATGATCCAATTGTGCGACTGGTCCATACTTATGGTCTAGTCATGCGAATGGCTCATACTTGTGAGTTTGACCTTATGACCATTCAAACACTTAGCCCTTTTTACTATAGATAAAACATTACGATCGATGATCATCTCAAACATGATCCTTTTAACTTTGAAAACTGGTGATCACCTCAGGCGTGATCCTTGTAATAAAGAACCGATTTGTCACCTCAGACGTGACCTGTTTTAAGTGAGTGTTTCATAGATTGAATTCTGATGCCTAGTCCGACTTTTACTAACTAAATGACTAAAAATTAATAAATAAAGCAACTAAAAAACTTATAAAAAAAATTTAAGACATATTTTTGTATTTTTGATTAGACATGGATTTTAAACCTATTAGAGTAATTCTAATTGATTTTACTTCCTGGACATCACAACTTCAATTCTAGTTTATCATTTCTGGTACGGTTCATTTTGGAATCATAGAGGTATATTAGAATCACTTGGGACATTTTAATAAACAATTTTGATGCTTGATCCTTGTTTTCACTAATAGTCAATAGCAATTTTAGGAAATCATACTAGAGCTACAAGATGCACACACTAATTTTGACTTTCAAGAACTGCAGCTCACGATGATTTTCAGTATACTTGTCCTCTTAAATCCATACATAGATTTTGACACACATTGGTGATGATTTAAGGTTAATTATTTCAACAAGCATTTGTGGATCCCATGCCTATATGGTAATCAACATTTCTCTGGTGATTTTTGAGCGGTCTACGTGTATATTTCAAGAAGAGACTATTCTAAGAGCTTTCAAAGAGATGCCAAGCCTCAAGTCAGTGCCACCGCACAGCAGAGAGGCACAAACAATAATGAATCCTAGAATATTTAGGTTATGCTTATCCTTAGGTCAGTGCCACCGCACAGCAGAGAGGCACACAACCTATCTTCTTGTTTGAGAATTTTTTCTTTTAGCACATATCACACCAACAACATAAGTTATCAGCTTGATTGTGTTTTGCATTTTTCATGTGCTTTGCTCATACTTTATGGTCATCCACACACATAAGTGGAGTTTATTTTGCTCTTCACCCCTTATTGGAACAACGTTGATTGTGTTAACCAGGGATAAGATGGGAACCCATAGCACGTTGAACAACTTAGTTTGTAATTGAAACCACCAATGAGGTCTACTTGTCTATTGTGTTGAATCTCCTGACACATCACATAATGAACTAGCAGCCTCTAGGTCTACTTTCTCTATGTTACCTTGGTAGCCTACTTATTTTACTATCATTTTTCCTTTTATTTTGCTTAGACTTTTCAGACTTAAACTTTGACTGTTGCATCTTAATCAGTTAAACCTTTTGAAGTCCCAAATAATTTGTTCCCGGTGTACTATCATTTTCCGAATACGTTTAATCAGTATCACAGATTTGATTTCTTTCCTTTTAGCTAAGTTGTCCTCCTCCCTCGTTTTCTCTAAGTAATTAAATAAAACGACTAAATTAATACTAATCTAACCTATTCTCTCCCTAAAATTCTAAAACCGAAAATATTTTTTGAGTTTTTGGATTTTATAGAAACAGGAAAATAAAATAAGAAAAAATAAAACAAAAATTGTTGGACTAAGCATTTTCATCCTCTGTGATCACATCATTTTTTCTTTTTCATCCCATTAACCTCAAATAGATATAAAAATATCGGTTTATCAAATGATTTTGTGTAGAGGTCGGGGAGTTGAAAATCCATATTTATTTTAACGACATCGATTAAATGCTTTTCAAAACAATCACGTATAAGTGATATTTAATCCTGATGTGTTTAGTTTTAGGATGTTGGACTAGATATTTAGTTACGGCTATAGTTAGCAGAATTATCAACATAGATAGGAGTGTTAGAAAATTGCAAACTGTAGTCCCGCATTTGTTGTTGAATCCAAATGATCTGCCAACAAAAACTTACAGTAGCAACATATTCAGCTTCATAAGTTGATAGAGCAACCCATGTCTGCTTCTTACACTGCCAACTTACTAGTCTTCTCCCAAAAAATTGACATCCTGCAAACGTTGACTTGTAGTTCATTTTGCCGCCGCCGTAATCCGAGTCACTATACGTTGTAAGCTCAAAATCATTGTCATGAGGATACCACAACCCGAGTATTGGAGTACCCTTCAAATAACGGAAAATCCGTTTAACCCCTATGAGATGGTTGACTTTCGGTTTTTCTTGATATCTTGAGTAGAGACACGTCGCGTACATGATATCAGGTCGTGAGGCTGTGAGGTACATGAGGGATCCGATCATTCCTCGGTACATGATGGCATCCACCAGATCACCATTTTCGTCGGGTGCCACGTTGTGGTTTCTAGCAAGTAGAGTCCCAGCTGCCGAAGCATTCTCCATATCGAACCCACTGAGGATATCACCTACATACTTGGTCTGATGTAGAAATATTCCCTTAGGTGTTTGATCCACCTGTAACCCGAGAAAGAACTTCATCTCTCCCATGGCACTCATCTCAAATTTAGCTTTCATTACTACTTCAAATTCTTTACATAATTCTTTGTTTTTGGAATCAAGATGACGTCATCAACATAAATCTAAACTAGGAGTAAGTCACCATCTTTTTTTGATGAATAGTGTAAAGTCAATCACTCCTCTGCGAAAGCCATGTTTCACAAGATGTGTCGAGAGCTTCTCATACCAAGCTCTTGGGGCTTGGTGGAGCCCGTTGAGAGCCTTATCCAGCTTGTAAACTCTGTCCCGATGATACGGATCCTCAAATCCTTTGTGTTGACTGACATACACTGTCTCCCGGATTTCACCATGAAGGAATACACTCTTCATATCTAGTTGATAAACTTTAATTTTATATAAGATGCATAGGCTAGGAAGATATGGATTGCTTCCATTCTTGCCACAGGTGCAAATACTTCATTGTAATCAATGCCTTTGACTTGTCGAAATCCTTGAACTACAAGTCGAGCTTTGTTTCTTATTATGACCCATTGGTCATCTTTCTTGCATTTCAAGACCCATTTAGTGCCAATGACCTTAGCACCTTTTGGTCTATCCACCAGTGTCCATACTCCTAACTTCTTGAATTGAAGAAGTTCTTCTTGCATGGCACACACCCATGCCTCATCGTTTAAGGCTTCACTTACATATTTTGGCTCAAATTGAGACATAAAACATCTATAAGCATCATCATGAAGATAGCCTTTTTCTTTGACTGAGGCATAATCAGCTGAGTATAGCTGATTTCTTGTCTATACTCCCGATTGTACATCCCCTATGATGTTGTCTAGAGAATGATATACATTAAGTCGAGATCCAAGAGTGGTGGGAATGATCACTTTCTGATCCAGATTTTGAATTCCTGGTTCAGTATCTGTAGCCGTTGGAGTGTGAGGTTCCAAAGTGTCAGAGGCATCAACATCTGATGCTTGTGTACTTTCGGTAGCAGGAACCTGTTCCTCCTAATCAACCTGATCATTCTCCACTTCTACATCATTAAAGGATGAGTCACTTATCTCCGGTGCCCCCCTGAATGACTAGAAGACTCAACTTGTGAGCCTGATGTTGTCGAGTCTACTGATTGTGTGTTTAAGACATTGTACATCATTTTGGTTGATATCTCATCATCAGGAGGAGAGAGAATGATGTTAAAGGACTTAAAGAATCCATCATAGTCAAAAAAGAATGCGGATCCTTTTCCAGCAGGGGTGGTGTGTCTCTGAATGTCAACGTTTCACCACACTTCTACTTGACCCGTTGAGTTGTTGTAACTCTCTTATTCGGTATGTTGTATCCTAGAAAAATTCCTTCTTCACCCTTTTCACTGAACTTCCCTGACTGATTTGTCTTCAGCATCGTACATGGTGCGCCAAACGGTTTGAGGTACTCTAGATTAGGTTTACGTCATTGGAGCAACTCGTAACACATTTTACCATGATGTTTGACCACCAGGACTCGATTTAGGGTGTAACATGCATTGGCAACTGCCTCATTCCAAATTTGGATGGGCAGTTTCGAATCTGCTAGCATCGTTCGTGCTGTCTCTATCAAGTTCCTGTTCTTCCATTTAGCAACTCCGTTCATTTGTGGAGTGTAGGAAGATGTGAACTGATGTACAATTCCTTTCTTTTTGCAGAATGCCCCCATCCACTGGTTCTAGAATTCCGTGCCGTTGTCTGAGCGAATCTGACGTACTTTCAACTTGTAGAGAGATTTCAATGTGGTCACCAACTGTTTGAACGATTCAAATATTTCTGATTTGGATTTCAAAAACATTGCCCAAGAGAATCTGGAGTAGTCATCAGTGACTACATAACAGTACATATCACCAGCGATACTCTTGGTGCTCACAGGACCAAACTGATCCATATGTAGAAGTTTGAGAGGCAATTCAATAGAATGTACTTTCTTTGCCTTGTGAGGCTTCTTGGTCTGTTTTCCTTTCTTACACGCTACACAAAAATCCGGAAGTTGAAAGTTCTTAATATTAACTCCATTTACTAAATCATTCTGAATCAGATGACTCATCTTTCGTGGATTTATGTGTCCTATTCTCCTATGCCAGAAGATTTAGTCCCTTTCAGTTGCCTTTGACAAGAAGCATTGAACTTGATGATCGGTTGTAGAGACCTTTGATAGATCCAAGACATATAAGTCCTTATATCTTGAAGTTAACATTAGGATTTGGTCTTCCGGGATAATGTAATCCTTCTTCAACACATAGCACTTCTTGTTTTCAAAAACAACATTTCACCTTTTGTCACAGATCTGAGATACAGAAAGCAAGTTATTTTGTAATTGTTGAACGTAGTTGACCTTGTCAAACTTGACTTTCTAATTTCCCACTTCGCCTTGAGTGGTGATGTATCCTCTTTTATTTCTAGCAAATAAGACATGTCCCCCTTTAATTTGTTTGACATTTGAAAGGAGAGACAGGTTCTTGGTCATGTGCCTAGACACCCCACTATCAACAATCCAGGTGTTTGTGATAGCATTGTAATGGACACCCTGCATATTCAGAGGAATTATTAGTTTAGGTTTATGACCCAAGCCTTAACTAGCTTGGGTGACCCAAACGAATCACACATCATGAAGTCAACCCACTGTCCATTTGAGGGTGAGGGCATATCGTTCTTCTTAGTGTTCACAGTATCAAACACCGAACTTGATTTTTCTTTCCATAAGCCAGTTTTGTGTAAGGCCTGTTTGTGATAAACAGAAGACTGGCTTAAGGTTTGAACTTGTTGGACCAATAGAACCAATGAGCCAGATCAGAAAAACCTTTAAGTCCCACAGACATCATAACAAATGAAGTGGTCTACAACAGCTGAAGAAAAAGTCTGAAGACAACAGCTGAAGACAAAGTCTGAAGACAACAGCTGAAGACAAAGTCTAAAGACAACAGCTGAAGACAAAGTCTGAAGACAAAGCCTGAAGACAAAGCCTGAAGACAAAGCCTGAAGACAAGGTCTGAAGACAAAGCCTGAAGACAAAGTCTGAAGACAAAGTCTGAAGACAAAGTCTGAAGACAAAGTCTGAAGACAAAGTCTGAAGACAAAGTCTGAAGACAACTGCTGAAGACAAAGTCTGAAGACAACAGCTGAAGACAAAGTCTGAAGACAACAGCTGAAGACAAAGTCTGAAGACAACTACTAAAGACAAAGTTTGAAGACCAAGTTCTCAAAATTTGTCACAACAGCTAAAGTAGTTCTTTTCAGTAGTTGTGATGGTTTACTTTTCAGTAGTTGTGATGGTTTACTTTTCAGTAGTTTGTAATCATTAGTTTTATTTTATGTAAAACATCTAAAGTTCTTACACTTGAGATGTTATAACTTCAGTAGTTGTAATTTTAGCTTGTACTTAGCTTTTTGTGAAGGTGTCCTCAGTTGTTATGGACATCTTCAGTAGTTTAGTCTACTTTCAGTTGTTTGTATAAATCAGTTAGCTGTCACTATCAAGTGACATCAGCTGATGTCACATTCCTTTATAAAAGGAATGTTGACCTAATTTCTTTGTAGCCAAAGCTTGTGCGTGAATGAAAATATTCTCTTTGCAGAAAATTGTCTCTCTCTATAACCTCACTGTTTGATTGAATATTCATATTATTCTTGCTTAAATTTCGTCTAATTCTTGTTCTATTCCATTGCAAATCTTAATCTAATTGATCAAACTAGATCCTGATCCTTTCAAATGGTATCAGAGCTAGATTAATCATTGATCGATTTAACAATTGATCATTGAAACTGCTCTTTTGATATCTAAGTTTGATCGAATTAGCAAATTTGCAAGAATTGGTTATAGAGTTTGATTTTCTGTTGCTTTCGGTGAATTAATTTGAGATTCGTCTTGTTTCAAACTGAGTTGTTGAGTTTTTGAGATAGATCGATTAAAATTTCATTGAACCTGTTTGAATCGGTGAAAAATGGCTACATCAATCAATGATCCTCACAATACTGGCTCCTCAACAAAGCCTCCGATGCTTGTTAGGAGTGAGTATAACATATGGCAACGCCGAATGCTCCATCACCTGTCTGTCAAGAATTCAGGTTGTTAGAAATCTGTGTTTCATGGACCATATAAGCCTACAGTGAGTAATCCGGAAACCAATGAGATGGTTCTGAAGAAGAAAGAGCAATACTCAGATGAAGATCTGAAACTGTTTGAAATTGATGCTAAAGCCTATGGAATTCTGGCCCTGGCACTGCCTAATGAAATCTATTCTGGACTTATGCATCATGAAACTGCTCATGACCTCTGGGTTGCTCTAAAAGAACAATTTGGAGGAACTGATGAGGTCTTGGAAAAAAATAGAGAGATCCTTGCCCAGCAATATGAGACATTCTCTCATAGAAAGGGTGAGTCACTAACTCAACCGTTTGAGCGATTTTCCTATTTGATATCTGAGCTGAAAATGGTTAAACATGAATATACAAATAGTTAGAAGAACAACAGATTCCTCAGATCCCTGCCTGAGAGATGGGACACATATACTATTGTCCTATGCTCCAGTGCAAATCTGGACAATCTATCTCTTACCCAACTTCATGGGAAACTGTTAACATTTGAAAGAGAGATAGAATAGAAAAGGAAACTGGCTTCATCTAGGAAGCTCACTAATGATTTTGTACGAGGGAATACTGCTCTGGTTGGTCATGAGTCAGAATATGCTGCATCAGAAAGTTCTTATGATGAGCATATATATTTCTCTTCAAACAGGGAGATCCTGCTTTTGTTGGTGTTGATAGTAATTCAGGGTGTAGTAGTGATATTTGTGCTTTTTGATGGATGATTTGAAAGGAATTGCTGATGATGATGTGGAAGAGATGGATATTTTGAGCTAAATGGCATTAATCAATATCAGATCTCAAAAGTTTTACAAAAAGACAGGTAGAAAATTTCATGGTCTCTCTAGAAAAACCAAAGTTGGTTTTGACAAGAGCAAGTTGAGGTGTCACAAGTGCCATAGACTTGGACATTTTGCAAGAGAGTGTAGATCATCTGGATCTAACTCTTCTGCACCCTTTGTTACCTTTCCATGCAATAGCTCACAAAACAAAGGGCAACATTCTACCAGTTCTGGTCATCATTCACAAATTCAATCATCTCCTACATATTTTGTCCCTCAAGGTCCAATGCCATGTCTTTATCCCTGTTTTTACATGCCTCAGTCCAGTCAGGTTCCAATACCCATAGCTCAACAACCACATGCCCTACCTGAGCCTCAACCATCTCAATCAAATCAACAATCTCTATCTCAATCACATCAAAGCTTTTTCACACCTGGAGTTGTTGACTGGAGTAGCTTACCAGATGATCTTTCTGGTTATCCTGAACAATTGTTTTCTGGTGCTGGTCAACATGGTGGTGAAAATCCTTTTGGAAATCTTGCTCTTATGGCCTTGGAGTCTACTGATGGTTCATGCTCAAATGCTTCATCATCACAGGTACCACAGGTATCTTCTGAGGCTAAGGCCAAGTTGTGTTCTGAGTCATGCATAGCTGCTTTTGTCTCAATTAGAGAAGCAAATATAGCTTTAATTAATCAAAATCTTGACCTAGAGAAAGTGATTTCCAAAAGAAAAGCTGAGTTTGAGTCTGTCTTAAATGAAAAAGATGATGAGATTTAAAAATTAAAATGCCAAATCACTGATGAAATAGAGGTCATTTTAGAGAATCATAAGAATCTCAAAGAAACACTTGCAGCTACTCAAGTATGGTGTGAACGCTGGGTAACATCCTGCAAGGGGTTTGAAATGCTTCTCAACAAGCAAACAACTTCAAATGTGAAGTTTGGGATTGGGTATAATCACTCTGTATCTCCTACAGATTTTACTCCCAAGATAGAAGTAAAATCTGAAGGTGAAAGCAATTCCCAAACCATATCATCATGTGTCTCATCCTCAAGTTATAATCCAAAATCAGAGGATGAAGTCAGTATTAGTACCTCAGCTAATCAATCTACTGATGGTCTCACTGCTGATAAACACATGATCAAAGAAAAACTGAGCACTTCAGTTGTTGTCTCACAAGTATTCAAAGTACTGAAGGGCAAGTAACAACACCTGAAGAGCATTTCAAACTAAATGAAAACAAACATGGTTTGACAACTGCTGAAGAGTCTATCAGGAAATCCAAAAGTACTAATAGAAAACTTCTGAAGAACAAATCATCAGTTGTTACAAATCCTATAGTACTTAACATAAGTACTGAGAGGAAGAAAGTACTGAAGAACACACCTTCAGTAGTTTCATCTTCTTCAGCAGTTGAACAACAGAAATGAAGAAAAAGCCATGTGAAATATGTGGTCTATTCAATCATCTCACTGATGAATGTTGGTACAAAAAGGGTTCCAAATTCAACAAAGATAAAATCATTAAAAACAAAATTAATAAAATGAAAGATGAATTTGAAATCAAATTTGTACCACAAACATCTCAAACTGATAACCCAAAGTTCTTACAAAAATCTAAAAAGAAGGAAGGGGTTTATCATAAAATAGCTGAAAGTATTCCTCATGGAATATCAAAACACCAGACTAAGTCTGTGTCTTCCAAAAAAGAGGACATGGTGAGTCACAGGAACCATTCAAAAACAAGTACTGATGTGTCTGCTGAACTGAAGGCTTTAACAACCATTCACACACAACTTGTTATAATGGTTCAACATCTGTTGGGAGAGTTAACCAAATAGATGTACCTATGATTAAACCACTAAAAAGGAAAACTAAGCCAAAATCAAAGGAATCCTTTTCAGCACCACCTCCACCTTTAAAGGCTGT
Source organism: Flaveria trinervia (assembly GCA_025506515.1). Taxonomy (NCBI): domain Eukaryota; kingdom Viridiplantae; phylum Streptophyta; class Magnoliopsida; order Asterales; family Asteraceae; genus Flaveria; species Flaveria trinervia. Next base: position 40,748,433 of record CM046441.1, read on the forward strand.
TAATCATAACAAATCAGTTAGTATAAAATCTGTTGATGAGAACAAACCCAAAACCAAAATGGTTTGGGTCTCAAAAGCTAACTAGTTTCTTATGAAAAATGCAGGGTTCTATAGCATGCCATAGAAGCATCTGGTATGTGGACAGTGGAGGATCTTTGCATATGACAGGGAGCAGTTCTCTTCTTCATGACTACTCTCAAAGAAAGAAGGGATTTGTATCTTTTGGTAATGATGCTAATGGTTACATCATCGGCAAAGGCTTTGTGTCAAATGGTGAGATAAGATTTAATGATGTTAACCATGTGGAGAATCTCAAGTACAACTTGTTGAGTGTCAGTCAAATGTGTGGTAGCCAGAACTGTCGAATTATTTCTTCCAATGTTTTGAGAATGATTGACAAGATATTGGATGAATATACTCTCCTGAAGGCCAACAGGATTTGAAGAGTATATGCCTTAGACTTATCAAAGAAAATTGATATAAAAGGCCATCCATGTCTGTTCTCCAAGGCCTTTCCTCAGGAATCTAAACTATGGCACAGAGGTCATGTGAATCTTAAAAACATGACCCAGCTTATCCATCATGGTTTAGTGAGTGGTCTGCCATTAAAGGAGTTCAAATATGATGATAACTGTTCTGCTTGTTTAAAAGGAAAGCAACACAAAGTATCAATCCCTCTAATAGAAGAACCAAAGTCCACTACCTGTTTGCAATTACTGCATATGGATCTTTTTGGTCCAGTAAGAGTGATGAGCAAGGCAAAGAGAAAATACTGTCTTGTAATTGTGGATGATTATTCCAGATTTGTATGGACTTTCTTCTTACATTCAAAAGATAAGGTTGTTCAAATCTACAGGATCGGTGTTTGTCACTTAAACACAAATGTTTTCTCTCAAACTCACCTAGAATCACACTCGGGTAAGAATCAAGAAGAGTTGATCACAATATGAAAAGTAGCTAAGAACACAGAAAGATAATTTTCAAGATACTTTTATATATTCATTCTCAACTCAAAATACAAAGACTCTTACAAGCAGATTTTCTGTTGTTTGTATGAATTACAAGGAGAACCTATATGTAATACTATCTACAGCAGGATATACTTTGATACCAGCTGGGATCCTATAGCTAAAGTCTATACTACAAGACTAAAGATTAAGGTATCTCGGATAAATTCTTATCTGAGATTTGGTAGTCAGGACATGTCCCTGACTTACCTTTTGTCACCAACTAAAGATTGAAACTATACTATCATGAAAAGGTAAACAGTGGAATAAAGTATGGTCAACAACATGGTTCTTTAGGAAGAAGCCATGCTGTATCAGAAGCCTGCAACGGAGTGTCAGAGACCATACTTGTGTCCGCTGGTTATAGCAGTGTCTTCCAAAGGTTAAATGGCTTCGGAAAAGTAAGTACTTCCGAAGCCACTTTATACTTCGGAAGAGGCTGCTTCTTCCAAGACTTGGAGACTTCTTCATCATACTTCGAAGTGGTCTTCACTTTATTCTTCTAAGTCTTGAACTTCGGAAGTATGCATTTGTCTTCGGAAGTAGAGTTCTGTCTTCGGAAGCTGGACTTTTCCTTTGTCTTCGGAAGAACTCTACAACCTTTGGAAGTTCCTTGAAGAGCTTCGGAAGCCTTTGCATGCAGCATTAAAATAACTTAAGTGATATGGTTTTGGTTGCATTAGCCTTCTTCTTGATCCAACAAACTCCCCGTGGGCTGATGCTACCAAAACTTCACTTACCTCGACTTCTCAAAACTTTCTGCACAAAGGAGGGCAAATATTTGTCTGTCTCCTTGTTCTTCCCTCATGTGGTGCTGAGAAGCTTGTATAGATCCTTGGTAGATAGGAAATCCAGTCTATCACCTTGGATAACATGTACCCTTTGTTGTTGCCCTCTGAAAAGAGTTAGTTGATAGGAACTGTAATCATATTCCCATCAAACTATAGGTTCCAATTCAGGACCTTCCACCATCTGTAGAAAGGCAGGACCTTTGGTGGGAGATCTTTCCTTGTCTTCCTGTCTTCTCAACTTCAACTCTTCTTCAATCCTTGCTTTTGCAGTTAGCTCAGCCAAATGAAGACTGCTGAGATGATTTCTGATGAGTGCAGCAGTTTCAAAGTTGGAGGGGTTGGAGAATGGTTTCTCTGCTAAGTCAGCAATCTTAAATCTGTTGGAGTGTAACAGAGAGGTTGCATTGAGTCTGTTGACTTCACCATTCTCTCTTTCCACAACAAAGTTGTGAGAAGGTTCATCGAACTTCCACTGGATTATCTTCCTTCTAGGCACAAGAGGCTGACTAGGAATCTTGTCCTGTTTTCTTGTATCGAGCAGAGTCACCAGTTTCCTTCTGAGCTTCTTTTCTTCCTCATTTAAAGAGTCTGAATTGAGGCCCAAAAGTCTTGCAGTCTGAATTAGGCAAATCAAGGAATCTGTCTCTTGTGAGGGAACTTGAAGATCCGTCTACATAGGTAATGTTGACAGAGTCTTCTACATAGGAAACTTTGCTCAAAGTGGTGTAATTAGTGAGCTTCATCTTGATTGCCTTAAACTCCTCAAGGGAGAGATGTTGAGAAGGCTGAAGGGATGGTTTGGATGGTAATTGGGTAGGTTTAGGTTCAGAGGTTCGGGCTAGTGTTTTGGGTTGGATGATGGGAAGTTTAGGAGGTTGAGGTGAGGGAGTAGTAGAGGGTAGTAATGTGGGTTCAGGGGTGAAGGGTTCAGGTTCAATAGTGAACGGTGAGGATGAGGGTTCAAGTTGTGGTTGGGTAGAAGCAGTGAAGGTCATCCCTTTTACACTTCTGTATATCTCTTTCCTTTTCCCCAACCGGATGTCAGCCTTAATTCACTGACAATCCGTTGGAGTGTCATTTCCGACATAGGACCCACCTGCCTACCGGAGAAGCCATGAGCCCGGAGATAGTCCTTCATCCAGGCTTTCTCAGTAAGCGTCTTGGAGGCAGTGACCCGAGCCTCTTCTTCTTTCTTCTTCTTCTCTCTTTCCTTTTCTTTTACAGCCTTTTTTCCTTTCTTTCTCCATTTGATCCTGCTCTTTGTTGAAGAGCTAGAGGATCGTGTCATCGTTGTGTGGAGAGAGTTCTTGAAGATCAAAACCTCTGGAGTGTAGGAAGTTTATCCTGTTTCTCCTCAGCTGCAATTCATCCTCCTTCTGTTTCTTTTCCTTTTCCTCTAAGGCCAGCCTGGCTTCTTCTTCAAGCTTCAGCCTGGTTGCCTTCTCCAGATCCACCAACTCCTATAATGGTAGCAGGAGTGTTTCTTCATTGGCAGCTCCCATTTCAATAAGCTGGTCAGTGATCTGCTCTCTTCTTTTATTGATGACAACCTCCTGATTGGAAGTAGCTGCTTTTGTGCTAGCAGCTAGCAACTTCTCAGTCTGACGTCTTCCTTTCTTCTTAAGTTTTTCAATCTTCCCCTCTTCTTGAATCTCTTCCGTAGTCATCTTCCTTTTACCTTTATCCTTTGAAGATCCTGACTGTGGTGGTTCTTGGAGAGAGGTTTCTGATTGTGAGAGAGTCAGAGATAGACTCTGTGATGGAGGTATAATCGGAAAGTTCTCGCTGCTCATTTCAGATGCCATTTCCAGGATAGCATTTGTGATGATCAGTTCCTCGGACATTTTAACAGTCCTTCCGCAGCTTCCATTTCAGCTTCGGAAGATTCAGCTTGTTCTTTTGAGGCTTTAACTTCAGCTTCGGAAGTTAAAGGAGATGCAGATTCTGTCCCTACTATTTCAGTTGCTGGGCCACTAGTTCCCATTTCCCCTTCAAATTGAATCTTAGGTTCCATGAGAACCTTAGGTTGATCAACTTCTTCCACAGTGGTAGAAGGTGCAGTCAGCCTTTGAAGTTCGTCTGCTCCAAAGTAGATCATTGCAGCATCATGACTTGGCTGCTCAAAGGAAGATCTTAACAGAAACTTGGTGAAGAGTCTGTAAAGATTATTAAGCATCGTTGGATCAATCTGAAGAGTGACCTGAGATGTTTCTCGCACAGAAATGATGGGAGAGAAAGATGTTGAAGTGGAAGGCCGGCTCTGTGGTTCCTTGTGAGTTTGTCTTTCAACATTCTCCACCTTTTTGGTAGCATCATCTTGAGAGCTAGATGAGTTGGTGTTGGACCAAAAGAACCAATGAGCCAAGATCAGAAAACCTCTAAGTCCCACATGGTATCACAACAACTGCTGAAAGCCTCATCAGCAGTTTGACAAGTGCTGAAGACTTCAACAGCTGAAGATCAAGTGCTGAAGACTTCAACAGCTGAAGAACTAAAGTGCTGAAGTACAATAGCTAAAGAACACAAGTGCTGAAGCTGAAAGACCAAAGTACTGAAGTACAACAGCTGAAGAGTTTACAAGTGCTGAAGATCAACAACTGATGTACAAAGTCTGAAGACAAAGACTGAAGACATCAGCTGATGACATCTACTGAAGTCATTAGCTGATGAAACACCTGAAGGTCAAAGTCTGAAGATCAAGTACTGAAGCCTCAGTAGTTTGTCACAACTGCTGAAGAGTACTTCTTCAGTAGTTGTGATATCAGTAGTTTTATATTTCTAGTTTCAGTAGTTTTATGTTTCAATAGTTTTGTAAAACGACTGAAGAGCTTGTTCTTCAGTCGTTGTAGTTTCAGTAGTTTCTAATCAGTAGTTTATTAAGATCAGTTATTTTTGTAATAGATCCGCCAGTTGACACTTTCCGTGATAACAGCAGTGATTGTTGCACTCTATATAAGGAGTGACAACCTATTGTAATATGTGAATGTTTGGGAATGAATGTCGTGAATGAATGAATGATTGATTAGAAACATTCCATATCTATAAACATTCCTTGAATCAGATATATATTCTCTCGCTATAACCGTATGTGCTCTTAATGCATACAAGCATCGACTTCTTGCTACAATTTGTCTAATTCCTATTCTTATTTCGCTGCCTGAACTCTAATACATCAAACTTGTGATCGCTGATCCTGTCAAATGGTATCAGAGCAGGTTAATCATTGATCGATCTAATAATTGATCATTGAAACTGCTATTCAAGATCTAAGTTTGATTGAATTAGCTTTTGTTTTTGCAAGAAACGGTTATAGAGATTGAATTTTCTGTATTTCTGGTCATTCATCCTGAGATCTTTTCCTGGTTTTCATTGAGTTGTTGTGGTCTGTGTAAAACTTTTAAAAGCTTGAATTAAATTGTTTTTGAACTAAAAATGACTACTCCCTCCAATGATCCTCACAATACTGGTTCCTCAACCAAGCCACCAATGCTGGTTAGGAATGAGTATAACATATGGCAAACACGAATGCTCCATCACCTGTCTGTTAACAGCGCAGGTTGTTGGACATCAGTGGTACATGGTCCACACAAGCCTATGGTGAATAACCCGGAAACCAATCAAATGGTTCCGAAGAGGAGGGAGCAATACTCAGATGAGGATAAGAAGTTGCTTGAAATTGATGCAAAAGCCCATGGAATTCTGGCCATGGCACTGCCAAATGAAATCTATTCTGGGCAAATGCATCATGAAACTGCCCATGACCTCTGGAATACCTTGAAAGAACAATTTGGAGGAACAGAAGAGGTCTTGGCAAATAATAGAGAAATCCTTGCCCAACAATATGAGACATTTTCTCATAGAAAGGATGAGACACTGACTCAACAATATGAGCGGTTCTCTTGGTTGATCTCTGAATTAAAAATGGTCAAACTTGAGTACACAATATATCCAGATGAATAACAGATTTCTCAGATCACTGCCTGAGAGATGGGACACATATACTATTGTCCTACGCTCCAGTGCAAGTTTGGACAAACTATCTCTCACCCAAATCCATGGGAAACTGCTCACATTTGAGAGAGAGATAGAACAGAAGAGAAAGTTGTCTTCATCTGGAAAGCTCACTAAAGACTTTGTACCAGGCAACACTGCCTTGGTGGGTCATGAGTCAGAATATGCTTCATCTGAATGCCAGTATGATGAGCATATTAATTTCTCCTCAAGCACTTCTGATTCTGCATTTGTGAGTGTTGATGGTCAGTTTACTGGGTGTAATAATGACAATCTATGCTTCATTATGGATGATCTCAAGGGGATTGCTGATGATGACTTAGAAGAGATGGATATTTTGAGCCAAATGGCCCTGATAAATATCAGATCTCAAAAGTTCTATAAAAGAACTAGAAGAAAATTCCCAGGACTCTCTGGCAAAACCAAAGTTGGTTTTGACAAGAGCAAGTCGAGGTGTCACAAATGCCAAAGGCTTGGACACTTTGCAAGAGAGTGTAGATCAACTAGATCTAACTCCACTGCACCCTTTGTGACTTTTCCTGGCAATAGTCAACAACACAGAGAGTAACATCCTGTCACTTCTAGTCATCATCCTCAACAACAATCTCCGGCATATTTTGTTCCTCAGGGTCAAATGCCATATCCGTACCCTTGTTATTACATGCCACAGTCAAATCAAGTTCAAGTTCCTATGGCACCACAACCTCATGCACTACCAGAACCTCAGCCATCCCAATCTCATCAACAAACTCAACCTCAACAACACAGCTTCTTCACCCCAGGAGTGTTGACTGGAGCAGTTTACCAGATGACATGTCTGGTCATGAGCAACTGTTCTCAGGTGCTGGTCAACATGGTGGTAACAGTCCTTTTGGGAATCTAGCTCTTATGGCTTTGGAGTCTGCTGATAGTTCATCTTCTAATGCCTCCACACCTCAGGTATCACAGGTATCCTCTGAGGCAAAAGCCAAATTATGTTCTGAACCATGCATAGCAGCATTTGCTTCCATTAGAGAAGCAAATGTAGCTCTAATTAATAAGAACATTGAGCTAGAACAAATAATTTCCAAAAACAAAGCTGAGTTTGAGTCTGTGCTTAAAGATAAAAATGATGAGATTTATAAATTGAATTGCCAAATAATTGATGATAAGGCTAGAGAAGAGGTACTTCTAGAGAAGTACAAAGATCTCAAAGAAACCCTTGCAGTTACCCAGGTAGAGTGTGATAGATGGGTACAATCATGCAAAGGTTTTGAAATGCTTCTTAGTAAGCAATCTACTTCAAATGTGAAGTTTGGAATTGGTAACAATCACACTGCTCCACCTACAGATTTTACTCCAAGAGCAGAGGAAGAATCTGATGGTGAGAGTGATAACCAATCCATCACATCATGTGATCTACCTTCTGACACAGCACAATCAGAAGTAGCAGTCAGCATCAAGCCCTCATTGAACCTATCAGCTGATGTGATGGTTCAAATGCTGACACTCACATGATCATTGAGTTGATCAACTCAGGAGTTAATTCTAAGGTCCTCAAAGGACTAGAGAGCAGGATTTAACACCTGAAGTTCAAACTTCAACTGCTGTCAGTACTGAAGAGAAGAAAACTGCCAGTAGAAAGAGTTTGAAGTCTACTAAAGAGGCAGTCAAGAAAGCAAACAATGCTTCCAAAGCATTGAAGAACAAGTCTTCAGTTGCTTCACCCTCTTTAGTTGATGATCAACCTAAGATGAAGAAGAAACCATGTGAAGTATGTGGTTTGTTCAATCAACTTACAGATGATTGTTTATACAAAAGAGGTTCCAAACTCAAACAAAAGAAAGAAATTAATGAGAAAATGGTAAAAATGAAAACTGAGTTTGAGACCACATTTGTATCAGCAACATCAAATCCGTAACCCTTAAGTCCTCAAAGAAATCCAAAAAGGAAGGGGTTAAACAGGTGACAGCTGAGAATGCTCAGAAGAAGAAGGGGCAACATGGGAACTTATCAAACTCCACTGGCAATGTGTCTGATGAGCTGAAAGCTTTGTCACAAAATCAGACACAACTGGTTATGATGGTTCAACATCTGTTGGGTAGAGTTAACCAACTAGATGCTCCTATGTTGAAACCACAGAAAAGGAGGTCCAAGCCAAAGGACTCCTCTTCTACACCATCTTCTTCCTCTCAGGCTGTTGTTTCAGATAAACCTGTTAGTCTACCATCTATTGATGAGACCAGGCCCAAAACCAAAAAGGTTTGGGTCTCTAAAACTAACTGATTGTTTATTATTGCAGGGTTCTTCAACATGCCAAAGTAGCATCTGGTATGTAGACAGTGGGGGATCTATGCACATGACTAGGAACAGCTCTCTTCTTCATGACTACTCTCAAGGAAAGAAGGGATTTGTTTCTTTTGGCAATGATGCTAGGGGTTACATCATTGGTAAGGGCTTTGTCTCCAATGGAGAAATCAAATTTGATGATGTTAATCATGTGGAAAATCTCAAGTACAATCTCTTGAGTGTCAGTCAAATGTGTGATAAAGGCCATGTTGCTCTTTTCACCAGCCAAAACTGTAGGATTCTGTCATCCAAAGTTTTGCACTTGATTGACAAGGTGTTGGATAATCACACTCTCCTGAGAGCCAACAGGACAGGAAGAGTATATGCCTTAGATCTTTCCAAGAAATAGATCTCAAAGGCAATCCTTGCCTATTTTCCAAAGCCTCTTCTCAAGAATCTAAACTGTGGCACAGAAGGCTTGGTCATGTTAATCTCAAAAACATGAATCAGCTTACCCACAATAGTTTAGTCAGAGGCTTACCAATAAAGGAGTTCCACTGTGATGAAACCTGCACTGCTTGTTTAAAAGGAAAACATCACAAAGTCTCATTCCCTCCTATTGAAGTGCCTAAGTCCACTGCCTGCTTGCAATTACTGCATATGGATCTATTTGGTCCTGTGAGAGTAATGAGCATGGCAAAGAAGAAATACTGTCTGGTAATTGTGGATGATTACTCCAGATTTGTATGGACTTTCTTTCTACATTCAAAGGATGAGGCTGCTCAGAAGATTATTCACTTTGTGTTGTATATTGAGAAGCAGTATTCCCTTCCAGTCAAGTGTATTAGGAGTGACAATGGAACTGAGTTCAGAAATCATACACTTGATGACTTCTATCTTTCCAAGGGGATCAAAAGGTAGTTTAGCATCCCAAGGACTCCAGAACAAAATGGAGTAGTGGAGAGAAAGAACAGGACTCTCATTGAAGCTGCAAGGTCCATGCTGGCTGACTCAGGTTTGCCACTGACCTTTTGGGCTGAAGCTGTCAACACAGCTTGCTATGTGCAAAATAGAGTTTTAGTAAATCAGAGGTTGATGAAGACTCCATATGAAGTTCTCCATCATTTGGCTCCTCTGATTTCATTTTTCAAAGCATTTGGGTGTCCCTGTTTTATTCTCAACACAAAGGATCAACTCCATAAGTTGATCCTAAGGTGGATGCAGGGTATTTTGTTGGTTATTCATCTACTTGCAAGGCATACAGAGTCTTCAACTGCAGAACAAAGATGGTTGAAGAAACTCTAAATGTTAAGTTCAATGAATCTCCAAAGGACAAGATTCCACAAAGCCCTGTGGAGTTATTTGATTTGGACATACTGCAATATGTTCCCTATCAAACTCCTGCTGTTGCTCCTGTCAACAGTTCACCACCTGGTGGTACTGCTGCTGATGATGATGATTGCAGTACTCACCTCTTCAGGTTTAGCGATCAGCTGTTCACCCTAACAAACTCCTGATGTTCCTGTAGCTCCAGTAGCACCATCCACAATAAATGCTGATGAGATCGCTTCGAATTCAACTTCCTTTGAACTACCATGCACTGATTGGTTTCAAGAAGTGATTCACCATCACCATCTGTTCCTGCTGAGCCTGCTACAAACACTGCACAGATCTCATTATGTATCAAGATCTGAAGAATCACCTATGTCTCAAATCATTGGTGATATCTGAAGGGTTTGAAAGAACACTAAAACATAGTATAACCTTTTAATCTTTTCAGAAAACGCAGCGGATGTAAAGGATTTTAACAAGTTTATAATCTGAAATTTTCGTGTTCTAAGTGTGGTTTTAAGATGGAAAACAAAACCCAAATCAATAGGGATCTTAAATATATGAATGGACAAGCTATGAACAAACATTAATGTACATAAAATCACAGCCATATGAGGCTGTGAATGGCTACCTTTCTCCAGCAGAAAAATCGACTTAGAGGAGTGTTTTGGATGCTTGAATCGACCAAGAACTGAATGTAGAGATCCTCAAGCTTCGTATACCCTAAGCACTATTACAAAACACCTTGTATGCTAGGATTGAACACCAAAATCAAGCTGCTAGAGCTCCTTCTTTCTGCCTGATTTCCGAAACTAGAGAGGGGAGAAAGAGAGAGAGCTTTTGCATGTATATCTTTCAAATGGCTGGTCCAAGAGCAAAATTATAAGACCCCTTAATTGTGTGTATCAATTCAACAAAGTGGTCCAATAGGAACACAATAAGGGGGCGGCCAAAAGGCTTTGAAAATGGGTTTCCCCCCCTTTTAAAATTAGACACATTACCATGTTACATGGTCTTATAACTTGGTACTCTTAGTAAATGTATACAACTAACCAATTAATTGTATAACATATGTAGCCATTTTAATTTGTAATGTCATCTAACTAATATAAATAACATTACAAATAATATAATTGAACAAAATATCCTAATAAATTGTTCCATGTCATATGCAACTTGTTTAGAAAACCCATTTTCTAAATTGGTGTTAATATTTTATTGCATGATCATCATCAATTAAATATTATTTGGTGTTTGCTAAGCTTGCTATTGGGTATAACCCGACTTGGATCATGACGTACTAACCACATCAATATTCTAAGTGTCTTGGGCACACAGAATCCTACAATCTCCCACTTGCCCAAGATTCATAGAAGATTGATGCAAGCAGTAAATACCGCCTAACAACGGTTTACTACCCTTAATACGCATGACTTATAGCCATTCAATAACATCATCCCTTTCAAGTGCCCTACTTGAAAAGATTTAGGTGAATTAATCATTTATCCTTTTGTTACAGATGTCATGTTAAATCCAAGGACACAGAATGATCATTCCTTGTTGATTTAACTTAATCAGGCCTTAGACATCTAACTCTCAACGAATAAGAGGAACAAATTCCATCTTGACTACATACGTTTCTCACAAACACCTCGTGTTATACTGAACATTCCTTATGTACTGTCCACTATTCAGGACAGTGAAGAATAGGCTCAAGGTGTAATACTTGGTGAATATCAAAACCCAATATATATCTCAGGTCGGAGGATACCAATGATATTCGCCTTTACTCAAAATTACTTATGATCAATCAATAAGATTCCATGTAGTAAAATTTGAGATGCGGGTTAGTCCAATATTTGTATCCCACAAATATCTATGAACCTTGGTAGCAACCCATTGCTCTATATTCATCCTTATGAATATCAACCAATCCAAGTTCATAATAGTCTTACCTTAAACTTGTTCCCACAAGTGTGAACGACTACGGATATTTAGAGTAAACATTTTACTCATGGATTAAACATGCTAAATTGGAATATTATTTGAAGCATTATAACCAAATAATTTTATTCAAATAATAGAAAGTTCCACATATCCAAATACAAAATTTATAGATCAAATCCAATCACTAGTATCGAAGTCCCATGGCACAAGTATGACATTCATGCTTTGCCTTTTCAAGGAGCTTCGTGAGAGGATCCGCAACGTTTTGATTCGTGTGAACTTTGCGAATACATATCTTTCTTTCTTTTTCAACTTCATCTCGTATGTAGTTGAATCTCCGCTCAATATGCCTAGTCTTTTGATGAGCACGGGGTTCCTTGATTTGTGCAATCGCACCCTCGTTATCACAAAAGATCTCTAGGGGTCCTGAATGGAGGGGACACCCCTAGATCGGCAATGAATTTCTTTAACCATGCAGCTTCTTGAGCTGCCAATGAGGCGGCGACATATTCTGATTCTGTAGTTGATAGAGCCACCACATCCTGCTTGGAGCTCTTCCAAGAGACAGCTCCTCCATTCAGAATGAAAATGTATCCCGATTGTGATCGTGAATCGTCACGATCGGTTTGGAAACTTGCATCCGTGTAACCTTTTACAACGAGTTCCTCGTCACCAGATCCATAGATCAGGAACATATCTTTTGTCCTCCTTAGGTACTTAAGTATGTTCTTAACAGCCATCCAATGACTGTTTCCAGGATTCTGCTGGTAACGGCTTGTCATGCTTAAGGCGCATGACACGTCCGTCGAGTGCATATCATTGCATACATGATGGATCCTATAGGATGCGTATGGGATTGCCTTCATTTTGTCTTGCTCATCCTTTGAGCTTGGACATTGAGTCGTACTCAACATCGTTCCTCTTTGAATAGGTACGGTACCTTTCTTAGAGTTTTCCATCTTGAACCTTTTCAAGATTTTATCAATATATGCACTTTGATTCAAACCAATCAACCGCCTTGATCTATCCCTATAGATCTTTACTCCCAGAATATAGGCGGCTTCACCAAGATCCTTATGGAAAAACAACTTCCAAGCCAGGTTTTTACACCTTCCAAGGTTGGATGTCATTTCCAATAGCAGTATGTCATCAACATACAATACTAGGAAAGTTATTGTGCCCCACTAGCCTTCTTATACACACAAGCCTCATCAGGTTTTGATGAAACCAAATTTCTTTACTTCCTCATCAAAACGGTGATTCCAGCTTCTCGATGCTTGTTTTTAATCCATAGATTGATTTCTTTAACTTGCATACTTTATTAGGATGTATTGGATCGACAAAACCTTCAGGCTGAACCATATAGACATCTTCCTCAAGATATCCATTTAGGAAAGCGGTTTTGACATCCATTTGCCAAATCTCATAATCATAATGAGCAGCTATGGCAAACAATATCCTTATAGACTTTAGCATCGCAACAGGTGAGAAGGTTTCATCATAATCAACCCCTTGAGTTTGAGTGAAACCTTTTGCTACAAGTCTAGCTTTATAAGTATCCAAGTTTCCATGCATATTGGTTTTCTTCTTGAAAACCCACTTACTTCAACTATCTTGGAGTTAAGAGGGGGTACAACCAAGTCCCATACTTGATTGTCATACATTTGCATCTCAACGTTCATGGCTTCAAGCCATTTCACAATCCGTGTTGGACATTGCATCATGGTATGTGGTTGGTTCATCAGAATCTATCACATAGCATCCATCCATGAAAATCCATATCTTTCAGGTGGATTACTAGTTCTACCACTTCTGCGAACGTGTTGTGTGTATTGATCAACCACTTGATCATCCTCAACATCCTTATGTTGAGTGCTAGTTTCAACCAAACGTGCATCGGGCTGTGGTTCTTGATCTTCCTCAAGATCCACTGTTCTACTGCTAGCTCCTTCCATAAGGAACTTTGCTTCTAAGACTCACCCTTTCTGGCAACAAACACCTTTTGTTCCATTGGATCATAGAAATAATATCCCATAGAATCTCTAGGATATCCAAAAAGATACACTTGGTGGATCGGACATCCAATTGTTTAGGGTGGGAGTCTTAACATAAGCCTCACATCCCCAAACCCTTAAGTACGATAGGGATGGAACTGTTCATGCCATATCTCAAAAGGTGTCCTTTCTACCTTTTTGGTTGGGGCATATTTAGAATACGGGCCGCGGAGAGCAGAGCGAAACCCCAAAATGATAGAGGTAATGTGCTTCTAGCCATCATAGATCGGACCATATCGAATAAGGTTCGATTCTCCTCTCAGACACACCATTATGTTGTGGTGTTCCAGGTGGAGTGAGTTGTGAGACAATCCCGCAACTCCTAAGATGATTTTGAAAGGTATCACTTAGTATTCCCTCCTCTATCGGTACGAAGAATTTAATTGACTTGTTGAGTTGATTTTCTACTTCATTTCTGAAGATTTTGAACATTTCAAAAGCTTCGTCTTTGTGCCTTAACAAGTACACATACCCATAGCGACTATAATCGTCGTAAAGGTAATGAAGTATCTTTCACCATTCCTAGTCATTGGCTTAAAAGGACCACATACATCCGAATGTATGATTCCTAATAAATCTTTTGCTTTCGGTAGTTCCATTAAAGGTGCCTTAGTCATCTTACCTTGTAAACAAGACTCACAAACATCAAATGAATCACATTCATTTGTTTAAAAGACCATTCTTTTGAAGTGTTTGTAAACGTTTCTTGTTTATATGACCAAGACGACAATGCCAAAGATAGGTATCACTTAAGTCCAACTTGAGTTTCTTGGTGTTAGTTTGGTACAATGAACTATTTAAGTATTTTCATGAACCAATTCATAAATACCATTATTGGAATAGCTTTAAAATAGAACATACCATTTAAAGAAACATGAATATCATTTTCAAAAAAGATAATACAATCATAATGTCTTAATTGGGATACAGAAATAATGTTCCTAGTCAAACTAGGAGCATACAAAACATTCTTCAAAATAACTTCCAAACCACTTGGAAGTCTCAGGATGTAGTCTCCACGAGCTTCAACTAAGACTTTAGTTCCATTTCCCATGAAGAGGCTAACATCCCCTTGTTTGAAGTCCCTACTTCTTGTGAACCCCTGCAAAAAATTGCAAATGTGAGTTCCACTGGTATCCAATATCCATGTGTTAGAAGATGTAACATTAAGATCAATATGAATCATGTATATTGTACCTGAGGTCTGCCCGGCATCCCTCTTGGCTTTCAACTCTTGGAGATGGACAGGACAATTCCTTGCCCAATGTCCAATCTCCCCACACTTGAAGCATGGGTCATTTGTAGCAACCTTTTGCTTCTTCTCTTGTGGTTTGGGTGGCACCCTGCCACCCCTTTCCCTTTTCCCCAAGCGGGTCCCTTACCCTTGGCAACCTTTGCCTTGGGTGCGGGACGAGGCCTTTTGTTGTTCCCACCTTCATTAATGGTGAGAACGGGTAAAACCCTTTTACCCATGGCCGCCTCGGCCGTTTTGAGCATTGAGTGAAGCTCACCAATGCTTTTATCCCAAGCATTCATGTTGTAGTTCAACACGAATGTCTCGAACCTTTTGTAAGGCCATTGAGGATCAATCCGTGGCCAATTCCTTCGAGACGGGACAATTAAGCCTCTCGAGGCGGTCAATGTGACTTTTCATCTTAAGTACATAAGATGAAACAGATTGATTGTCGTCCATACGACATGCATGGAGCGCTCGAACCGTTTCGAACCGCTCAACCCTTGCTTGCTGTTGGAACGTTTCCTTCAGCTGGGTTATCATGTCGTAAGCTCCGTGATGTTCATACTCCTTTTGGAGATCCGGAGTCATGCTCGCTAGCATGAGACAAGACACTTGGACGGAGTCCTCAGTGTATTTCAGCCAATCGTTAAGGCCTCCTCATCATCCTCGTTAGGTTGATCGGGGACAGGGTCGTCTAAAACATACGATCGTCTCTCTTGCTTGAGAACAATTCTCAAGTTTCGATACCATCGATGAAGTTGTTATGGTTTAGACGTTCCTTTTGGAGGATCGCTCGTAGGGATTGGTTGGACGCGGATGAGTTATCGGAATTATCATTATTAGAGGCCATCTACAAAATTTAACAAAGTTTTATTTAGTATTTCGATATTGTAATTTTAATAACAAATGTCTTACGAGACTTTTCATATTAAAATCTAGAACCCAATATTACATTTAAATTGTGGTTAGGTGACCTTTATCCCACGTTTTAAATTAATAAGGTGGTCAACGTTTGACGATTGCAACCATTTGCAACTTCTAGAGGTATGGGATCGACTCTTGAACATCATATGTAAAGTCGACATGAAAATCCCATCAACACCATTTGGAAACCACATTGTAGGTGATCCATTTAACATGGTTTGCAAATCAAGACATCCTACTTACACCCACGTGTGAGTTTGCCAAAGAAATGGTTAGGTGACCTTTATCCCATAAGTAAGGCATTCTCACCTCAAATCACAAGTTCCCTCAAAATGGTTGGGTGATCTTTATCCCACTAAGAGTTCCCAAGTGACTCAAGTGTTGTGTAAAAGGACGGTGTTGATCTCGTTTAAAATTTTTAGAGATTTCTTAATTCTAGTTTAGAAAACTCTATGTACTTGTATTTGTATGCTTTCAAATACAAGATACCCTATGGTCCTTTGATTAAAACCAATTTTAATCTTTAAATCATTAAACCATTTTAATAACTTTTATTAACATTAAAGAACCAACATTTTCAGCTTGTTAAGATTGTTAGTTAGTTTGCTTAGAATATCCAAATATCAACCAACAATCAAGACAACAAACAATCAACCAACATAAACATTAACAATCATATGTGCATAACCATAGCCCTTATGTTGACAACACTTGTTTGCCATCACAAGTGTTGTCTATGGTCTTTCTAAGGGTCAAACATATCATAAAGGTTCCATGAACCTCCCATTAGAAACCACATCCAAATGCTCCATGTTTCTTGTGTCTTTGTGTCCATCTTTGGGTCTTGATCTTGTTCTTCCTTTTACAAAATTGTATCCTAATACATTTTTCTAGTAAAGGAATGAACCTAATCTATTATTACATAACCAAATGAATGAATAATTACAACCCAAATGAATAAACACAAATATTACAACCAAATTGAATGAATAAAACACCACTTGAAACATCCAAACAACACAAGGCCACAAGCTAGGTTATGCACTTTAACAACCAATGATCATATCATCTATTCAAATAATGAAAACCCCATTTAAACCCCAAATTTCAGCCAACATAAACTGAAATTTTGGGTTTTAATCACTGTCCAAACAACCAACATTTCAACATACATATCTTTCAAGGTTTAATCACAAGCATGTGTAATGTAACCTTGAAAGTTGGGGATTTCAACAAGATATATGTACCAGCCAAAAACAGCCTATAACATATCTAATATCATCTTTTAAACCAATTTCAAAAGATGAATCAAGCAAGCCATCCTTATACCGCTCTTGATGCCATTGAAGGGTTTGAAAGAACACTAAAACATAGTATAACCTTTTAATCTTTTCAGAAACGCAGCGGATGTAAAGGATTATAACAAGTTTATAATCTGAAATTTTCGTGTTCTAAGTGTGTTTTTAAGATGGAAAACAAAACCCAAATCAATAGGGATCTTAAATATATGAATGGACAAGCTATGAACAAACATTAATGTACATAAAATCACAGCCATATGAGGCTGTGAATGGCTACCTTTCTCCAGCAGAAAATCGACTTAGAGGAGTGTTTTGGATGCTTGAATCGACCAAGAACTCAATGTAGAGATCCTCAAGCTTCGTATACCCCAAGCACTATTACAAAACACCTTGTATGCTAGGATTGAACACCAAAATCAAGCTGCTAGAGCTCCTTCTTTCTGCCTGATTTCCGAAACTAGAGAGGGGAGAAAGAGAGAGAGAGCTTTTGCATGTATATCTTTCAAATGGCTGGTCCAAGAGCAAAATTATAAGACCCCTTAATTGTGTGTATCAATTCACAAAGTGGTCCAATAGGAACACATAAGGGGGCGGCCAAAAGGCTTTGAAAATGGTTTTCCCCCCCTTTTAAAATTAGACACATTACCATGTTACATGGTCTTATAACTTGGTACCTCTTAGTAAATGTATCACTACCAATTAATTGTATAACATATGTAGCCATTTTAATTTGTAATGTCATCTAACTAATAAATAACATTACAAATAATATAATTGAACAAAATATCCTAATAAATGTTCCATGTCATATGCAACTTGTTTAAAACCCATTTTCTAAATTGGTGTTAATATTTTATTGCATGATCACATCATCAATTAATATTATTTGGTGTTTGCTAAGCTTGCTATTGGGTATAACCCGACTTGGATCATGACGTACTAACCACATCAATATTCTAAGTGTCTTGGGCACACAGAATCCTACAATATCACTGCTGGAGTATCAACAAGAAGTCAATTGTCAATTTCTGCTTCTATGCTCTCTTCATCAGTCAGCAAGAGCCAAAGAATTATCACATTACTTTAAAGGACAATGGATGGGTTGATGCCATGCAGCTTGAGCTTCTTCAGTTCAAGAAACAGCAAGTGTGGGAACTGGTTCCTCTACCTCCAGTAAGTGTGCAATAGGCACTAATGGGTGTGTAGGAACAAAACTAATGAAAATGGGCTTATTGTTAAGAACAAGGCCAGACTGGTTGTTCAGGGGTTTGCACAAGAAGAAGGTATTGATTATGATGAAACCTTTGCCCCTGTAGCCAGACTGGAAGCAATTCGATTGTTTTTAGCTTATGCTGCTTATCAAAACCTTAAAGTTTTTCAAATGGATGTCAAAAGTGTATTTTTGTATGGAAAAATTAAAGAAGAGGTTTATGTATGTCAACCTCCAGGCTTTGACGACAATAAACATCCTAATTGGGTGTATAAGCTTGATAAGGCTCTTTATGGGTTAAAACAAGCTCCTAGAGCCTGGTATGAGACATTATCAAACTTTCTTCTGGAAAATATTTCACTAGAGGCTCCATAGATAAGACTTTATTCATTAAGAAATCTGGTAGCATAATCTACTTGTTCAAATTTATGTAGATGACATCATTTTTGCATCCTCTGATCCAAAGTTGTGTGATGCCTTTACAAAGTTGATGCAACAGAAGTTTGAAATGAGTGCCATGGGAGAATTACAATTCTTTCTGGGGTTGCAAATCAAACAAAAGGCTGATGGAATTTTCATTCATCAGTCCAAATACACAAAAGATCTTTTGCAAAAGTTTGATTTACAAAACTGTAAGCCTTGTTCTACTCCCATGTGCAGCACCACACAACTGGATACAGATCAGAAAGGTAAAGTGGTTGATGAAACACTTTACAGATGTATGATTGGGTCCTTGATGTATTTAACAGCTTCAAGACCAGATATTATGTTTGCTACATGTGTTTGTGCTAGATTTCAGCCTGCACCTAAAGAGTCTCATCTGATTGCAGTCAAGAGGATCTTTAGATATCTGCAAGGCACTCCATCTCTAGGCTTATGGTATTCTACTGGACATTCTGGTAAATTAGTTGCTTTTTCTGACAGTGACTATGCAGGGTGTAAGTTGACTAGGAAATCAACTTCTGGTGGATGTCAATTCCTAGGCAACTGCTTGATTTCTTGGCAGAGCAAGAAACAGACCTCAGTTGCTACATCAACTGCTGAAGCAGAGTACATTGCAGCTGCAAGTTGTACATCTCAGGTACTCTGGCTTCAAAACCAACTGTTGGATTATGGCATTACAGAGACTAAGACTCCATTGTTAATGGATAGTGCTTCAGCTCTTTGCATTGTCAAAAATCCAGTCCAGCACTCTAGGACCAAACATATAGAGATCAAACATCTTTTTATAAGGGATTGTTTTGAAAAAGGTCTGATTGATCCTAAGTTTGTGCCTAGTGCTGATGAGCTTGCAGACATCTTTACTAAGCCTTTGGATAGTTCAACTTTCCAAACCCTGGTGTTAAGGCTTGGTATGCTGTAGCTAGAATAAGTGACAACTACTGATGATCTTGGTGATAAGTACTGATGATCATTGGTAACTATGTCACATATAAGTACTGATGAGCTTTTTTTACCCTCAGTAGTTTTTATAACTACTGAAGGCTAAATGCCTCACAAGTACTGAAGTACTTCATCTGTTCTAAACTACTGATGTAGTTACAACTACTGATGCAGTTACAACTACTGCAATCAGTAAAACAGATAAGTAATGATGTCCTATGAAACAACTGAAATCAGCCAAAAAAGCTGATGAATGTGTTGAGGACAGCATGAAACAGCTGAAAAGCTAAGAATTGACGAAAACAGCTGATGAGAAATTTCTCTTCAGTCGTTTGTGCAACTGCTGTTTCATTCTAAACAACTGAAGCAATACCATGTCTTCAGTAGTTTTATAACTACTGATGACTAATACCAAGTCTTCAGTTGTTTACAACAGCTGATGACAAAACCACTGTCCTCAGTAGTTTCATAACTACTGATGCCAAACACCAAGTCCTCAGTTGTTTCAATCATCTGAAGTCAAAACCACGGTCTTCAGTAGTTTTCTAACTTCTGATGCCTAACACCACGACTTCAGCTGTTTCAACGTCTGAAAGGATAATACCATGTCAACGGTCGTTTAAAACTACTGATGACTAACACCACATCCTTCAGTCGTTTTCTTACCCGCACCCTATATATACCCCTGACCTAATCCTTCAATGCTTCATCTTCTTCAAACCTAACGTTCCTCTCCAAAACTTCCCTCCTCTCAATGGCGTCCATGCAAATTAAACCGCGACACAACTGTGTTGCCTACCTCACTAAATCGCCTATCTGGACTAAGTTCGATACTGCTATCGATCTTATGGTTCAGTCCCAATACAATACGGCATTTCTTCTGAATCCCATACTACATGCCGAATCCCTTCAACAATTTCGGATGAACGTTACTATTACCGCTGGGGAGAACAACACACCATCTCTCCAGTCGTCGTCAACAACAAAGAAGTAGTCATCAATCCTGCAACAATCCGCCAAATTCTTCATCTGAATGATGCTAGTTCTCCTGCTAGATATCCGAAGGGCACCACAGATCTATCCTTTGCCCAACATGGATATCAAGGCGATCTCAGTGCCTCCACTATCATGAAGAAACACTTTAATGATGCTGAGCGCCTAATTTTTCACATGGTGAATGTATGTTTGGCCCCTAAGACGTCGTCTTGGGATCAAATGTTGACAAAATGGCAGCGGGTAATGTATTCTATTCTTGAGCAACAACCGCTAAACTTTTCTGAAATAATATTTTCGGAGCTCAAAGACATGGCTCAAAAACTAACTGCCAACCGTTGGATACTATATCCACGGTTCATAATGGCCATCATTACAAACCAGCTTAATGCTGAGGGACTTGTTGGCTTGGGAGTCCCTGCTACGGCTGTTCTGCCGGAAGTATACTCCCGACACAACTCTGACCAGACACTAAAAATGGCTGCCAAGCTGCGAAAACCCACGCAGCTGGAACCCACAGCCACCATCTCCAAATCGAAAGTCCCCACCAAACCCACTAAAAAGAAACCCAAAACGGCTACTCAGGGAATTGAGTCCCCTGAGGATGCCCCTGCACCACAAACGCAGGATATATTCACTAGTCCAAACCCCCTAGTGGATACAATGACTCTTCCAGCCATAGCCGCTCAGGCTTCCTCTCAACAGGAGCCTGCAGCAACCACTCAAGGGGTACCTACATATCTGGGATCTTCCTCACTTGAGGGGATTGCCATTGAAGAGCACCAACCTCCCCAGGTGCACACTACTTCTATCCCTTCACCCCAAACAACCGCCCCTCACAGCCCAACTTTATAGTTTCACAAGTGCTGACTCAACTACACTCCTCACCCCCTCCCCAGAAACCACTTACTACTGGGAATACCTCTACAATTGAGGGGGAGGAACACAGTGCATTTGAGAACCCACAACACAAGGGTTTACCACTTCTATCTCCTGGTATAGACAAGGAGCTTAGAATATCTAGTGAGGCTGCCACCTCCTCTGACTCAGCACATGATCAGAATGAGGCTGGTAACATTGCTAAGACCTCACTAGAGGCAACAGCCGATGATGGACACTGTCCTGAGGCTGGAAGTCCCCAGTACCAAGCACAAGGGGCACATGCACCAACTGGTCTACACCCAGTGCATGTAAATCCTGCTCTAAGCAGGAGGTCAGATGATTCAGTTTCGGCTGATGATGACCTGGGCTTTTTCTATGATGTTCTTGCCCAGAACACAATCCTTGAAGAGAAAGTCAGTAGGCTGCAAAACCTACTTGATCAACTCTCCCAAGGAGAAAGACCATCTGCCTCTACCCACCCACAGATGGCACCTTTACTTGAAGGTTCCCCAAACACTAAGCCACTCCAAACTCAACCACCTGCCTCTGCTTCAGGCCCTACTTCTCAGGTACAGAACCCTCCTGAGCAAATAGGTGCTGCATTTCAAAATTCCCTCCCTCTCATCACACCCATAATCACTGATATTGTGACTAAAGCCATTGATGAGAGGCTTTCCTCAACTTTACAGCCCTTGATTGATGCTGCTATCCAAAAGACTCTTTCTGCGGTACAAACCCCTTCCTCCAATGCATCCAAAAAGGGGAGAGTATTGCAGTGAAAGAAAAGAAGAGGAAAAGAACAGAGGAAAAGAAAGAAGAGAAGCAAGCCCAAGAGGAGGAGAAAGAAAAGCAACCTCTGCTCACTTACAAGCGAAAGAAAAGTGCTGATGATCATACTACTGAAGACAAATCCTTGGAGGAGCTGGTAAAAGAAGCTGACACTACACACAGCCGATCCATGGATAAAATAATTGAACAACTCTTCAGGCAGGGGTTTGACACAGCCACACTGGATAGTGAGATTAGAAGGTTGGAAGTGCAAGAGATACAAACCCGATGGGCAGGGTATGATGCTTTGGAGAAAGAGAGGTTGGAAATAATGATCCGCTTTATTGCAAAATACTTAGGAAGATCGTTAATGGAGATTCGCGCATGGACCAGGGACAATATTCTGGCTATAGCCACCAGAATATGTCTGTCTGAGCAATTCAACAAAGGGATTATTATGGAAGCCCTTGATGAGGCTGGGGCTGGTAAAAGGTTAGAGATGGCTAAACTCACAAAGGCAATCTAACTACAAAGATGCTGGATCAACCTTCCCTTCCACCCACTCAAACAGATCCTATCCCTCAAATCTCCCAACCAATATCTAAGCCAAAATCCAAACATCCTCATTCTTCAAAACAATTCCTTCACCAACCCAACCATCATCCAGTGATGCACCCAGAAGGAGGAGAAGGGTGCTGAGGATGGAAGAAGAAGACGAAGAGGAGGATGAAGATGATAGTCTGCCACTCTCTGCTGTTCTAAAGCTGCCAAAACCCCGAAGTCAACCCATGATCACACCTGACTCTCAAAGGGAAATGGTCAGAGTCAAGATAGAAGAAGAAGAACAGCAGAAACAGCACGATGAGCAACTGTTGAAGATGGTTGACAAGGAATTTCCTCAGTCATCATCTATTCAAGCCATGAAAGGGCATGCTCAAAGGCTGTACACTCTCAGGCACACTTTTCAGTATCAGAAGGAGAGAGTGAGAGTATGGCCGGACCCCAGGGTGAGTTCTAGAATCCATAAAAGAACTATTCCTCACAGATACAATGGCCAGGTACGAAAAACAATAGATTCTACCATCATGTTGGCCACTGTAGTCTCACCTTGGGAAATCATTGATGAATTCAAGAAAGCTCACCAAGAAAAGAAGACCCCTCAAGCTTTACTAGAAAACAAGATGATTAAGAAGGGGTTGTTATATAAAAAGCTTGAAGACATCCAGAAGAATGAGCTCCAGTTACTCCTTGAAGGCAACCATCCTGATGAATTTGTATATAGGGAGGTAACTACGGTGGAGCTGAAAAATGGCAGGACCATGAAGTACTTATCAGAGTACTATGGTCCAGAGTTCTTCTTCGAAGGAGGAGTAGAAGAACTCTCTCAGGAGGAACAAGTTGTTCTCCTTGAGGCCTATGTCCGAGAGTCATACAAACTCATTATGGGGAAGTAAATCTCATGAATGGGATAACAACTCTGTGTCCAGTTCCCCAAAACAGAGTTCCCATTCATACCATGCCAAACAAATATCTGAGATTTTCTTCCCAGGCCGGAGCTTACATGGGTCATCTTCTCTACTGATCAAGAAGGAAAAAGACCAACTTTTTGCCAACAATAAGTGGGATAATAAATAATTTAGAGGTTTTGGCTGCATTGGTTCAGGGGGAGTTTGTTGGACCAAAAGAACCAATGAGCCAATATCAGAAAACCTCTAAGTCCCACATGGTATCACACAACTGCTGAAAGCCTCATCAGCAGTTTGACAAGTGCTGAAGACTCAACAACTGAAGATCAAGTGCTGAAGACTTCAACAGCTGAAGAACTAAAGTGCTAAAGTACAACAGCTGAAGAACACAAGTGCTGAAGCTGAAAGACCAAAGTACTGAAGTACAACAGCTGAAGAGTTTACAAGTGCTGAAGATCAACAACTGATGTACAAGTCTGAAGACAAAGACTGAAGACATCAGCTGATGACATCTGCTGAAGTCATCAGCTGATGAAACACCTGAAGGTCAAAGTCTGAAGATCAAGTACTGAAGCCTCAGTAGTTTGTCACAACTGCTGAAGAGTACTTCTTCAGTAGTTGTCACAACTGCTGAAGAGTACTCTTCAGTAGTTGTGATATCAGTAGTTTTATATTTCTAGTTTCAGTAGTTTTATGTTTCAGTAGTTTTGTAAAACGACTGAAGAGCTTGTTCTTCAGTCGTTGTAGTTTCAGTAGTTTCTAATCAGTAGTTTATTAAGATCAGTATTTTTGTAATAGATCTGCCAGTTGTCACTTTCCGTGATAACAGCAGTGATTGTTGCACTCTATATAAGGAGTGACAACCTATTGTAATATGTGAATGTTTGGGAATGAATGTCGTGAATGAATGAATGATTTGATTAGAAACATTCCATATCTATAAACATTCTTGAATCAGAAATATATTCTCTCGCTATAACCGTATGTGCTCTTAATGCATACAAGCATCGACTTCTTGCTACAATTTGTCTAATTCCTATTCTTATTCCGCTGCCTTGAACTCTAATACATCAAACTTGTGATCGCTGATCCTGTCAGTTGGAGGAGGAAGTCAGGGAGACATGAATAGGTACATGCCTAACAGACCTCTCTGTCTGTTTCTCAGCTAGTTGAGCCTTGAGATTGTCAATCTCAAGTTGCTGAGTGGCAGATCTTGCCTCTAAAGTCCTAACCTGAGATTCCAGATTTGAGACTTTAGAAAGAAGATCTTGAATGAGGAGTTGCATGCTTCCCTCATCTTCTTTCGAAGAATCACGGGGAGATGAGGTAACATACCTAGTATGTTCACCCTTACCACCAAATGTGGTTTCTTGGCACCCTAGTTTCCCATGCTCGATGATGTCTCTTTCAGAGTCATCAAAGGGCTCAGTTGCCGTAGATTCAGTCTGAGAAACGTTACCACTATATATAAGGTCCATTGAGGCACCTTTTGTAGTGGCAGATGAATCCACATGAGTCCCCTCCACATCAGTGCGACTCACCTCAGTTGGTTGCTGATGGGGGCTAGAGATAAGAGATTTCTCTAGGCTGTGTTGATCCTGGAGAGGGTGTTGTAGATCAACTTCATTGCCATGGAGAGATGTTATCTCTTCATCAGTTTTAAATAAAAGGTCAATGAAAGATATTATGGTTAAACCTACTCACCCGGGACTTTGGTAAATGTCTACAGGCATTGAGCCTCTAGTGGGGCTGTCCCTTGATGGCTGCTCAGGGGAGTATAGAGAGTCACCCTGAGGGCTTTCAGCTTGGGTTGTGGGCTTATGGGTCTGAGACTGAGAAGACTCAGGACCCAAATTATGGTCAATTGTGAAGGATGGTTGGACCTCAGGTTGAGTGTGAGCCCTTTGTTCCACTCTAGCCTTTTTGGATTGAACAGGAGGATCTTGTTCGATCAGAGTAGATTGAACAAGGGTTCGTTTGGAACGTCTCTGATAAAGTGATGGTGATGGGTAGTGTTGGCATAGTGGGGGCAGTTGCTAGTGTGGGTTCATCACCTGTGGGGTTAACAGGGATGTCACCAGTATCCGTTGGCTCAGTCATACCTGGAAGAAGTGCAGTATCTCTTCCTGTGAAGTTGGTGGACACTCTCTTCAAAGTTTGGAAGATGGTTGGCCTTATCTGGGGAGCAGTCAGAGCAGCAGCACAGACAAGCGTGCTCTGGTCTAGCTCGTAGTTGATTATATGCTGGAGAAACCTGGGATACATGAAGAAGGTGTCTTTTTGAAGATTTCCCATGAGGTTAGTCAGCACAAATCTTGAATAGTTGAAGAGGAGGCCTTTTACCAACCCATGAACAAGGCAACCAAGTTCAAATGGGATTTGATCCCATCTGTCGGATTTATTCGACAAGCAGTGAAGGACCACGTGTAGAGGAACTTCCATTTGTACGAGAAGTTAAATTTGTAGACAATTGACCTGCTAACGTCTCCTCCATATCCTATTTGGAGATAAGAATGGTCCAAGTTTGCTTTGGGAAATTCCGTTGGAGCACCCTCATCATGAAGCTCTAAATGCTCCCTGATGAGCTGTTCACTAATGACCAAATCCTGGCCACAGATACTCGATCGAATGACACGGACCCCATTTAGGGTTTCAATCTGACCATTTGCCCAAAATTCAGACATATGGTTTGTGTAAATTGTGGGGTTAACAGTCAGAGCGGTGTAGTATGAAGATTGGGTTAGGAAGGAGATGATATCTGAGAAGTCGGCATCTCTTGATGAATCAAGATGTGCGACTTGATTGTGCTGTGGGTTTAAGGCCATTTGGAAAGGTGAATTGGAATGATTTGAGCTGGGTAAAGATGAGTAGAAGAAATTTCTAGGGTTGTAAAGTTTGCAAGTAAGAGAGTGAAAGTGAATAGTCGAGATTATTTAAAAGATTGTGGAGAGGCGGTAATGGGGGTTAGGATAAGGTGATGTGATGGTTTAGTGGATGAAATGACAGTGGCGGTAAGGTTAAAAATCAGTTAAATAATCCGACATCATTAACAAAATATTTGCTTTTTACAGTGTGGGGCCCAAGAAATTTACGTTACACAGTGAGATCTCTCTTCCGAGCGTAAAACATTTCCGAAGGTAACTTGTCTTCCGAAGGCAATTCTTACTTCTGAAGCCAATTCTATGCTTCCGAAGGTTAGAGTTGCTTCCGAATGGAGAATTTGTAAGTTTCGAAAGTAGATCTGATATGCAATCAATTGCTTCTTCCGAGACCAAAAATTCTTCCGAGAAGAAAGTTATCCTTTGAGAAATTCTGCTTCGGAAGATATAATAATGTCTTCCGAAGGTTAATTTCTCTTTGGAAGGAATTTACACTTAGAAAATTTCAGAGAGAATTCCTTGTAACAGGGCTTAAATTGTATTGACACAAGACTTACATCTTAAAAAGGTTTTTCAAAAGAGATCAGATTAATCAATGTTTTTCATCCCAATTGCTGCTATGAGATACTTAAACTGTTGTTCATCAAAAGCTTTGGTAAACAGATCAGCATATTGTTCATTTGAATCAACTTTGATTAACTTGATTAGACTTTTCTCATGAATGTCTCTAATGAAATGATACCTGATGTCAATGTGCTTAGTCTTGGAGTGCTTCACCGGATTTTCAGTAATGGAGATAGCACTGTTGTTGTCAATATGGATAGGAGTACTCATAAAGTTGAATCCATAGTCTAACATCTGATTTTGAATCCATAGCAGTTGAGCATAGCAGCAAGCAGTAGCAATGTATTCAGCTTCAGCAATTGATGTAGAGACACAGGATTGTTTCTTGCATTGCCATGAGATGATCCTTCCACCAAGAAATTGACATCCTCCCGATTTTGATTTCTTGTCAATATTGCAGCCGCCGTAGTCACTGTCAGAGTATCCATAAATATTGAAATCCCTGTTTCTGGGATACCAGAGAGCTAGTTTAGGTGCTCCTTTGAGGTATCTGAGGATTCTTTTAACAGCAGCTAAGTGAGACACCTTAGGAGCAGCCTGATATCTTGCACAAATGCAAGTAGCAAACATGACATCAGGTCTACTTGCTGTAAGATACATCAGAGAACCAATAATTGCCCTATACTAATGTTGATCAGTATCCTCCCCCTCAAGGTCAGGACAAAGATTATGGTTTCTGGGTATGGGTGTCTTGGCAGGCTTGCAATCCTTCATCTCAAATCTTTCTAAGATGTCAGAGACATATTTAGATTGATTAATGAAGAACGCTTCCTTCAATTTCTTTACCTGAATTCCAAGGAAAAAGTCCATTTTTCCCATGGAGCTCATCTCAAACGTCTTCTTCATAATGCTCTCAAAGTCCTTGCACATTTGGTCATTTGAGGAACCAAATATGATGTCATCGACATAGACTTGTACAAGCAAAATGTCTTTTCCAGACATTCTAATGAAGAGAGTCTTGTCAATGGTACCTCTAGTATAGCCATTCTTCAAAAGAAACTGAGACAGAGTCTCATACCACAGCCTAGGTGCTTGGTGCAGCCCATATAGATCTTTATCCAATTTGCACACATAGTTGGGATGCTGTGGATCTTCAAATCCTGGAGGTTGGCATACGTACACTTCCCTGTCTATATCCCCATATAGAAAAGCACACTTGACATCAAGTTGGTATACTGTGAAGTCCTTGGACGCAGCATAAGCAAGGAAGATCCTAACTGCCTCAAGTCTTGCAACTGGTGCGAAGACATCAGTATAATCGATTTCTTCCTCTTGAGTGTATCCTTGAACCACAAGTCTTTCCTTATTCTTGATGATCAAGCCTCTATCATCTCTCTTGTTTCGGAAAACCAATTTGGTGCCTATGGGTACTTGACCAGATGGTAGCGGACATAGGTTCCATACCGTCCGTCTCTTGAATTGAAGCAGCTCCTCTTGCATCAATTCAATCCAGCTACTATCTTTTAAGGCATCTTCTACCTTTTTGGGTTCCATCTGAGATAGAAAGCATGAGTACAAGCATACATTCCCTTGATGAGTCTGTCCTCTTGTTCTCACACCCTTAGAGACATTCCATATGATGTTCTCAGTTGGATGAGTGTTGTGAATCCGAAGCGAGGAATCACTTCCAGTTGCAGAGACAGATCCAGGTTGGACATATTCTGTTCAGCAACTAGAACACTTTGTCCAACTGTTGTTTCAAAGTCATTCAATGAGGACTCATTGAATGAATGAGAAACATCATCGATGGTTGGCTGTGAGGTAGTATTAACAGTTGCCTGTTCCTTCAAAATACTACCTCCTTCTGCCTGGTGTTGTGGTGGATCACCTGATGAGCTTTGAGGCTCAGTAGGTGACTCACTTTTTGAAGCTTCACTATTCCTTGATATAGTTAAGCTGTCGGATCTGTGAATAGTGGAAGTTTGATGTATTTCAGCACTTAGAGAATTTGGTCTAGGCCTGGGAAGCTCAAACAGTTGATTATTAGCAGCAGCATCAGCATCAGTTTAAGCACCTATTCCAACTGAAACATTCTCACAAGAGGGTTTAGAATAGTTTGGAAACAATTCTAAATCAAAGATGTGATCAGGCCCATTCCCCCTAACATAAGGAGTGTGCTCATTAACAACTATATTGGATGACTCCTCAAATTGTTGATTCTTAATGTTGTATACTCTGTAAGCTTTGGAACTAGAAGAGTATCCAACAAAGATAGCATCATCCGACTTTTCAGCAATTTTGCTAAATCGTCCTTTGTGTTATGTATGGTACACCTGCTGCTAAAGGACCTTAGAAGCCAATGAACGGTGGCCTCCTATTCCATAGCTCATAAGGGTTTTTCCATGGGGCTTAACTACAAGAACTCTGTTCTGCACGTAGCATGCAGTGCTGTCTGCCTCTGCCAGAATGTTAGAAATTGCTTTGAATTAGCTAACATAGTTCGAGCAGCCTCAATAAGTGTCCTATTCCTCCTCTCAGCAACACCATTTTGTTGAGGAGTTCTGGGAGCACTATATTGTCTAGCAATCCCTTCTGAGTTACAGAATGAGTCAGGAACGAAGTTCTTAAACTCAGTCCCTTGATCACATCTAATTATTTTAACCTTGTGATCAATTTGATTTTCTATTTTAAGAATAAAAGATTTTAACGTTTCAGCAGTTTCATCTTTAGTTCTTAAAAAGAATACCCATGTGAATCTTGTAAAATCATCAACTATCACAAGGCAGTATGATTTCCTTCCAATGCTCATTATACTCGTGGGACCAAAAAGATCCATGTGCAATAAGTGCAATGGAGTAGTGATAGAGTTAACACATTTGGATTTATGAGATGTCCTGTGTTGTTTCCCTTTCAAGCATGCAACACAATTGTCTTTGCAAGAAAACTCCTTTTTAGGAAAACCATGTACCAAGTTATTTTTAGCCAATTTATTCATTGTCTTAAAATTACATGACACATACGTTTATGCCACACTGTTGACTCATCACTATCAGCTTTGGAAAGAAAGCATGATACTTCACCCATTGGGGAAGCATTGTTCATATCAAGCTTGTACATATCCCCTTTCCTGGGAGATCTAAGAAGCACCAATTCGGAGGAATTGTCATCCCTGGTTTGAGGATAATGCACTCATGTTCTGTGAAAAGCATTTGGTGCTTTTGATCACAGAATTGAGAAACACTTAACATATTGTGTTCAAGCTATTTGACAAAGTTAACTTTGTCAACGGTTAATATACCATTGGATATACTCCCTCTGCCAGAAATATATCATCCGGCCTCACCTCCAAACTGAACAGGACCTCCATCATAATATTGAAATTGTTGAAGGAGATGTCTGTTCCTGTCATGTGCCCGGAGCATCCACTATCTACAATCCATATATTGTTGTTCTTGTCAAATGGATGTTCCTTCACATAAGATGAGAATTCAGTTTTGTTTGGAAACCCAAGCTTTATTGTCTTGGGTTCTTAAAAGATAATGACATGAGTGAACCAAATGATATGCATGGGGGTTCAACAGAGGTCTTTGAGGATGAGGTTTGGCCTGCAGCATCTTCCTTGATCTTCCAGTCCACCCTTTGGCTGATCTTGGAGGATAAGCTTGTAGAAGCTTTTGCAGCATGGTCTTCTTCCGAAGCTTCTTTCTTTTTGGAAGAAGTCCTCACCACCTTTTCTTCCGAACCAGTCTTCTTCTGGGATGGTTTCAAGGGAGCTTTCTTGTTCTTCTGAACCTTAGTAGCTTTTGCTTCCGAAGCCATTTTCCCTTCGGAAGAAGGAGTTTCTTCCGAAAGCAACCTGGCTTTGGAAACTAGCTTTCCCTTCTTCAACTCTTGAATCGTATGGAAAGGTCCAAATGTGAAACCTTCCCTGACTCCTTCTTTCCTAACATTATTTGCATAATGTGTGCTTGCAGGATTGTAGTAACAATCTTTTGCCATATGATTTTGTAGGCCACACATGATGCATGCAATGTTAGTCTTTTGGGGAAGTGAGGGTTGCTGTTTCTTGGTTTTCTTTTCTTCGTCAGCAACCTTCCCCTTTAACTTCTGATCCTTTGGTAGGACAGGAATGCTGGCATTACATTCCTTTCCTGAATCAGAAGTACCCAACACTTGGAAACGAGCTGAAACAATGACACCCTTCTGTTGGGGTCAATTTTCAGTTTGGATTCAGCCACTTTCTTAGTAGTTCTCCTAGCAGCTTTAGCTCTGCTTCTTCTGGCTTTGGTGGTTAGGATTTGATCATCACAGGAGGCGATAGGTGTATCTACCTGTTCCTTCCCTGTGGTGGCCACTATTGGTGCCTCATCTTTTAACTCTGGAAAGAAAGGGTCAGCAGTTGGAACATCTTACTCTTCAGTACCACATCTCGGTTGTCTGATAGACTCATAGGAGTGTGGTGGAGCAATTTCATTGGTTCCCAACCCTTCTTTGTTCTGATAACAGAGTTTGGAAGGGGAGGATGATGCAAGAATAGCATGGAAGTTTTTCTGAGAGATAACATGCTTCCTGGCTTGAGCCTCAGCAGTGACAAGCTGGGCTTGAGCCTCAAACAATTTGAATATCAGATCCTTGATTTGAGTCTTGTAGTTGGTGTATTCATGTTTCAAAAGAGATACAGTTTTCTCCAACTCATCAATTTTCTTTTGATAGGCAGATTCAGCTCTTTTAAAATCAGATTTTAGAATATTTGAAGACTCAATGTCAGATCTGATTTCCATCTTGTAATCCTGATAGAGTTTAACTTTAGCTATACAGGCTGGAGTGCAGAGATGTTCATATACCTGGGCATCATCTGTTCTGGCCATGAGAGCTTGAGCAAGAGTCAAATCCTGTACCATGAAGCTCCAGTCAACTTCTTGAGCCATTGCGGCCGTCTCAGTTGACTTCTTAGTGGGCTTTGAGGTTAAGGGATGTGTGGAGGCCTGTGGGAATCCTGGATTGGTCTTGGGAGCCTTGCATTCCCTTGCAAAATGACCCAATTGGTTACAGTTGTAACACTTTGCTCTGGTCTTGTCAAACCCAAACTTGCTGGTAGTTGGGTTCTGACGAAAGTGCCTTCCAGTTCTCTTAAAGAACTTCTTTGCTCTGTAAGTTAAAAGAGCCATTTGCTGGACAATGTCCACGTACTCTACGTCATCTGGGCTGAAGCACTCAAGATCATCAAATCAGTATTGAAAATCTCCTGAGTGTCCACCTCCAGAGAAAAAAGCACAACTTCCTGGAAGGAGTTGTGTTGAGCCTGTTGAGACCTTGGAGTCTCAGGATAAGTGATGTAGGGACCAGATGAGCAGGATGGCTGCTGATAAGTCAGGAAGTGCTGAGGTTGTGGGGTTAATGAGCCTTCAGCAACCATTAAAGCATTGCTAGCAGGAAGACTCATAGATCTGCTTGTTTGATGGCCTTTCTTACTCTCCATCTCTAGACGGTATCCATCAAGGATGCCATAGAGCTCAGTCATGGAAAGAGTGTTCAACTTTTATGTTCTCTTGATAGAGACACAGTAGAATGTCCACTCATTTGGAAGAGCACTCATGAACTTTCTAGTGAGATCTCTAAGTTCAGGAGTGATCTTTACAGACTGAAGGGCAGAGATAAGATCCATGTACCTGAAGTACTACTGGATGAGGGTCTCTCCAGCAATATGAGTGAAGTTCTCGAACTGTTGCATCAAACAATTCATTGGCAGTCTTGCAATGCTCAAACCCCACCATAATAGAGTTCGGTATTGCAGTCATGAGAATAATCATAGCATTGCTGTCGATGTCCATCTTCTTTCTGTCTTCATCAAAATAGTCTTCGACAGCTTTTTCTATCATGGCACCGTTTCCACTAGGTGAAGCCACCTTTGGCTTGTACGGTCCATTGACAATCGAGTTCCACATCTTGCTGTCTTGGTATCTAATGAAGCCTTCCATTCTTCTACTCCAAGACCTGAAGTTTTCAGGGGTGATGATTGGCGCTATGGTCATCGTCCCCATTTCTACTTCAGATTTGTTGAGGGCCATTTAGGGAGTGAGTGGTAGGGAGGAGTGAAAACAGGTTGATTTGGATGGTTAGATCACGCAATCAAGAGCCTGAGAAGCTATGATACCAATTGCAGGATGGTGTTTGTCACTTAAAAACAAATGTTTTCTCTTAAACTCACCTAGAATCACACTCAGGTATGAATCAAGAAGAGTTGATCACAATATGAAAAGTAGCTAAGAACACAGAAAGATAATTTTCAAGATACTTTTATATATTGATTCTCAACTCAAAATACAAAGACTCTTACAAGCAGATTTTATGTTGTTTGTATGAATTACAAGGAGAACATATATATAATACTATCTATAGCAGGATATACATTGATACCAGCTGGGATCCTATAGCTAAAGCCTATACTACAAGACTAAAGATTAAGGTATCTCGGATAAAGTCTTATCTGAGATTTGGTAGTCAGGACATGTCCCTGACTTAACTTTTGTCACCAACTAAAGATGGCAACTGTACTATCATGAAAAGGTAAACAGTGGAATAAAGTATGTCAACAACATGGTTCTTTAGGAAGAAGTCATGCTGTATAAGAAGTCTGCAACGGAGTGTCAGAGACCATACTTGTATCCACTGGTTATAGCAGTGTCTTCCGAAGGTTAAATGGCTTTGGAAGAGTAAGTACTTACGAAGCCACTTTATACTTCGGAAGAGGCAGCTTTTTCCAAGACTTGGAGACTTCTTCATCATACTTCGGAAGTGGTCATCACTTTATTCTTCTAAGTCTTGAACTTCAGAAGTATGCATTTGTCTTCGGAAGTCTTTGGAAGCTGGACTTTTTCTTTGTCTTCGGAAGAACTCTACAACCTTCGGAAGTTCCTTGAAGAGCTTCGGAAGCCTTTGCATGCAGCATAAAAATAACTTAAGTGATATAGTTTTAGTTGCATTAGCCTTCTTCTTGATCCAACAAAATCATCATCTACTTTGTGTTGTATGTGGAAAAGCAGTACTCCATTCCAGTCAAGTGTGTGAGGAGTGATAATGGCACAGAATTTAGAAACCACACACTTGATGAATTCTATTCATCTAAGGAATCAAGAGGCAGTATAGCATTCCAAGAACTCCTGAACAAAATGGAGTGGTGGAGAGAAAGAACAGGACCCTTATTGAAGCCGCAAGGTCAATGTTGGCTGATTCTGGTTTGCCACTAACCTTTTGGGCTGAAGCTGTCAACACAACTTGCTATGTGCAAAATAGAGTGTTAGTAAATCAGAGGTTGATGAAGACTCCTTATGAAATGTTAAATCATTTGGCCCCTCTGATTTCCTTTTTTAGAGCATTTGGGTGTCCCTGTTGCATTCTTAACACAAAGAATCCACTTCAGAAGTTTGAATCAAAGGTGGATGTAGGGTACTTTGTTGGGTATTCATCTACTTGCAAGGCATACAGAGTTTTTAATTGCAGAACAAAGATAGTTGAAGAAACCTTGCATGTAAAGTTTAATGAATCTCCAAAGGACAAACTCCCACAAAACCCTGTGGAGTTATTTGATTTGGACATACTGCAATATGTGCATTATAAGTCTCTAGCTGTTGCAGATTCTGTGAATCCATCATCTCCTGTAACTAGTCATCCATCTGGTGGTACAAATGCAAGGTTTAGTGATCACCTGCCTGAGTCTACTAAACTTGGTGTTCCTGTAGCTTTAGCAGTTCCATCCATAACAAATGCTGATGAGATCTCTGAATCCTCTACTTCATTTGAATTGCCATCTCATTCTAGGTTTCAAGAGTCTGGATCAACATCTGTTGCTGCTGAATCTCCTACAAACACTTGCACATATCTTATTGAGTACCAAGAACTAAAGAATCACCCCATGTCTCAGATCACTGGTGACATCAATGCTGGTATTTCAACTAGAGGTCAATTGTCCAAAGAACTATCATATTGAATTAAGAGACAATGGATGGGTTGAAGCCATGCAACTTGAGCTTCTTAGTTTCAAAAGCAGCAAGTGTGGGAACTGGTTCCTCTACCCCAAGGTAAGTGTGCAATAGGCACTAAATGGGTGTTTAGGAATAAAACTGATGAAAAAGGTCAAATTGTCAAGAACAAGGCCAGACTGGTTGTACAGGGGTTTTCACAAGAAGAAGGTATTGATTATGATGAAACCTTTGCCCCTATAGCCAGACTAGAGGCAATCAGATTGTTCTTAGCTTATGCTGCTTTCCATAATCTTAAAGTTTTTCAAATGGATGTCAAAAGTGCATTCTTATATGGTAAAATAAAAGAAGAAGTTTATGTGTGTCACTCACTAGGTTTTGAAGATCATAAACATCCAAATTGGGTGTATAAGCTTGATAAGACTCTTTATGGGTTAAAACAAGATCCTAGAGCCTGGTATGAAACGCTGTCTAACTTCTTCTTCAAAACAATTTCACTAGAGGCTCCATAGATAAAACTTTGTTCATTAAGAAAGTAGGCATGCATAAGCTCCTTGTTCAAATTTATATAGATGATATTATTTTTGCATCCTCTGATCCACATTGTGTGATGCCTTTACTAAGTTGATGCAACAAAAGTTTGAAATGAGTGCCATGGGAGAATTACAGTTCTTTCTGTGTTTGCAAATCAAACAAATGGCTGATGGAACTTTCATTCATCAGTCAAAATATACGATGGATCTGTTGAAAAAGTTTGATTTACAAAATTGTAAGCCCTGTTCTACTCCCATGTGCAGCACCACACAACTGGATGATGATCAAAAAGGTAAAGCAGTTGATGAAACTCTTTACAGATGTATGATTGGTTCCTTGATGTACCTTATAGCTTCCAGACCAAACATTATGTTTGCAACTTGTGTCTGTGCTAGATTTTAGGCTGCACCTAAAGTATCCTATATGATTGCAGTCAAAAGGATGTTTAGATACTTGCAAGGAACTCAATCTCTAGGACTTTGGTATTCCACTGGGCACTCTTACAAATTAGTTGCTTCTCTAATAGTGACTATGCAGGGTGTAAATTAACCAAAAAATCAACCTCTGGTGGATGCCAATTTCTAGGCAATTGTTTAGTTTCTTGGCAGAGTAAGAAACAAACTTTAGTTGCTACATCCACTGCTGAAGCAGAGTACATTGTTGCTGAAAGTTGTACATCTCAGGTACTCTGGCTTCAGAATCAATTACTAGATTATGACATTACAGAGACTAAGGCTCCTTTACTGATGGACAGTGCTTCAGCTCTTGTATTGTAAAGAATCCTGTCCAGCATTCTAGGACCAAACATATTGAGATCAGACATCATTTTATCACGGATTGTTATGAAAAATGTTTGATTGATCCAAAGTTTGTTCCTAGTGCTGATGAGCTTGCAGATATATTTACTAAGCCTTTGGACAGTGCAACTTTCCAAAATCTAGTGCTAAGGCTTGGTATGCTGCAGCTAGAATGATTTGACAACTACTGATGATCTCAGTTCACAAGTACCGATGAGCATTAGTATACAGCTGTCAAAAATAAGTACTGATAAGTTATTTTATCTTCAGTAGTTTTCATAACTACTGAAGACTAAATTACTTAAAAGTACTGAAGTACTTTATTTGTTGAAAAGTACTGATGTAGTTAAACTACTGATGTGGTTACAACTACTGATGTCTGTTCTAACAGATAAGTACTGATGACCAATGAAACATCTGAAAATCAGATAGTCTGCTCAGTAAGTGTTAAGGTCAATGAAACAACTGAGATCTGTGAATTGATGACAATAATTAATGAGAAATTTTACTCTTCAATTGTTTCAAACAACTGATGTTTCATTTCAAAACAACTGAAGCCAAAACCAAGTCTTCAGTAGTTTCAAACTACTGATGACTAACACCAAGTCTTCAGTTGTTTACAACATCCGAAAGTTAAAACCATGTCTTCAGTCGTTTTCTAACAACTGATGACTAACACCAAAACTTTCATTTGTTTTCTTTCAATCGTTTCATAACCTATAAATACCTAAACTTAACTTCAAACTTTTCATAAGTCGTTTTCAGAATTTTCATCTTCCATTAATGGCGACCATGCAAATCAAACCATGAGACAACTGTGTTGCCTACTTCACAAAATTGGCCTTTTGGACTAAGTTTGATGCTGCCATTGATCTGATGGTTGATTCCCCATATCAAACTACTTTTTTAATGAATCCAACCATCTATCCCGATACCCTTCACCAATTCTGGACAAATGTCACTGTCCATACTGGTGAGAATGATGTCGCGATCACTCTCCAGTCGTTTGTAAACCAGAAGAAGGTGGTCATCACTCCTGCTATCATTCGCCAAACCCTAGATCTGAATGATGCCATCTTTGTCACCAAATACCCGAAGACCACCACTGATCTATCATTCATCAACCATGGGTATGAGGGCGACCTAAGTGCTACCACCATTTTAAAGAAGCACTTCCATGATGCTGAATGCTTAATCATTCATATGATCAATGTCTGCCTTGCCCCCAAATCCTCTTCATGGGATCAAATGTCATCCAGGTGGCAGCATGTATTGTATTCTATCCTTGAACGCCAAAGCTTAAATTTTTCTGAAGTTATATTTTTGGAATAAAAGATCTGGCAATGAAACCTGTGGCTAACAGATGGATATTATATCCAAGGTTTCTTATGGCCATAATAATCAATCAATTAAAATCTGATGGCCCTGTTGGCCTTGGAGTCCCTGCTGTGGTAGTTTTGCCTGAGGTATACTCTAGGCACGACTCTGACCCACAACTCAAAGAGGCTGCCAAACTGCTAAAACCCAAACAGAGGGAAGCCACAGCCTCATCCTCCAGATCCAAAGTCCCTTCCAAACCACAATCCAAACAAACCAAAAAGGCTACTTAAGGAGTTGAGTCCCCTGATGATGCCCTTGCAACACAAAGACAGGATGAAACTACTTGTAGTAATCCCCCTGTAGTTTCCAAGACTCTACCAGTTGAAACCGCTCAGGTATCCTCTCAACAGGATCCTCATGCAACCAAAAATGGGGAAACCACATTACTAGAATCTCTCTTACTTAGAAGATTGCCATTGAAGAGCACCATTCACCCCAGGTGCAATCTTCTTCACACTTATCTCCCACTGAAGCCACCCCTACAAGCCCAACTGTGGTTATTGCATAAGTGCTGACTCAACTACATTCCTCTACCCCTCCCAGAAATCTATTACCACTGGGAAAACCTCAACAGTTAAGCGAGAGGATTATAATGTGGCTGATAACCCACAACACAGGGATTACAGAGTTCAATCTCCCTGTGTAGAGAAGGAGATTCGAACATCTGGTAAGGCTGCCTCTTCTCCTATTATAGCATATGAACAAGATGAAGGTGGTATCATCATGAGGCAACTGCCAATGAACACATAATCCTGAGACAGGAAGTCCCTAGTTCCATGAAATAGGGGCACATGTGAATACCGATCTACACTCAGCACATGTTCATCCTGATTTAATCAGGAGGTCAGATGATTCAGCAAAGACTGATGATGACCTGGGCTTTTTCTTTGATGTTCTAGACCCCAACACCATTCTTGGGGCTAAGGTATGCAGACTACAAGAACGCTTGCCAAATTTTCATAAGAATCAAGTCCATCTTGCCAAATTCACCCACAGATGGCAGCTTCTTCTGAAGGTCTCCCAAACACTGAGCCACTCCCAACAACTGTGCCACCAGCCTCTGATTCAGGCACCATTTCTCAGGGACAGAACCCCTCTGAGCAAATGGTTACTGCCTTTCAATCCTCCTAAACTCTCATCACTTCCATCATCACTAACATTGTGCATCAAGCCATTGATGAGAGATTTTCCACAAATTTTCAAACCTTAGTTGATGATGCTATTTCTAAGAGACTTCTAACATTCAAACCCCTGAACCCAATACAACCAAAAAGGGAGAGTCTAAGTCAGTGAAAGCAGACAAAAGAAAGAGTGTTGAAGAGGAAGAAGAAAAAGAGAAGAAAGAAAAGGAGATGGTCACATACAAGAGAAAGAAAAGTGCTGAACAGACTGAAGATGAGAAAAAGTTAGAAGAACTGATCAAAGAAGCTGATGAGCAACATAGCAGATCTATGGATAAGATCATTGATCAACTCTTCACACAAGGTTTTGACACAGCCAAACTTGACTCTGAAATTAGAAGGCTAGAGATTCAAGAGATGAGCATAGATGGGCAAGTTGTAGTGAGAAAGAAAGGGAAAGGCTGGAAGCTATGATAAGATTCATATCAAAGCATTTGGGAAGATCAATCATTGAAGTGAAGTCATGGTCCAGAGACAGTATTTTGGAGATAACCACCAAAATCTGTTCTTCTAAAGTATTCAACAAAGTATTGATCATAGAAGCTCTTGATGAAGCTGGTGCTGGGAAAAGGTCTGATATGGCAAAATTATCCAAAGCCTCACTCACAACCAAGATGCTACAGCAACCTGTACAATCTCCCACACCAAAACAACCAACTTCACAACCCTCAAAACCAACTCCTTTACCCAAGAAACCTACTCAAACCACTACCAAAGATGCACCTAAAAGGAAGAGAAGGGTGTTGAGGATGAAAGAAGAAGAAGAAGATAATGAGGATGATAGTCTGCCAATCTTTGATGTTCTTAAAACAAAGATGCCTGAGCCCAGGAGTCAACCAACAACAATCATACCTGACATCCAAAGGCAAATGGTAAAAGTCAAACTTGAAGAAGAAGAACAACACAAAGAACATGATGAGCAGCTATTAAGGATGGTTGATAAAGAGTTTCCTAAGTCTTCATCCATAGAAGCTATGAAGAAACATGTTCAAAGGTTGTATGCTCTCAGATTCACATTTCAATATCAGAAAGAGAGAGTGAGAATTTGGCCTGCCCCAGAGTAAGTGACAGAATTCATAAAAAGAATATTCCAAGTCGATACAATGGCCAAGTAAAGAAGACTGTAGATGTTGTGATAATGCTGGCCATTGTAGTGTCACCCTGGGAAATCCTTGAAGACTTCAGAGAGCTTACAAGTCTAAGATGACTCCAAAAACTTTACTAGAAAAAAAATGGTGAAGAAGGGGTTGATCTACAAGAAGTTCGAAGAAATAAGAAGAAATGAGCTGCAGTTGTTACTTGAAGGTACTCATCCTGATGAGTTTGCATACAGAGAAATAACTACTATGGAGCTAAAGAATGGAAAGAATGTTAAATACTTATCAGAGTACTATGGGCATGAGTTCTTCTTTTAAAGTGAAGCTGAAGAACTCACAATGGAAGAACAAGTTGTATTCCTTGAGGCCTATGTTGGAGAGTCTTACAGACTCATCATCGGGAAGTAGATCTCACGGATGGGGTAACAGCTCTATGTCCAATCCCCTAAGACAGAGTTCCCATTCATCCTTTTCCAATCAAACTTTCTGAAACCTCTTCCCTGGCCTGAGCTTAATTTGGTGATTTCTAAGCTGATCCAGAAAATGTTTCTGCCAATAAGTGGGACTTCAATAATCTTAAGGTTTTGGTTGCATTGGTTCAGGGGAAGTTTGTTGGACCAAAAGAACCAATGAGCCAGATTAGAAAAACTTTTATGTCCCACAGACATCATAACAACTGAAGTGGTCTACAATAGCTAAAGACAAAGTCTGAAGACAACAGCTGAAGACAAAGTCTGAAGACAACAGCTGAAGACAAAGTCTAAAGACAAAGTCTGAAGACAACCGCTAAAGACAAAGTCTGAAGACAACTACTGAAGACAAAGCCTGAAGACAAAGTCTGAAGCCAACAGCTGAAGACAAAGTCTGAAGACAAGTCTGAAGACAAAGTCTGAAGACAAAGTCTGAAGACAAAGTCTGAAGACAAAGTCTGAAGACAAAGTCTGAAGACAAAGTCTGAAGACAAGTCTGAAGACAAAGTCTGAAGACAAAGTCTGAAGACAAAGTCTGAAGAAAAAGTCTGAAGACAAGTCTGAAGACAAGTCTGAAGACAAAGTCTAAAGACAACAGCTGAAGACAAAGTCTGAAGACAAAGTCTGAAGACAAAGTCTGAAGACAACTGCCGAAGACAAAGCCTGAAGACCAAGTTCTCAGAAGTTGTCACAACAGCTGAAGTAGTTCTTTTCAGTAGTTGTGATGGTTTACTTTTCAATAGTTTGTAATCAGTAGTTTTTTTATGTAAAACATCTGAAGTTCTTACACTTCAGATGTTATAACTTCAGTAGTTGTAATTTTAGCTTGTACTTAGCTTTTTGTGAAGGTGTCCTCAGTTGTTGTGGACATCTTCAGTAGTTAGTCTGCTTTCAGTTGTTTGTATAAATCAGTTAGCTGTCACTATCAAGTGACATCAGCTGATGTCATATTCCTTTATAAAAGGAATGTTGACCTAATTTCTTTATAGCCGAAGCTTGTGCGTGAATGAAAATATCTCTTTGCAAAAAACTATCTCTCTCTATAACCGTCACTGTTTGATTTAATATTCATATTATTCTTGCTTAAATTTCGTCTAATTCTTGTTCTATTCCGCTGCAAATCTTAATCTAATTGATCAAACTAGATCCCGATCCTTTCAGAACTTTAGGTTCATTACTTCTTTTTGGTGGAGTAATAGAGCTCCTTTTAAAAGATATTTGTTTTGTATCATGAAGTTCAGTTTTCTTTCTTGGTGTCTGATAATAAGGACAATGAGAAGCGATGTGTCCTTTCTTTCAACAATTGTAGCATGATCTACATTCTACATGTTGGTAAAATTGTCTCTGTGGGGAAGTGTGTGATACTGGTGTGACTTTAGTCTGGTTGGGTTTGGACACTTCTTGTTTAGATGTTTTAATTCCTTTAAGAAGATTCATTGTTTGAACGTTTTTAACATCTTTAGCCTTTTTTGTTTATTTGGAGTGTGACATGGAGCACGTGGTTGGTTAACTGGGTTGGTCGTTTTGGGTTCAGAAATCGACATGTTTGAACCTTACTTTATATTAACCTTTTCAAACTGTTCTTCCAAATTCACAATAGGCATCTTACCTTTAGATTTCAAAGTGACCTCCTTCTGTTTAGTGACAGATTCCACCGGTTTACTCGTGGAATCTGGATCACTAACTAGAGGAATGGACACCACATGATCCTTAACTGGATCGTTATTTACTGGTCTACATTTAGCATTTAACAATATCTCATGTGGTGGTGGGACCACTTTGTAACCCAACCCCTCCCTATTATTTCGTTCTTTCAATAAGTGTTGAACTATGTGAGAAGAACTGGTTTAACTGTGCAATTTTTGTTTTAATGAGTTGCTTCGACTTCTAAAACTGCCTTTTCTTTCTTAGTTTCTTCTAGGGAGTTTAAGTATAACTTTATGTCATTGGCTTGATTAAAAGCAACAACTTTGGTTTCCCTTAGTTGTTTATTTAGAAGTTCTATTTTCTCTTTATAACTGTGCTCATTTTGTTTTAAAATCCGATTGGCTTCTGTGCACAGTTGTAAGTCATTTACTATGCTATCATTGTGGTCTAATAACCTAGCAAATTTTAAATCTATGCTTTCTCTAAATTTGTTACATTCATTACAAGCATGATTTTCATAGAGTTGGTCTTTGGTACTTAGCTGTGAACATTCGGTTGAATCCGCCATCAGCGCAGAGTTTGACTCCTCAGATGTTAGAGATTCTGAACATGTCATTCCGAGATCTTCTACAATCAGGTGAT
The DNA here is from genome assembly GCA_025506515.1 of Flaveria trinervia. Classification (NCBI taxonomy): domain Eukaryota; kingdom Viridiplantae; phylum Streptophyta; class Magnoliopsida; order Asterales; family Asteraceae; genus Flaveria; species Flaveria trinervia. The sequence continues at coordinate 40,791,177 of CM046441.1, forward strand.
TGACCATATTCGCAGTATCTTCATTATCTGACATCACTAGTTCAACTACGATTTCACCTTCACTTGTAGTGTCATCATCCAAACCCTCGACATTGGCAATGTTCGATTCACCCGGAGACACAAAACTGAAGTCCAATCCTGTCCTTTGTCACCTTGAGCTGTCAAGGCCTTTGTCTCTTTGATTGACGAGGTAGCTCCACTCGTCGGTTTGTCTTGACGGTTAAAAGACGAGAATGGATTGCCGTTACCTGTCTTCTTGGGCTTTACACATTCACGTTTGAAGTGCCCATTTTCTCCACAATTAAAGCAGGTAACTTTGGTTTTGTCAAAACCAAGGTTGTATCTTTTGTGGCTATCAAGTTCTATCCCGTCTTCTTCACAAACTTCTTCGCTCTCCTGACAGCACTCGCCAAAGCCCACATAATATCCATTCTCTCTAGTTCATTCTCGTCCACTTGCTCGTAGTCTTCATCGGCCAGATGGCGGTTTCCAATCTTTCCTACAACCAGACCTTCATAAGAATGAACAATCGCTACTAGTAGGTCCATATGCTTTGCAACCTCGACAGTAATATTTCCGAAATTTTCGGTCTTCAACTTCGTAGCATTTGCTTTGGGTGAATTATATTGGGTACTAGATGACCCTGACATTTCAGATCCTGAAGCTGTGGTTTGAGAAGGAGCGGTTGAACTAGACACAAACGCTGTTTGAAGAGGTGCTCCTGAACTGGTTGGCATGGAAGAGGAGTTATATAATGAAGATTTCTGGTCATAAGATCATTTCTGTGACCTATACATCATCCTTAGCTCATCCTTCCTCAATTTCATAATGAACTCACTTATGTCTAATCTAGCCAGAATGTTGTTTTGTCTCAGGTTAGACATAAACGTATCCCAATTTTCTGGCAGACCATCGGCAAAGCTTGAGACCTTATCTTCCATTGACGTTGAGACCCCATGAGTGTGCAGCTCACTTATTAGATGGTAGAACTTATCTATAACATCATCCAAGCTTTCTTTACCTATCAAAGAGAAGTTATCAAACTCTTTCTTTAAAGCCTTTGTCTTTAGAGCTTGCAACGTTGCATTCCATCATATCATTTCTCCAAAGCTTCCCATAACTTCTTTGCGTGTTTGATCTCAGAAAACTAATGGAATATGTCTTTTGGTATTGACTGAGTCAACAGGCATACACCTTCTTTTCTGCATTATACTTTGCTTTTTGGTTGTCAGTCATCCCATCCAAGGTTAGTTTAACACCATTAGCACCAACCGGCATACTATAACCTGTCTCAATAGATTCCCAAAGGTTAGGATCAACTCCATTATGATATATCTCGAATCGCTGCTTCCATTGTGGGTAATCATCTAACATTATAAGTTTAGGTGTTTTATTATGATTCCCAATCTCATTTTCCAGAAGCAAAAGGTTCTGGATCCGTGAGTCCCTACCAGCAGTAAACGCAGAAAATTGATCTTCCATCTCTTTAACTATGAACTTTAGAACTCAACTGATTTACTTGTGCGAATGAGTCACTTGTGCGATTGGACTAATGCGGATTTGTCACTCGTGCGATTGAATGAATGCGGATGAGTCAATCGTGCGATTGAACAAATGCGGATAGCCAATGCGGATAACTTAGTCTTGCGAATGAGAGGTGCAAATGAATTCAATCGTGCGATTGGATTCAGTCGTGCATATGGAGTGTGCGATTGGAGATAGACGAATGAAGCTGTTCAGTCATACGAATCGATGAGCGACTGAATTCAATCGTGCGTATGGGAGCTGCGATTGAGTTTAGTCGTGCGATTGAGTCAATCGTGCAACTGAAGGCTGTTGTTATTGAAAATTCGAAGGTTTTTGATACTTTGACACAAAAACATGATTTTTGATGAACCCTAATCTGTCGTATGATGAAAAACATAAACTTTTGGTCCTGGAGACGTCGAAAACACTGTTTTACTCAAAAAAAGGTGACTCTTTTAAATGAAAAACGTGATTTTTGCACCGAAACTAATCGAATCACACGCAAAATCAAGAGCCAAAGCTCTGATACCACTTTTTAGGACCGTGTATGTACAGAGTACTAACTGATAATGCGTGAAACCAAATCAAATAGTGTGGAATCCTATTTGATTGGTGATCCAATCAGTGACAACACAGTTTGTTAATTCATTTTAAATCCTTTTCATTATCAATTAAAAGACGATTAGCTTTGTATACCTCAAATAACCTAATTTTGCATGCTAAAGAAGACATGTTCTGAATTACCTCATAAGGAAGTCCCATCACCACCTTTTCTACTGCTAAAGCTTTCTCACACTAACACACTGAAGTACTCAGCTTGTTTTCATCGACAGTGATTGCAACATCATCTTTTTCATTGCTTTGCTTTATGGACTGACTTCTTGCCTTCTGTTTCTTCTCATCCTCACTTTCTATCACAATCTCATCCTTCAAGTCATCAACTTTGTCCTGCTTAATACACTCCTTAGAAACCTCTTTCACTTCCACAAATATTCAGCTTCATCTCTGAGCTCTTTGAACGGATGAAATTTTTTCTCATTGTTCACCTTCTTCTTCTCTTCCACAACCTCAACAACCAACATTTGGTTAATTTCTTCTCTCGTCTCTTCAACTTCAGCACTCCAGTCAAAATTAGAGATCAAGGTTGTCTCTTTCTTCTGTTTTATTTCTTCTTTATCCCCACTTGAAACCAGTCTTAGGACTCCTGAATTGCTAGGATCAGTAACAATCGGCAATGGACATTCTAGATTGAAGTGCCCCAACCGTTAGCAATTAAAGCACCTCAGTTTGGATTTATCAAATCCCAATTTGGAGTTAGAGCTTTGACCTCCAAAATTCTTCCTTCTAGTACGCTCCATAAATATTCGAGCTCTAAGAGTCAAAATTCCTATTTGCCACTGGATGTCAGTTTCTTCTAGATCATCAGGATCTACCTTTTACATATCCTCCATTGTCATTCCTTTTCCTTTTAACTCCCCAGCCACCAAAGCTTCATAACTCTAAGCAAACATGCCAAATAGAGCCATCGTTTCGGATGGAATTGACGTTCCGGCATTAGCTTTTGAGTTGGCTTGATCTCTACTAGCATTAACACTACCACTAGAATGATCACCGATATTCACTCCTCTTTGTCGTGATGCCTGCATTGGAGAGCTTGCAGCGGAAGAAAGTAATGCAGCATTCTAAGTGAAACCAGATGTAGGCATCATGGTCTGATTAAATTCCTTTATCTTCATATCTTGTAGTCAGTGAAACCAGTTAGAAAAAGGTTTTGGTTTGAAACCAGATGTCCATAAGCTTGTAGTCAGTGAAACCTCTTTCCTACTTTAACATCCTCACATGTAAACTCTACTGAGGTGGGAGAGATTCTAACAACCTGTTAACTTGCTCACTATTAAAAAGTTTTTCATCATATTTATTCAGCATGGTAGAAACAGTTAGAAAACGGTTGGTAAGATCAGTTAGACTCTTGTTCTTGTATCCCACAAAGGAGTTAAACTCCTTCTCAGCTTGAATACCCTTGTCTTTTACCAACCCATTGTTTCTATCATAGAACTCATAGAGAGCATCGAAGATAGACTTTGCATTCTTGTGTTCAGCAAACCATTATAGATGCCTAGTGCGAGACATAGAGTTAATTCTCCAAAAGCTTTCTAGTCCCTATCAATCAACTTAAGATCCTTTTCATTGAACATAGTTGGGTCCTTGTTTTGAGACACGACATCACCAACAGTGACGGTTGGTATGTATGGACCAGATATGATTGATTCCTATTAATTGTGATCGGTGTAGAAGAAAAGGCTTTGAGACATCTCTTCTAATCTTCAAATTTTTCTCCATTGATAAGTCTTAGGGGTTTGTTGGGAGCAACACTTTCTAAATATGCAAGTGTGAGAGTAGTCATCTTAGGCATGCTAGTTTCACAGGAATGAATGACAATTTTGCTGAATTTGGCTAGTTTCATAGGAATGAGCTAGCTTCGCAAAGATAACTGTAGTTTCGCATGATAAATTCGTTGGTAAATTCTGTAGCAGTTTCGCTAGCCAAACACTTGAAATTGCTTAGTTTCACTGACAATTTCGCACAAAACAAGATTGAACTTTTCATTCAGAGGTAATTTCGATAGCAAATTCGCTTGGAAAATGAACACAAGCACTGTTGAAATTTCATTCGAAGTTTATAATTTCGTTGAGATGCACAAAACAACTACAAAGTGTAAAGCACTTTTAGTTTCGCTGGATGAAGATGATAGTTTTGCTGGATGAGCACTAGTTTCGCTGGATGAATCTGAAAAGCTTTTTGAACACGAAATCAATTTGAAATCACCCAAATCATAATGGATTTGAAATCTAATGATTAATAGAGCTTTCCCAACCAATAAGAAACGAAATTCAATCAAATTCCATATCAAATATACTCAAATTTGATCCAAAATTGATGAAATATTGATATTGAACAAAAACAACCAAAAACCTCAAACAATCAAGAGCACTAAGGCTCTGATACCATTTTGTTGGTCCATTTGATCGAATTATAGTACAAATGATTTGTTGAATCGTTCAATATCAGAAATACCAACAAACAACAACCACAATGATGAAGACAAACAATTACAATGTATTCAAATATAAAACATCAATCGTTCAGTACAATCACATATAACAAAGCTCAATATATTTCAGTAAAGAACAAGCTTACAATAGTCTCTTGCAATAGAATAAATCAATTAGGGTTTTGCAAGGATAATCAACAATGAACAAGATCAAAACTATATAGAGAAATGATAGTTTCGCTGTCAGCGAAACTATCCTGCCAAAATATACTTTTGCGTGATAGAGACTAACAGTTTCGTCGGGTGAAACTATCAGCTGACTATGAGCGAGACTATAGTGTCGCTCATAGTTTCGCCGGGGCAGCAAAACTATTCTAATTAACCAACAAACAAAAGGAAACTAACATTAAACAAATTATAATGAAATAAAAACATATTCTAATCTAAGGTGAGTCCAACCTATACAAGATCTTCAATATACAAATGATTTTTAGCTTAGAACTAAACAACACATAAATAGGCAAGTATACCTATCATATACGTAGCATAACTTTGCCAAGAACCAAGTATCAATACAAGGATACAGTAGCTACTAATAGTAAACCTTTGTTATTATTCAACCGATAAATGTAGATGATTATGTATTCTTCTATTTTAAACTAAAATAAACATATATAAAGATAGATAGCTAGATAGAATCAAGAAAGATAATCAAGGAAAGGTAATGTTCACTTAGACTTTGAATCCAACTAGGCAAATAATGACAACATACACAAATTTATGATGAGAATATTCTATACAGTCTTACACGAAAATAGACTAGACCTCCATCAATGTTGCCTAATCATTTAACTCTTTGAATGACAACATACACCTAAAGTTGTTCCATGAAGATCCAATGATATAATTATGTTGAATATAGGTGTGGACAAAACTCATGTCAAGGTTATTTAATCTCATAATCCTTTGGAAACCTAATACGATAAACACATACCAACAATCTCAAATCACGTAATGAAACTGTAAGGCCCCGTTTCTGGGACACTCACAGCTGGTCAATCATTGCACATAAAACATATAATTACATTTAACTTTCATAAAACATCACAGCGAAACATCAAAATAACTTTTCATTTCATTATAAATGCTTTCGCAAGTTAATACAATCATTCATTTCAAAATGTCGTTCGTTCGCATTACAATACAAAAACATTAAACAACATAATGGCATCCTCCCAAGTAGCTGCCCCGTGCCATCCTCAGCAATGCTCACCTGTCGACTGGAAAATGCATAAAAAGTTAGCGTTGCTGAGTGAGTTCTAGTTTTATAAAAAGATTTCATTACTTTCCATTCGTTAAAACATTTGCATTACTATCGCACATGATCACACATCATACATACATCAAGGTAATCATTATTATCTTCATCATCATTCGTTAGTACATTTCACACATATCGCACATATCGCCCGTATCGCACATATTGCACATATCGCCCGTATCACACATATCGCACGTATCGCACGTATCGCACGTATCACACATATCGCACATATCGCACATATCGTACGTATCGTACGTATCGCACGTATCACACGTATCGCACATATCGCACATATGGAGTGGTCACTAGGACAGACTCCCCCTGTGTGTGTGTGTGTGTATTAACTCTTATGGGTTAGCCAAGATCGCATGCTGTAAATAGATATACACACAGTGATTAAGATATTGCACGTTATTGGAGCAATCACCAAGAGTGAACTCTTACTGTGTGTATGAACCCTGCTGAGTTAGCCAAAATCACACACTGTAGACACACACAAGGTAACAACTCTCAATGAGTTATGAACTTCCCTTCATATGCTTGCAAGGATTTTCATTTGTTCGCTCATTATGTTCCACTTTCATTATCTTAAATCTTTCACTTGGTTAAGATACTACTTTACGTTCATTAACAATATTACACCATGTAAAGTCACATCATCACACGTAATAGGGAACATAACAGAACATAACATGAAATCATACATAATCATCATGCATCATCATATCATACAATGGCATAACATCCTTAATCACACATCAGCAATCACACATCACCATACAGGGCATCATCATACATCACACATACCATCACCCATAAGCATCAATCATACCTCATCAAATCATGCCCATCATAACATCTATGACCTCAAAAAGTCAACTTACATAGCCCCTAGGAACCTCCCAAGTCAAGGCCTACTTAACACTTTTCCCCAAAAAGCCTGAAAATATTCTAAGTGTTCATCCGCATTTCCTCTTTGTTTATCCGCATTTCTTTTTCTTCATCTGCATTACTTTTTTTCATCCGCATTTCTTTTTGATCATCTGCATTTGTTCATCCGCATTGACTTTAATCATCCGCATTTGTCAATGCTCATCCGCATTTGTTCATCCGCATTGACTTTACTCATCCACATTTGTTCAGTTGCATGACCTCATCCGCATTTGTTCAGTCGCATGACTTACTCATCCGCATTTGTTCAGTCGCATGACTTACTCATCCGCATTTGTTCAGTCGCATGACTTACTCATCCGCATTTGTTCAGTCGCATGACTTACTCATCCGCATTTGTTCACTCGCATGACTTACTCATCTGCATTGACTTCTCATCCGCATTGACTTTCTCATTCGCTTTGAGTTTCTGTTAGGACCTGGTATTTGACCGAAATACCTAGAGATTAACGTGTAAACTTGATAAAATAGTGCGGAATCCTATTTGATTGGCGATCCATCAGTGAGAACACACGAAGAATCATCAAGGATTGAAACTAACGTTAGAAATCGATTGGGAATCGATCTAATGTGTTCTATGAACTTGGAGAACGACTTGGAAGGTTTCTGGACGGCTAGGGTTCGTCTGGAATCGTAATTGATCGAGAGTCTTTGTTTATCACGAATTGAGTTGTATTTATAGGTTGGTATTATTCAATGGTGCGACTGAACCATTAGTCTGGTTCAGTCGTGCGATTGAACCATGCGGTTGATTCATTCGTACGACTGAGTGTTCAGTCGTGCGACTGAGCCAATCTTATATTACAATCGTGCGACTGATCCAGTCTCCTGGTTCAGTCGTGCGTCTGAGTCAATCGTGTGAAGTTATTCATGCGTATGATTCATTCGCATGAGTCATTCGCATAAGAACTTCATTAAGTTAAGTTTGAATGTTTTAATTAATATAACTTAATGTGCAACCATTCAAATAATCATAAACCAAATCAATTCAGTCCCGACTCATTAATGAACTATTAAACATTATAACTAACAGACTATCAATATCATTTCATTAATCATACCAAACAAGATCTATTACATCACATATCATGATCTAGGGACATACATGTATCAACAAACTCCCCCTTGGACCTAGATCTCTCTAATTTCTTGTTTTCTTCATTACCTCCTCATATTTCTTGTACTTGTCCTCTTGTGTGACTCCTGCGTGAATATCAAACGCGAAACAAAGTCGTATAACGTTTGGAACTGGAGGGCTTGTACAATGTCTTGTGTGTCATAGAACAGTGGCCACTTGTATAATGTATAGACATCATTAGCAGACAAGTTGGTTAGCCACATTGGGTCGAATACCCTGATGGTATCCATTAGGCCCTCTTTATCCAGGACTATGACCGCTTCTGCTGTTCTCCAATCATAGTACCACCATTTGAAGTGTTGAGTGAAGTCCTGTGGCATTTCCTGAAAGGGATTCTCGACATAGTGCGCGGGGGACTCCACTTCAACACAATCTTTGGTTTTCCAGTAATGGCATCCATTTCAGACCTTCTAATATACCTTGTAGGTGCTGAGGTCTGAACTTAATCCACCTGGTGTGGTACTCTTTCTTTAGGGCTACCTCAAACCAACCTGACATCTTTCTCGGGTCAGCATACAACAGCTTCAATTTGGCCAGCTGGTTGAGTTCAAAACCTGGTAAAGTCTTTAGATCATGTGGAAATCTAAAGTACTCTATGCCCTTTTCCCTCTTAACGGCATAAACGTTAAGATCATCAAAATATGCCCATGCTATAATCCTGCCTGACACCGTAAGATGTTTCTTGACGCTGTAGAACTTGGTGTAGGCATCCCTCTTCGGTGCAGCACGTTGGGCTCTGACTTCTTTAAAACATTCAGCCCACTCAGCCTTTCGAATGTCTTCTTCATCATTTGAGGCTTGGGCTGTTCCTTCGGTCTTTCCTGTTTCCTTCTCCATCTTGTCTAGTACCTCAAACATATCACTGACTAGGGACTCACCCAGATTGGGGACCACATTACCCTAGTTGTCAGCGTACTGCGGGTACTCTTCTGCAGCAATATCTTCAACCTCAACTTCATCAACGTCATTTAGTTCGTCGTCACTGGTTGAATCAACTGTTGGAGCATCCTTGACAATTTCATCAGGATTGAGTCTGAACATCTCTGCCAGTTGCTCGTTAGATAGGTCATGAATTATTTCCCCTTCTTCAAGGTTATAACTCACTGACCTTCTCACAATCCCTTGCAGATCAAGAATCATTGTGAGTTGAGACTTGACCTGTTGAAGGGGAGCAATATCAAACCCATCTCTATTGTACTTTGGATCTGTTTGATTTACACATTTCACACTCAAATCATTAGTAATTTATCAAACAAAATGCATTAACTTAATATAAACATTTAGTACATGGTTTTTTTCAATACAGAATACAAAAGTAAATAAATACATAAACATCTACTATTTACTTTTATCCTGAATCCTCGACTCTTCACGTGACGGTGCAGAAGCAGAAGCTGACTGATCTTGTCTGTTCTTTGTTCTTTTCTCTTGCCCTGGAGCTGAGACAGATTCAGCTGCTTCTCCTCCTTCAGTGTCTTCATCTTCACACCATTCTTCGGTTTTCTCTTCATCAGTGTCACTCTCATTATCATCATCGTCTTCATCATCTTCATTATCATCATCATTTTCGTCCCCATCCCTTATCTTTAAAGGTTCCTGCTTTGATCCTTTCATTTTAGCAAAATGGTCCTCTTAGCCTTTTCCAACTCCTCTATTTGCTTACTTGCTGCGACACTTTGAGCTCGGAGTTGGTCCATCTGAGTGCTCTGAGCAGCCAATTGCTGGCCTTGCTCCTCAATTACTCGATCCTGCTCTGCAATTTTATGCGATTGTGCAGCAGTCAGGTCGGTAAGCTGGCGGATCTGAGTTGTCTTTTCCTCATCAGCCGCCAGCAATCGCAACACCATTCTATTTAACGTCGAAATTTGTTCCTCTACCCCGATTGGAGGTAGAGGAGATCTATAGGTGTGTGAGGGATAGGCTGAGGGCTCGGTTTGGTGGCTAGTGGTGGTGGTGGTGGTGGTGAATATCAGGTCAGGTCGGGATGATAGTGGTGGTGAGTGTGGGGTGAATGATGTAGTGGTGGCTGGGATCTGTCTTGTGGTGGTCGGTCTGGTGATGTCTGCGGTTGCTGTGGGGGAAGGTATGGTGGTATATGGTGTGTCTGAAGAGGTGGTAGTGGTGGAAGGTATGGTGGATGTGGTGGATGTGGTGGATGTGGTAGTGATAAAGGTTACCCTACGCTTCTTCTTAGGTTTCTGCCCATGGGGTTGAGCCATCCGTTTTCTCCTCGTTCCCTTCGAGGTGGATGCTCCCCCTACAATCCCGCCTGAGGACCCCGGAGCATAAGTTGGGTCAGTTTCTGTATCTCCGGAGCCTCTCGGTTGTTCACCAACAACCCTTAACCCATGTTTTGTGGGAACAACTTTCCTTCCCACAGTTCGGGTAAGTGGCTCCTCATCCGATTCATCCTCATCCTCCTCGTTAAGAACAAAATATTGATGAAATCCCGCTGACTCAGTTACTTCAGCAGATGAGACGGACACAGGGGGTACAGAATCAGACACAGTGCCTCTGGGTGGAATAGCATCATCCCCACTGTGATCCTCATCTGAGTCAAGAGTGGGTAGGGCTATCTGTTCCACCTCAGAGTCACTGTCCTCGTGATGCCACTTTCTCCTTTCCGGCCCTACATAGTCTTCTCTGGCAAGATGACCAAACAACCTCCTGACCGGAGGCTTCACTTGCTTTCCCCGGTATACTTTCATCCTTCCCAGGGTGGTGTCATCCATTACCTCCAATACCACCGAATCCTCTTGTTCTTTTGGCAGGGAAGGAAGCTTCTGATTTATTATCATTTGCATAAACCGTGGGTACATACAGAAGGCTTCCTTTCCTTTCCCCTCGATGTTCTCCACCAGATAGGTGAAGATCATCTTAGAGAAGCTGAACGGATGGTTCAGCACCAACGCAACGTATGCATTTTGCATCTGATCCGATAGCTCATCAAACCCACCTTTTCTTGAAGCCATGCACTTGAGTAGCACGTGTGAAAGGTATTTAAACTGGGGACAGAGGTTACTCTTGTTGAGTACCCCTGAATTGATGTCCCCAGAGTATTTGGCTCTGAGAAAACATCCTCTGACAGCGAGGGGGTGTAAATGGGTTCGGCAGTCACCGTCATCCCCCAATTGAAGTACAATCCGTAGATCCTCCTCAGAAACGGTAATATCCTCGCCAAATATGGTACTTCTTATGCAGTGAGGTTCAGATGATCGATCAACTGTAGAGCCTTCCCAGAAGGCTTGTTGAATGGATCGATATGGGGTGCAAGGGGTAGCGATGGCATGCGTAATCCGTGATCTTAATAGAAACTTGATAATGCCAGAGAATTCTGCAGCATTTCGGGATGTTATGTCCAGATGGGCACATATATATGCTTTGTGCTCATAGTCCATCTACTCGCCATCTGTTACACAAAGATAGTAAACATTAGTACCATTTACTAAGAAAGTCATGAACTCATTAAGCTTGAAGAACATCTTTCTGTCATGTGATTGAAGTTGTGCGACTGAGTTCAACAGTGCGATTGAACCGTGCGAAAGGGGTTCAGTCGTACGATTGAATGGTCCGAATGGGGTTCAGTCGTGCGATTGACCCCATACGTATCTCAGTGTGGGTGATTGGGCTCCTACGCATATACCTTCATGCGGTTATCTCAGTCATGCGACTGAACTTCATACGCACGGTTCAGCCATGCGTATGGGCAGTTTGAGCCCTTCAGTCGTGCGACTGAATTCATCTTGCTGTCCACTTGCATGACGACCAAATGTGCGATTCACATTTTCAGTTTCACCAATTTTTTGTTTTAAACCTCTATATCTAGTTCATTGGTCTCGCTATCTCGTCACTAATGACCTATTACATTTAATTTTAACATTTAGCCTAGTTTATGTAGGTTATTAGGGCATTTTTCAATCCGATCAAAGTTTCATTCGAATAACCCAAATTGGACTCAAAATCTTCTGATTTCTACAAGATTGAACTGCAATGTACCTTTATTCTTGTCAGTCGAAAGTCAGAAGATGAATTGCAATGTGAACAACTATCTCTAGAGATTTTGGCAGAGTAACGGTAAAGAGAGCGATTTGGGGTGCGATTGGGAGTGATGAATGAGATGCGATTGACTGAGGCCCTTTAAATACTGACCCTAATTTCAATCGGCCGACTGGCCTCATTCGCTCAGTTCATTCGGGCGATTGAGGTTCAGTCGTGCGATTGGTCCAGTCGGTCGCTTTCAGTCGGCCGACTGAGTCTCAGTCGGTCGACTGACTCATTCAGTCTCCTTCATTCGCATCTCAATTACCGAGTAAGTCTCAGTCGGTTGACTGACTCATTCGCACCTGTCATTCAGTCGAAGGATCATTCTTAAACGCCATGCGGTTGAATGACTCAATTTCATGTCCAGTCATGCGAATGGGATCCATTCGCATGGTTGGTCCATATTCATGGTCCAATCGTGCGAATGGGATCCATTCGCATGGTTGGTCCATATTCGTGGTCCAATCGTGCGAATGGGTCACACTTGGTAGATTTTGTACCATTTTTGAACATTTTAAACCTTTGAAATAGACATTATAAGCTCTTGACCATTCAGTCACTTCAGATGTGACCTTTTAAAATTTGAAAACCATGTGGCCATCCAGACATGACCCTTTTAGGTAAGTTAGTTCCCTTCTGATTTCCCTGATGTAGTCCGACAGATGCACAAATTAAAAGATTAACATAAAAACATAAACTACTACACAAAATAATTTGTTTTTGGACTTTTTGTGAGAGATAAAACCCTAAGATGGAAATCTAAGGGATTTGGTTAGGAGTAGACAGCTTCAACTTAGATTGATCATATCTGGACCAATTCAATTTTGGAATCATACAGGAACATCAAATCATTTGGGACTTGTTCTTAAACTTTTTGATGCTTAAATTCTTGGTGTTCATCCAGAGTCGTTAGCAACTTAAGGAAATCATACTGAAACTCTTAGATTTTGACATTGATTTGAACTCTTGAGAATGTAGCCACTAAGATTGTCAGTATGTTTGTCCACTTAAATCCATACACAGACTTTTGACGCAGACTGGTGACTGATTTAGGTTTAATTATTTCAGCTAACATTTGTGGATCCCACACTTATATGGTAATCACATTCCTCAGAGGTTTTGAGCGGTCTACGGGTATTATTACAAGAAGAGACTATTCTTAGAGCTTTCAAAGAGAAGCCTGTCCTCAGGTCAGTGCCATCGCACAACAGAGAGGCGGCGAATTCTAGAATATCTAGGTTATGCTTATCCTCAGGTCAGTGCCATCGCACAGCAGAGAGGCACACAACCTATCTCCTTGTTAGAGCAGCTTATTTTATTTTACACAATATGCACCAACAACATAAGTCATTAGCTTTATTGCATTTGTCTTTCATTTTTTCTTGCTTTGCTCTAATTATGGTCATCCGCACACTTTTGTGGCATTTAAATGCTCATTACCCCTTATTGGAATATATTTGATTGTGTTAACCAGTGATAAGATGGAAGCCCACAGTCAGTTGAACAACTTAGTTTGATCTTGAGATCACCAATCAGGTCTATTGTCTATCGTGTTGAATCTACCAACATATCATTTGTGGTCTAGCAGCCTCTAAGTCTACTTTCTTTGTCACCTTAGGAGTTGCCAGTTTTCTATCATCTTCCCTTTTTATATTGCTTAGACTACACAGACTTATACTTTGAACTTTTGCATCTTTTCAAAGCTTAAATTTTTAAAATCCCTCTTGATTTGTTCCTGTGTACTATCATTTTCCAAAGGTATTGAATCGGTATCACAGACACAATCTACCTCATTTCAGCTAGTTCCCCTTCTCCCTCATTTTTTTTAATGTTGACTTGCTGACATATTCTCCCCCTAAAATACTAAAATCATTTCGGATTTAATTATTTTTGGATTTTAATAAACAACAAAATAACATGAATTTAAATATAACAGACAAAAAGAAAAAAACAGATAACATAAGATAAAAAAACGTTAACGAAACTACATCGGACTACACATTATTCTCATCAGGAATTACCTCACTTTTCTTTTTAACGCCGTTGACCTCTAGCAAATATTGAAAACGTGGTTTATCAAAGGCTTAGTATAGAGGTCACAACGTTGAAAATCAGTATTAATTTTACCACTTCAATTAAGTTCTTTTCAAAACAGTCTCTTATGAAGTGGTATTTAATACCGATGTGTTTGGTCTTAGGATGTTGAACCGGATTTTTTATGCAATTGCAGCAGAGTTATCAACAAAAATAGGAGTAGATGAGAATTTTAAACCGTAATCCCGCATTTGCTGTTGAATCCAATGATTTGTGAACAGCAACTTGCAGCAGCAACATATTCGGCTTCACAGGTTGACAATGCAACCGATGTCTGCTTCTTACACTGCCATGTAACTAATCTTCTCCCAAAGAATTGACACCTCGCTGATGTAGACTTGTAGTTCATTTTGCAGCCTCCATAGTCCGAGTCACTATACGCCGTGAGCTCAAAATCATCATCATGAGGATACCCCAACCCCAGTGTGGGTGTACCCTTTAGATAGCGAAAAATCCTTTTGACCCCGATCAGATGATTGACCTTAGTTTAGCCTGATATCTGGAACATAAACATGTAGCATACATGATATCAGGTCTTGAGGCAGTGAGATACATGAGGGATCCAATCATTCCTCGGTACATAGTGGCATCTACAAGATCACCATTCTCATCAGGTGCTATATCATGATTCGTAGCAAGTGGAGTCCCAGCAGGGAAGCATTCTCCATGTCAAAACGACTGAGAATGTCTCCTACATACTTGGTCTGATGTAGGAAGATCCCATTAGGTGTTTGATCCACTTGTAACCCGAGAAAGAATTTCACCTCCCCCATAGCACTCATCTCAAACTCTTTCTTCATCACTGCTTCAAACTCTTTGCATAACTCTTCGTTCTTTGACCCGAAGATTATGTCATCAACATATATCTGTACAAGCAGTAGGTCGCCATCCTTTTCTTTAATAAACAGTGTACAGTCAATGACTCCCCTGCGAAAGCCGTGTTTCACAAGATGAGTCGAGAGTTTCTCATACCAAGCTCGAGAGCTTGATGAAGCCCATATAAAGCTTTGTCGAGCTTGTAAACTCTATCCCGATGATAAGGGTCTTCAAATCCCTCGGTTGACTTACATAGACCGTTTCCCTGATTTCCCCATGAAGGAATGCACTCTTCACATCTAATTGGTAGACTTTAATTTTCATGTACGATGCATAGGCAAGGAAGATACGAATAGCTTCCATCCTTGCCACGGGTGCAAACACCTCATTATAGTCAATCCCCTCGACTTGGCAAAAACCTTGAACCACCAGTCGAGCTTTGTTCCTGATAATGACTCCTTGGTCATCCTTCTTGCATTTTAGTACCCATTTGGCGCCAATGACTTTAGCACCTTTAGGTCTATCAACCAGAGTCCATACACCTAACTTCTTAAACTGCAGAAGTTCTTCTTGCATGGCACTCACCCACGCCTCATCATTTAGTGCTTCACTGACATATTTTGGCTCAACCTGCGAAACAAAACATCGATAAGCACCATCATGAATGTAACCTTCTCCATAACTGAGGCGTAATCAGCTGAGTATAGCTGATTTCGGGTTTGTACTCCGATCGGACATCTCCAATAACATTGTCAAGGGGATGATAGATGTTTAGTCGTGATCCTGGAGTAGTCGGCACAGTCACCTCCGAACCAAGATTGTGAACATTTTGTTCTGCATCTGAGGAAGGTGGAGTTTGGGGTTCCGAAGTCGAGGGTGCATCACTTATGGATGCTTGTGGACTTGCAGGAACTGGAACCTGTTCCTCCTGACTGTTCTGGTCATCTGCTTCAGTTTCATCTTCAGAGGAGGAGTCACTGTCATCGACTACCCCTTCTGACTGAGTAGATGATTCTCCCTGTGTGCTAGATGGCGTATTTAGAATATCATACATCATCCTAGTAGCTAACTCATCATCTGAGGGAGAGAGAGGGATGTTGAATGACTTGAAGAATCCATCATAATCGAAGAAGTATGCAGGTCCTTTGCCTGTAGGTTGTGTGGTATATCTCTGAACGTCGACATTACACCACACTTCTACAAGACCCGTTGAGTTATTGTAAACTCGCTTGTTCGGTATGTTGTATCCTAGAAAAATTCCTTCAACTGCCTTCTCGCTGAATTTTCCTTCTTGTGTCTTCTTCAGAAGTGTACACGGTGCGCCAAAAGGTTCAAGATACTCCAAATTCGGTTTGCGTCTTTGTAGTAGCTCATAACATATCTTTCCGTGGCGCTTGACTATTAGGACTCGATTCAGTGTATAACACGCATTTGCCACTAGCTCATTCCAGAATTGGATAGGCAGTTTTGAGTCTGCCAGCATAGTCCGTGCTGTCTCTATCAAACCTGTTCTTTCTCTCAGCAACGCCATTCATCTGAGGTGTGTAAGCAGAAGTGAATTGATGCACAATTCCCTTTTCCTTGCAGTATGCCTCCATCCCTTGATTCTTGAATTTTGTCCCGTTGTCTGAGCGTATTTGTCAAACTTTTAGCTTGTAGAGGGATTCTAGTGTGGTTACTAATTCCTTGAATGTCTCCAAAGTTTCTGATTTGGATTTCAGAAACATTACCCAAGTGAACCTTGAGTAGTCATCAGTGACCACAAAGCAGTACACGTCGCCTGCAATGCTCCTTGTACTAACTGGACCAAACAGATCCATGTGAAGAAGCTCAAGAGGAAGTTCTATTGAATGAACTTTCTTTTCCTTATGAGACTTCTTTGACTGTTTTCCTTTCTTGCACGCTACACAAAAATCAGGAAGTTGGAAGTTCTTGAAATTTACTCCTCTCACTAAATCCTTCTGAATCAAATGATTCATCTTCCTTTGACTAATGTGTCCTATTCTCCGATGCCAGGAGATTGAATCCTTCTCAGTAGCTTTAGATAAAAAACACTGAACCTCATGATCCGTTGTAGCAGCTGTTGACAGATCCAAGACATAAAGGTCTTTATATCTTGAAGCAGTCATCAGAACTTGGTCCTCTGGGATCATATATTCTTTCTTCAGCACGTAACACTTCTAGTTATCGAAGATGACTTTAAATCCTTTATCACAGATTTGGGAAACAGAAAGTAAGTTGTTCTGAAGTTGTTGAACGTAGTTCACCTTATCAAACTTAACTTTCTGATTTCCCACTTCTCCCTGAGCTGTGATATAGCCTCTTTTGTTTCCTGCAAAGGAAACATGCCCTCCTTTTATTTGTTTGACGTTAGATAACAGGGCTCTATTTCCTGTCATGTGCTTGGATGCTCCGCTGTCTATAATCCACGTGTTAGTCTCAGCACTGTATCGAACACCCTGCACATACAAAGTAAATGAATTATTTTAGGTTAGGAACCCAAGCTTTGACTGTCTTGTGTTTCCCAGAGGCATCACACATCATAAACTCCACCCATTGACCCTTAGAGGGTGAGGGTAGCTCAGGTTCCTTCTTGTCATCAGTATTAGACACGTAGGTGGACTTTTCTTTCCATAAGCCAGATTTGTGCAATGACTCTTATGATAAACAGTCGTCTGGCTTACAGGTTGGACTTTAGGTTCACTAGCTCTTCTAGGTGGAGTTAGAGAACTCCGCTTAGAAGACCTAGGTCTAGAGTCCTGAAGATCAATCTTCTTCCTAGGTGTCTAATAGAAATGACAATAGGAAGCAATGTGTCCACATTCTCCACAGTTGTAGCATGACCTGCTATCAACTTTATGAGTAGACTTTCTTTGTGGAGAAGTGCGTGACACTCTAGTAACATCAAACACTTTAGGTTTTGACTCTGTATGTTTGATGTTTTCTCTGGTTTAACAAAATTACTGTCTTAACCTGTTTCACTTTTTGGTTAACTGGTTGTTGACTTGAAGCATGTGAAAAAGTAGCATTTGAAGTCTTTTTTTTCTGGTTCTGGTTGCTGTTTGACCCTACTTTAAGTTAACTTTTTCAAATTCATTTTCCAGATTAACGCAAGGCAATTTACCCTTTGCCTTTGAAGTGGCCTCCTTTTGTTTCTGACCAGATTCAGTAGATGAACATGAGGTGTCTGGATCAGTAACAAGAGGAGCAGTCACCACATGATCTTGATGGGGTATTATTTACTGGTCTAGACTTAGTGTTCATCAAGGTCTCAGGTGGTGGTGGAACCACTTTGTAGCCTAATCCCTCCCCATTATTCCTTTCTCTCACTAAGTGTTGAACTATCTGTGAAGAACTAGTCCAACTATGCAGTTTCTGTTTTAATGAATTAACTTGGACTTCTAAAACTGCCTTTTGCTTCTTAGTTTCTTCAAGGGAGTTTAGATAGTACCTAATGTCATTTGCTTGGTTAAAGGCCACTACTTCGGTTTCCCTAAGTTGTTTAGTCAATAGGTCTATCTTTTCTTTATAACTATGCTCATTTTGTTTAGTACTCTATTAGCCTCAGTGCACAGACGTAAATCTTTTACTAAGTTATCATATCTAATAACTGGCAAATTTTCATCTATTTATTCCTAAAAGTATCACAATCAGAACAAGCATGATTATTAAAAATTTGGTCAGTGGTACTTACCTGAGTTGTTTCAGAAGAATTAGCCATCAGTGCAGCATCAGATGTTTCTGGTCCTGGTGATTCTGACTTTTCTGTTCTGACGTGGAAACTTCCTCAATTGGTTTGTAACTGACCTCGGCTGCAGTTGTTTCTTCACCATGTGACATTGCTATCTTAACTGCTATATCACCTTCACTCGCAGAATCATCATCAATATCCTCAACACTGGCAATGTTAGATTCTCCTGGTGAGACAAACCTAAAACTCCAATCCTGTCCTTCATCATCATGAGCAGTTAAGGCTCTTGGATCCTTGTTTGATGAAGTAGAACTAGAGGCTTGCTTGTCTTGGCGAGTAAAGGATGAGAACAGGTTCCCATTCCCCGTCTTCTTTGGCTTGACACATTTTCTTTTGAAGTGCCCCTTCTCACCACAGTTAAAGCAGGTCACTTAACTCTTGTTGAAGCCAAAGGTGGTATCCTTAGTAGCAACCAAGTTCTGTCCAGTCTTTTTCACAAACTTCTTCGCCCTCCGGACAGCACTTGCTAAGACCCACATTATATCCATTCTCTCAAGCTCCATCTCATCCACCTGCTCGTAGTCCTCATCTGCCAGATGGCAGTTTCCAATCTTCCTGGCAACAAGTCCATCATATGAATGAACCACTGCTGCTAAAAGATCCATATGCTCTCGAGCTACTTCCACGGCCACATTACCGAGGTTCTCGATCTTCAGTTTGGTAGGGCTTGCTTCTGATCCAATATAATGGGTATATGATGACCCAGACGTGTCTGATCCAGAAGGAGAAGCATGTGAAGGACCTGACGAGCTAGACACAAAAGCAGTCTGGAGTGGTGCTCCAGATGTCTTAGCTTGAGGCGTGGCGTTGTATATAAGCTGGATTTTGTGTGTACGAAGACTTCTGAGCTCTATACTTCATCCTTAGTGCTTCTTCTCGCAACTTAAGAATGAAGTCATTTATATCCAGCTTTACAAGTATTCCATTCTATCTCAGGTTAGACACGAATGTAGCCCACTTATCAGGCAATCCGTCTGCGAAGTTGCTTACTTTCTCTTCCATGGAAGTAGCCACTCCATGTGTATGCAATTCGCTCATCAAGTGGTAGAATCTGTCTATGACTTCGTTAAACTTTCATTACCAATTGATGAGAAGTTATCGAATTCCTTCTTTAACTCCTTTTCCTTGATTGCCTTCAATGATGCATTCCCATCATATCTCTTCTCTAGCTCCTCCCACAGTTTCTTGGACTGCTTGTTCTCTGAATACTGGTGGAATATGTCTTTGGGGATAGACTGAGTGATCAATGCATAAACTCTTTTCTCTGCATTGTACTTTACTTTCTGTGCGTCTGTCATCCCGCTTAATGTTAGCTTAACTCCATCAGCTCCCACCGGTGTACTATAACCAATCTCAATGGCTTCCCACAGATTAGGATCTACTCCATTAAGGTAGATCTCCAAACGTTGTTTCCAGTGGGGAAACTCATCTAAAGTCAAAAGCTTTGGTGGTTATTGTGATTTCCCACCTCACTCTCAAGCAACAGCAGGTTCTGTATCCTTGAGTCCTTCCCAGCAGTAAAGGCTGACATCTGATCTTCCATGACTAATAAACTTATAATCTAATCAAACACACTTTCACTGATGCGACTGAAGGATGCGAATGAGCTAATCATGCGTATAAACTCTGCGATTGGTTCAATCGTGCGGCTGAACTGGGCGATTGGTTCAGTCGTGCGAATGAATCTGGTGCGTATGAGCTATGCGAACGAACGATTCAGTCCTACGAATGAGGGTGGGACTATGTCCAATCGTGCGTATGGGCAATGCGAATGGAGTCCAGTCATGCGAATGAGTCACTCGTGCGACTGAAGCTGCTGTTTTGCGAAAATTTCTAGGTTTGACGGGTTTCAGCCGTAAAGATTCGAAATTTCACAAGTTCTAATCGCCTAAGTCCGTAGAAACCAAACTTCGATGAGCAGGGTACTTCCAAGAGCACTTTTGATGCCAAAGATTGCGTTTTTAGTGCAAAAACACAAACTTTTATGCAATCTTGATTGAATCAACACGTAATCAAGAGCCAATAGCTCTGATACCACTTGTTAGGACCTGGTATTTGACCGAAATACCTAGAGATTAACGTGTAAACCAGATCAAATAGTGCGGAATCCTATTTGATTGACAATCCAATCAGTGAGAACACACGAAGAATCAATCAAGGATTGAAACTAACGTTAGAAATCGATTGGGAATCGATCTAATGTGTTCTATGAACTTGGAGAACGACTTGGAAGGTTTCTGGACGGCTAGGGTTTGTCTGGAATCGTAATTGATCGAGAGTCTTTGTTTTTCACGAATTGAGTTGTATTTATAGGTTGGTATTATTCAATCGTGCGACTGAACCATTAGTCTGGTTCAGTCGTGCGATTGAACCATGCGGTTGATTCATTCATACGACTGAGTGTTCAGTCGTGCGACTGAGCCAATCTTATATTACAATCGTGCGACTGATCCAGTCTCCTGGTTCAGTCGTGCTACTGAGTCAATCGTGTGCAGTTATTCATGCGTATGATTCATTCGCATGAGTCATTCGCATAAGAACTTCATTAAGTTAAGTTTGAATGTTTTAATTAATATAACTTAATGTGCAACCATTCAAATAATCATAAACCAATCAATTCAGTCCCGACTCATTAATGAACTATTAAACATTATAACTAACAGACTATCAATATCATTTCATTAATCATACCAAACAAGATCTATTACATCACATATCATGATCTAGAGACATACATGTATCAACAGTTTCTCATTCGCATTGACTTTCTCATTCGCATTGACTTTCTCATCCGCATTTGTTCACACTTAAGTAGTTTTTCTAAACTTAGGTGTGTGAACTACTGTTTGGGCGCATGAGTAGCCTAGAGCACACTATTCATAAGATTTAGTCCCCAAATCTCATCTATCATGTTCTAAGCTTAAATAATGCGTTCTAAGCCTTAAAAACACAACCATGACATCATCAAGCATTCAAACATACGGGTATATAACCCAGTTTTATAAAAACATACATTCATGCATTTCCAGCCCCCAAAATCAGTTAAAACATGTAAAGAGGGATATTAGAACATACCTTTGCAGATCTTGAGTATGGCTTCTACCAAACTCGTTTGAAATTGAGTTCAATCACCTAGAAACCCACTAAAAACACACAACTGAACACACACAACATACATAAGCACACAACCAAGGATGAAACTAGTCAAGAACACCTTAAACACACGAATTCTTACCTTGAATTCGAACTTTTCAGCTCTTGTTCTTCAGGATCCAAGAATTTTAGCTCCTTGTTACTCTCTCTCTATAAAAATAAAAATCCAGATGAAAAAGGTGTGTAGGAGGTGAAGGGCAGCCATCACCTTTTACACCCACTTTTTTAAACCTTTTGTCCTTTTGACACTTTTTACCCCTCAACTTTGGTAAAATATCTTTTCTTTCTTATTCTTCACTTTATTCTTTCTCTCTAACTTTAAAGGAATAACTGGGTATTATAGAAAAAACATCATGAAGTTCCCCAACTTATGAATACATGCCATAAATATATGAACTACTAGTTTACACTAGTAAACAATGATCATACATACACAATGATAAATTAAATTCAACAAATGTAATGGCTTTTCCAAACATCTACATAGTGATACTCATTTTAATAACACATATAAATGTTCCAATCTCTATACATCATTCCTAGTCAAATGACCTGAATACACATACATACATATACATATTCATGAATAACTACCCTAACACATATAGTTTTCCAACATAATATGGTCAAGACATCCACGAGATTAAACATATACTTATGTCAAATAAACATACATAACCATTGAATAACATTCGAAACATTATTAAGGTTAACAATATAGTCATCACAATAAATTACATGTATATCATTGATAAACCTCTAGGATTCCTCTAATCTAAGTGAACCAAATATTCTTGCTCATAATGGATACAAAAACACCCAAAAAACTTGATAATAAAAAAGATTCATGGTTAGATGTAGAAATTATCAAACTAAATCAAGCTAAAATGAGTTATATGATGTCAGAATCATCTTTGGAGTGCTTGATCCTCAACCTTGGGTTCTAAATTTCTAAAATTCCTTCAAAATGAAGCTCAATGTTTGAGAGAACTAGGGCTTTTTTCTTTTAATTTTCAAGCAGGAGTGAAATGGGGAAGAAGAATGGCTAAAAAGGGTGTCTTATGCATGTTATGGTCATAACAATATCAGTCATGGCCATAATATGTAAGAAAGGGGGACCTAGTGCTTGTTATGGTCATGACAAAATCAATCATAACCAAAAAAAACTTTAAACTTCCAAAATCTTCATGCATTTCTTGTTTTGTTCTTTTGAGATCACCAAACAACCATCCAAAACTACAAAATCAAAATTAATCGTTATTAAGTATTGATAAAAATGAATTTGTAACAAAAATCGCTTGAAATGAGGAAAGATATGCATTACTAACATGTATATATATTTAGATATCAATATGACCTTAACTAGGGCAGATCTAATGCTATCAACAAGGGCCATACGAATACACAAATTCTACCATCCATTTCTTTTAAACTTTGATTTTATATTCTAATATTGAGCAAATCATATTTCTTGATATAGACCTGGACCTCATATAAGTAGGGCTCAATGTTAAACAAGACATGTATATTATTTCATCATCAAACGTCTTAGAACACCATATCAAACCATAGAAATGTCATTTTTACATGTAAAATAGTTAGGTCGATAAAATACATAGTGTAGTGTCACGAAGTGATTTCTTCAAATCTTGTGCGGCACTTAGACATGATCTAAGTTCATCCTTTGTGACCCAAACGATGTAGTAATTGAAGTAATAATGCGGAAGCATTTGCAAGCGAGTAATTCAAATAACTTGTATTGCATACAAGTTTGTTTACAAGAGTTGTTTACAAGTTGTTGAAACTATGACTTGTAAGAGATTTTTTGGTGACTACAAATGAGCCTAACACCTCCTATTTATACTTGTCTAGTGTCTCTAGATCATTCATGATCTAGAGACTTCTAAACCTAAACCTTTACAAGCATTTTCTAGACATTTCTATGACAACTATCCATGACATTACAAGAATTTTCTAGAGCCCCTTTGGCAGCTCTAGGGCTGGAAAATTCTAGGCCCTTCTTGGCCGTTTTAGGGCTGATCCCGAGTGTTGAAATGCTGCTACGTTTTTCTGGATTCGTGTGGGCTGTTCGGAGACTTTCGGGTAGCTCTAAGCGCATCTATATATGTCCGGAAACTTCTGGAATCCGAGTAATGCGATTTGATTTTAGGCGGGTCATGACATTCTCCCCCACCTAAACCCACGACATCCTCGTCGTGTTTCTTGCATGACCCTCAGCTTGTGCTCGTGAGTCGCAAGACGAATAGTGTTTTGCCTTGATGACTTTACTCCATCACGACAGTGTGTACTTGATCGCCTTTGACGACGTACAAAGTGTTTAGAAATGTTGTTGGAACGGCTTTTAGTTTCCGGAAAAAGTCCATCCCAAGCACGATCTTGTAGTTGTCCAATGGTGCTATAAAGAAATTGAGCTTCCCTTGCCATGTCCCGATCTTGGTCTTGAAAGCCCATGACATGCCCTTGATTGCTTTAGTGTTACCATTGGCATCTTTGAGAAATCCATTACGAGTAGATGTCCTTAGGCCGAGTCTCTTAGCCTCTTCTCGTGTTATGAAATTGTGAGTTGCTCCAATGTTGACCAGTGCATTTGCAAGTCGTCCATTTATTTCCAAGTTCACAAACCGAAGTCCCTTTGCCTCCGCGCTTTTGATGTTGCCCTTGCGCTCTGTTGGGTAGGAGTTAACCATCTTTAACGGCTACCCTTCGTGTGCCGTTAAGGCACTTAATACCTGTAGTTGCATTGCCCCGAGACGAACCTCCTTGTCTTTGTGGGATGCATCATCATATCTAGCCACCATGGCTTGCAAACTTTGTGTCTTCGGGCACTCTTATGCGGTCCATCGCATATAAAACAGAACTTTGGAGGACGCCTTTCATTGTCGTATCGAGGTGGTTTCCTTGGTTCGACCTTCCGATCATGATTGGGCTTAACTCCCCCACCTTTCTCGTCATCACTCTCCTCAATCATGGGTCTATATGGTCGTTTATCTTTATGATCAATCAACCTTTCAGCTATTGCAATGGCTGAAGCTAGATCTTGAACACTGCGTCACTCTAATTCAATCTTAGCCCATGATTGAAGACCATCTAGAAAATAGAAAAGGAGTCTTTATCCGATAAGTCCGAGATCTCAAGGACAAGTGTTGTAAACTCTTTAACATAATCCTTGATGGTCCCGGTTTGTTTGAGCTTATGGTGTCAACTTCTTGCTTCGTCCTCATTGTTTACCGGATAAAATTGTCTTTTGAGCTCTTGAACAAATTCAGCCCAAGTTTTGATAGTGCACGTACCTCGTTCAATATCCATGTTTCGGCGTTTCCACCATAGCATTGTTGTATCTTTGATCTACATTGTAGCCGTCTTTATTTTGGTGGCGTCATCCAAGATTTGTACCCCTCCTAGGTACTGCTCTATTTCCCAAATAAAGTCGCCAACCACCCGAGCTTCCCATTGGCCCATGAACGATGATGGTTTGGGAATTTCGATTCTCAGAGTAAAGGTCATGACGTTGCCTCCAGTCGTGATCATGGTTTTGTTGCAATCGACAACTTTAGCTTCCAAGCCTAGTAGACTCTGATGTATGTCACTTGACAGTTCATCCATGTCCATGTGTAGCTTGGTAGTAACATCTTTGATTGCGTCTTTGATCATCAACTTTACCTCCTCGCGTAGCAGCTCTATAGCAGCTTTGAGTCCATCTCTAAGCTCTGTGAAGTCGCTTCTAAAACATCCAGCCGTTTGAAGCATAGGTCAACCTGAGTTCCTATCTCGACGAGACCTATTTCCATGTTACCAACTCGTTTTTCCAAGGTATGGTCCTTGGATGTACCTCGATCCTTCTTTGATTCCTTTTGGGATTCATCTCGTCCTAGTTTATCTTCAATAGTAGCAACTTTGCTTGTTTTGGTTGCCATTCCGAATTGAACCAACCTGGATCTGATACCACTTGTCACGGAGTGACTTCTTTAACTCTCGTACGACACTTAGACTTGATCTAAGTTCAGCCTTTGTGACCCAAACAATGTATTAATTGAAGTAATAATGCGGAAGCGTTTGCAAGCGAGTAATACAAATAGCTTGTGTTGCTTACAAGGTTGCTTAAAAGTGTTGTTTACAAGTTCTTGACAATATGACTTGTAAGAGTTTTTGGGTGACTACAAATGAGCCTAACACCTCCTATTTATAGTTGTCTAGTGTCTCTAGATCATTCATGATCTAGAGACTTCTAAACCTAGACCTTTACAAGCATTTTCTAGACATTTCTATGACAACTATCCATTACATTACAAGAATTTTCTAGAGCCCTCTTTGGCAGCTCTAGTGCTGGAAAATTCTAGGCCCTTCTTGGCCGTTTTAGGGCTGTTCCTGAGTGTTGAAATGCTGCTACGTTGTTCCGGAGTCATGTGGGCTATTCCGGAGACTTTCGGGCAGCTCTAAGCGCATCTATATGTGTCCAGAAACTTCTGGAATCCAAGTTATGCGATTTGATTTTAGTTGGGTCGTGATAGTAGGCATACTAGCCCCAAAAGCGATAAAACATTTAAATGAGGGAATATGAAACTAACCTAAATAGTTGAATGCCTATGCTCATTAACCATTGAACTCCTAATGAGTGTCACCATTATTATCGAATCACCATTGTCTTTTACCATAAGTATATTACCATCATGAAACCATTATTACTATAATATCCTAAAGCTATCATCATAATTATCATTTCATGAAACCATCACCATCTAGAACATCTATAACCATCATTCTCATCATAGCAACACCAATATTCAATGTTACCATATCATCAATAGATTGTCCTTATCACCTTTACCATGTACCACCATAGTTATCATTAAGAAAACCTACCATATATATCTTTATTATCATCATAACATAACATCTTGCTTATTAAGAACTATAAATCATTACCACCACCATACTAGCAAGACCATGACCCCAACATCATCCTAATAAACAACCACATAATATTCTAACCAAAACAGTCCTAAGATCATTATGGAGCATCACCTACCCATCATCATCCTTATCATTGAACCATTGTCACCATAAAAACATCATCATCACATAATTATATGCCATTACATACCTATTATTATCAACACCATAGAAGTATCATCATCACCATATAAGCATCATCATCACCATCATTTTATTGACTCACACCATCATCATCCAAACAATAACATCATTATCATTCAAACCTCATCATCATCATCACCTGAATGTCATCATTATCCGGTCATCATCACCATCATCATCTAACATCATCATCGTCATTATCTAACATAAACATCATCGGTGTTTTAGCATCATCACCTTACAACCATTAACAACATACCATCAAATCACTAAGCTAGGACCATGGTCCTTAACACCAATAGCACCACTACTTAAACTGCCCATCATTCAACTCCCAGTAGCATCCAAACCTATTTGAAATCAAGCAACAGTAGCACCACACCCAAACTTTTATGTCGATAGTGGTATTTTTGCAAAGTTGCGCACATAACTTCCCTTACAATTTCTAGGAAACATCATATATCTACAGTCAAATCACCATCATCATTCATACTTAGCATAACCATAACCAGATGACCTTGACCTTATTCCTCAAGGCTCGAAAGCTCACATTCCCTCATCATAGGTAAGAGTACCATTATCAACCATTAGAATCTTATTTGAAAAGCTAGAATCCTGACCCTATCACGAGCTTTAATCGGAGATAAAAAGAGAGAAGAGGGTACCATTGTTGTTGCGCCATCGTCACCACCACAAAGAGGCATCACTAGAGAAGCCTCAGTTGGCACAGCTCATATCACCGAAGGGGGTACATAATCTGGAATGCGGCTGGACATCTAATGGGATTATAGGGTTACATTTTAACTTTTATCTTTTATCTTTTATCATTATTACCCCTTTTAGTTTCAATATTTCATTTCCCACCCTAAACAAATAAAGTTAACTAATCTTCATGCTTTAAGACAATAATATAACAGTTAATGTTAATTTCATAATTAGATTTAAGATGAAAATTTAAGTGGTTACATTCATATTGACAAAAAAACTACATTTCATTAAGGTACCTATAAGAAGTCCTAGACCATGAGATCAAGAAGCTCAAGCAAAGCCATACACCCATTGTGAAAGTCCATATGAATTCTAATCGTGGTCCTAAGTTCATTTGGGACTGTGGAGACCAATTAAACCTCACATACGCTTAACTTTTATAAAATGATATAAAGTCTACTAGTTGAATTTTGGGATGAAATTCCATTAACTAGGGTAGATTGGTAACATTTCTTATATTTGTATTTGTATATTTATCTTTAGTCATGACTTAATGCAAGTGGAAATCATGTCATATATCATGTGAAATAATATGATTATGTAATTCCTTTAATTTTTTGTAAATTTGACATTTCCGTTTGTATTTCACTCGAACTGTACCCATTAGACCATGATCAAATACACCTTAAAGTAAGACTTATCTTTAACAGGGGTACCTAATGTTTGAGTTTTCATAAAACAAACAACTTTGTAGTAGGTTATTAAGGCTAAAACTATTCATAAATACAAGAAATAAAAAAACTACTTATGTGTAGCAAGTTCTTTACACAATTAGTTGTTTTCTAAACTTATAAATTAAGCAAACCCCATCCCTTTGACCATTCAGTTTCCCTCTCCCCTATACCATTAGGGTTTTGCATTTTTTGAAAGCATGTTCTCCAAAACATACCTTAATTAAGAACCCTTAACCTCACCTGTAAATATAAGACTATACCATCACTTTTCTAGTACCAAATTAAAATAAAAACCCTAATCTATCCACCCTCTTTAAATCGGCTGACATCAGGAACACTATGGTGTTCAAGAACTTGTTCTAAGATGAGTTTTCAATTTTATAATATTTTTACATTTTGTATTTACATTCTTCCGCTTTATTTTTCTATATTCTACTACTAGTACCTTAAATTTCATCAAAATGAGATGATTCTTTTTTCCCCATACACCTTAATATGGCGAAAAAAGATGGTCAATTAAATCATAATACACAAAATCATGATTTACGTTGGCGATTGATCATGTGGTTTTTTGTTAATTCTCCTTTTATATTCTTAATTCAATAACATTCTTACATTATAATTATTCCACTACATTTAATATCATCAATATGAAATGATTATGTGTTTCCTATACACCTTAGTATAGTAACAAAGATGATCAATTAAGTCTCAACCCACAATATCATAATTTATGAAATGGATTAATTGTTGTGTAGGTGTTCTTGCTTGTTCTTATTCTTAATTTAATATCATGGTATAATATGATGCTAATATGACTAAATATATAGCAATTTATTCCTATTCATTGATCAAAATCATTTTTGTTAAAACTATGACAAAAACCCTAGAAAATATGCATCAATGTAAATTTCAGATTCTATCTAGGAACTTAGATTAACTTTACACGAACATAACTTATTCAAACTATCATATGAATCATTTTTTTAAAGAAATTTCATTGAGTTATCATTATAACCCCACTAATATCATCAAATAACTCAACCATTTGGCCCCCAAAACAGCCAACGCAATTTAGTCTGCGTAACTACTCGGGTTCTAGATAGGTTGTCTGTGTCACGGTTTTGAAGGGGTTAGAAGGGTCATAAATCTGATTTTTGGATATGATTATTAACTATATAGGAAAATTTAGCCTCTAATAATTTTCTTTAATATAGAAAAGCATCTCAAACAAGTAGTAAACCGAATATAAAAGTTATGGTTTTGCACAATACTTTGGTTTTTAATCTTTTTGTTTTCTTTTTAACTCTTTAACATCAATACATTGATTTAAATCCCTTCATAGTTCAACTTAGTATCATCATCAAATATTGTTAGTAATATAAACAAACTATAATCTTAATCAATAAGGCATCCCACAAACGGTTGATTGGTTCAAGTCAATACGCAAGAATTCTAAGGTCCCTTTTTACAATTGTTTTGTGGGTAAACGTAACATATCATACTCAAACTTGTTTATGCAATTCAATCATATTAACTTATTTTACTTGGAAATTTAAACATAGACACAAGTTGCTTGTTCATTCATTGTGAAAGCCCTTTTGTTTTTACCATACACAACCATTGACGTTTTTAAGCAAATTATAGTATGGTAGTGGATCCATTGGTGTGAAAACTAGCTCAAGTCCGATTAGGGATTTGGTCAATGTAAATCTGACTTACTCAAGGGGGTACTTGTTATTAGCATTGGTTATGAGTGTTTGTATTGTTTATCTTTGTTGTAAATAGTTTAGTATCGAATTACGCATCTTCACTTATTCTTGTGTGTTTTAAGAACCTATGCTTCTCACCAACATTATGTTCACTTGTTTTCTTTAAATGATTTTAGTAACTAGACTAGAGTTTTAAGACTTGCTCACTTAGAATGCTTGGACCTAGCATTTAAAAATATAATATGTATATTGTTTGTTTATTTGGTTTGTTTTGAAACAATTATGTAACGTAATATTTGGTTTACTATGATAAATGTTTTAGTTTTTTTCTGTTACTTGTGTTGTGATGTTATTTGATTCATTACACCCCAGGTGATTCCATTTTAGTTGGGGTGTGACATCAATTAGCTTAGAAGAACTAGTTCAACTCTTTTTGAAATGTTTATGAAACAAAACTTCTATTGTCCATGATATCAAAAAATAATATGCATAATGACTATTTACTAGAATGTATCAGTCACGAGCTCATGTTCCTCTCAAGCAGCTTCTTCATTCATAAAAATACCCTACATTTAGAGTGGCCTACCCTAGGCTTTTTGGCTTTCAACTTAGGGCAATCTAGGGGAAGATGTCCAATTTCCCCACATTCATGACATTTCAACGGCCCTATAAGGGTAGACCTACATTCCCTAGCAAAATGCGCTAGTTAGTTACATTTATAGCACACATTAGGCTCAGTATCCTTCCCTTTGTGTTTTATCCCTAGAATAGCTTGACACTAATCCGCATGGTGTAATCCACACTTGCTACAAAATGGTTGCTTCTCTAGGTAGGCTTTCTTTTATCCTGTTTACTTGTTCCTTGTAAACGTTTCACTTGAACTTCCACTTAGAACCACGTTATTTAATGTTGTTGAACTCTCCATAGTCTTTCGGAATGTCCTTGGTTTCACATATTTCACTATCCATCTAGTCTTTAGTGCCAACTCCCATACATACCTATAATTTTCTTTGAGTCAGGAATAACCAAATGAGGTAGCAGTAGTGATAATCATTGAATCGGTTGGTATACTCCAAATGCTCGGTCTATTTTATCTCAAAACTCAAAAAATCAGCTTCCATCTTCTCTATCTTGTTAATTGGACTCAAATTATTGAATTCTTCCTACCTTATTTCCTTAACTACATTTCTGCCTTAAGTTTGCAAAAGGGTATTACACTGATGTATAGGGGTTTTTCTATGTGTTAACATACTTAATTTTATGTTTTGTGTGTTTATTACTGTGAAAACAAAATTACTTTGAAAGTTAATTGATTTGCAAGTGTATGGAGCTAAACGAATGAATTCGGGTGCTATTCGGGAGTTATAATGGAAGTCGGAAGCGCATGAACGAAGCAAGACTTGGAAAAGGTAAGGGGGAAGAAAACTACTGAAGGTCATTAATGTGAAAGATCGTCTTATCAATCTTTCTTTTGAAACAAGCCCAAAGTGACGAGGGACATAAATTATGTCCATAATTTATGTCCTATAAGGAATTCAGCCAGGACGTAAACTAGAACGTAAAACAAGGGCAAAAGTGATTTTTCTAAGGGGGACATAAGTTACGTCCCTGAGGACATAAATTACGTCCCTATGGATGTAAATTATGTGTCCTTGAGGACATAAACTGCTATTAGATATACAACTTTAGGGCTTTGTGACCTATTTGAAAGGTAAAATGGGGCTACGAAAAAAGCTTCCCCAACTCAATTCTAATCATACAAAGGTAGATTTTTGGAGTAGAAAACATCCCCAGATCCATTTTTTCATGACATTGATTCCTACGATATATAATTTCGTTACCATGATGATCATGAGAGGCTAAACCACTCGTGATCTTTTTCGGTTGTAGGGTTTGTGTTTATAAGATTTCTTTAGCTTTAGTCATTATTAGATTGGATTGAAATATTAATTGGCATGTTAAGCCACATTATTTCATTTATTAGTTGATTAATTTAAATAGTTTTTATTTGTTTTGAATCTTAATCTAATCCTCATTAGTTTTTGGTTTGTTTAAAACATGAATATTGTAAGTCTTTAAGTTTTGATTAGCAAACTAAAATTGGTAGTTTCTAAATAGGTTTGTTTGCAACCCGTTTTTATCTCTATTACTAGAATCAATCAACCATAGAATTAGTCGATATGATTGTTTGCTAAGTATAACTAGATTACAACTTGTGTTTTACAAACCTGAAACCCAGAGTGGATACTTTTCTTATTATGATTTTTTAAAATCAATCAAATTTGTCACTTTTTAATATTGTTTTCTAAATCAATTTTGAATTTAGAGTTGTCTTCTTAATCAATATAAAATCATTGAAACAAATTTACACTTTTCATATATTCATCGTGAAGACTACCTTACTTATGCTATGTCTTAATTTAACTTGTTTTTAGTAGACCACAACATCTACATCAAAATGACGCAGTTGCTATAGAATTAGTACACAAAGTGTTTGTAGAGAATATTCATAGAGGCTGAAGCAACCAAAGACTTTCTGCATGCATGCTGCACAAGTACCGAAGAAGAATGCTTCGGAAGTTTCACACATGCAACAAGAATATTCTAAGTGTGAACTCTTCTAAAGCCAAGATCAATATCTTCCAAAGCCAAAGATGAAGTCTTTCGAAGCTTCAGAGACAAAGTCTTCCGAAGCCTCAACTCTTGAAGACAGATTTCTTCCGAAGACTTTTAGTAACATGCTTTATCTGATTACTATTCCATAAGCTGGACACCTTTTTGCTGCATCTCTGTAAAGTCACCAACTTACATGAGTTGGTGAAAAGGTCCATGCTTTTGGTAACTGTACATTGAGGTCTTCAGTCTATAAACTTTCTACTTCATGTACTTATCCTTTTTGTAATAGATAAGGATGTGAGCTATGACATGTCATAGTCACAAAGTCAAAAAGGCAATCTGCCTTCTTGACTCTACAATTGATTTTGTTTTGAGTCTAGTCAATGTATCCAGCTGGCTTTCATAGTATGGCGACTATAGGATGTAGTATAAGTATCTCATGTTCTTGTAACTTTATGGATATGCTTGGTAACACTTGTAATAGAAATAGAGAAAGCAATATACTACATTCTTGAAAACATATACTTGTGTTCTGTCTCTTACATTACTTGTGTTCTTAGTGTCTTATTGTGGTTAATCCAGTTCACTGTTAGTTTAAGTTTAAGTTAATCTCCTCTTTGTGTTGTTGTGTTGTAAGTGAACCCCTCTTTATCGATACTGTAGTGTTTTAGTTCATTAGTTTTATTTGTTTGTTTTAACTTTCTTCATTCAATTTGTGCTTCTTAGTTGTGTTTGCTTGTGCAGGTGAGAGCATTGTGCATGCATACTAGATTTTTAAGAAAGACCTCGCCTTTGATTTTTGATCCAGAACTTTAAAGGACCATATGACAATCTATTTCATCCACCAATTCAATGATCCATTCTTGAGTGAGTGAGTACACTGACAAAGCCCCCCAGAATGACAAATGGTGGCCAAACACAGTCCAGACCTAACTACACTGACAAAGCCCCCTAGATGAGAAGCCAAAGCAGCAGGCTGCTGTTGCAGTTGAAGAAGGAGGCTTTGACTGGAGCTTTCAAGTGGAAGATGCTTCTCCAAACCAAGCACTAATGGCAGATCATGATGAAGCCAAGTATTGGAACATCTCTATACCCCTGAATGCATGCTAAAGTTAATAGATACAGGTCCTATAACTTTGAAATAAGATCTGATATTAAGTCATTAAACATTTTGAAAAGCTTATTTTAGAAAGTCTAAAAATGATTATAAACTAAAGATTGAGGACTTAGAGAAAACCATTTCAGTTCTAAAACAGAGTATACAGATTTTAGGACTCAGATCAAGGATCTCATAACCAAGCTGACTGAGTGCCAGGCTGAGCTTATGATCAGCAAGCCCAGGGTAGAAAAGTGTGTTCTAGAAGAAGAGACCTTCAAGAACATGATATCCTCATCCCTACACAACAAGTGTGTTATCAAAACAAGCGGGACTAGGATCAAATGAGATAGCTCCTCCACACACAATTTTGTCTGTAAGATCACCTAGGTGGGAACTTGTGAAGATGAGCTCCTCTCATAGATCCTTTGAGTGAAGAGGATGAAGAAGTGATAGTGAAGAATTCCTCTGAGATGAGTAAAGAGGAGGATTCTAAGAAGAGCCACTATCCTTTTGAGGAGAAGAAGAAGACTGTGATGACCAAGTCAATGAGAAGAACTTGATCAGGAAAGCAAGAGGAAAGAAAGGAAGGCTCAGAGATCAAGGCTACTTTTGACTCCAAGCAGAAACAATTTTATCTCCACAGGATTTGAAGTAGCAAAGACTGAAGACATCACCTAAACTCTTCTGCTAAGAGTTCTGGTTCCTGTTCAAATCATCTCAGTATCAAGAAGAAGACTGATCTACTGTGTACCACTGCTGCACAGCCTGGACCATCAAACTCCAAGAATAGTTCCTAGCCCAAAAGGACTGTCTCAGCATCTACAAGATGAGGCTGGCAAGGGGATGTGACAAAAGTCAGTCTTGTTCCAAGCAAAAGGCTCTTGGGAAGAAGAAAATTGAGTGTGTCATGTGTGAAAGTACTGCTCATCTTGCTAAGGATTGTCCATACAACCCTAAAGGTACTATTCACATGACCAATACAAAGACTTCTAAGAGTTCCAAGAAGATTCAATCTTCGGAAGGAAAATCAGTTTCCTTTGGAAGCTCTAAATCTAAAAGAAGGCAAGTGGAAAATTTCTTTCGGAAGAAAAACTGGTCACGGAAGGAAGAAATACTTCCAAAGCACTGAAGTCTGTTGCAGTGTCTGCAGTTTCTTCTGAAGGCTCAGTCATCAAAACTCTAAAGTATCTGCAGCTTCTGAAGTATTGAAGGTCAAGACCAAGACTCCAAAGGTGGTGTGGAAGTCTAAGAAAGACCAAGTGCTAAGAATTCTCCATTAACAACAGCTCTAAATGAGCCCAAGACAAGTAAGGCTTGGGTTTCCAATGTAACTAATCATTCTTTGTGTAGGGACAACTGAAGACAAACAAACATGTCTGGATCATTGACAGTGGCTGTTCCAGGCACATGACAGGCACTAGGTCCCTACTCCAGAACTTTGAAAGGATTGATGGAGGGCTACTTGCCTTTGGAGGAGATGAAGGTGGTTACATTTTAGGAAGGGTCAAGGTCATAAATGGTAAGCTCAGTATTGAAAAGGTAAACTTTGTCAAGGAGCTTGGGTACAATCTTCTGAGTGTATCCTAATTTTCTGATCAGAGTCGTAACATGCTTTTTACTGAGCATGAGTGCATTGTTCTCAAGCCTGAGGTGGTCATTCCACATGAGCATATTCTGCCTAGAGCCCCTAGGAAAGGAACATGTACAAGATGGATTTGCAAGAAACATCTCCCTCTGGAGAAGTTTCATGCTTTTCAGTCTAAAGCCAATAGTATAAGTCTTTCCTATGGCATAAAATAATGTGCCATGTAAACTTTAAAAACATGAATAAACTGATTAGAATGATTTGGTAACTGGAATGCCAAAGAAAGAGTTTACAAGTGATGACCATTGTGTCTCATGCCTGTAAGGGAAGCAACATAAGGTATCTAACAAGCCTAAGGAAAGGAACTCCACCACTATACCCCTACACTTGTTTATATGGATCTCTTTGGCCCCACCAATGTAATGAGTCTAGGAAGGACCTCATACTTTTTAGTGATCACATATGACTTTACAAGATTCACTTGGGTCTTCTTCCTTAGTGTTAGGGATCGTGTACGGGACGATGTACTAACTGATTAACGTGTAAACCGAATCAAATAGTGCGGAATACTATTTGATTGGCGATCCAATCAGTGAGAACGTACATAGAAACAATTATGTAATTGAATCTAACGTTAAGAATCGATTTGGAATCGATCTACTGCGATCTATGAACCTGGAGTATGATCTTAGAGGTCTCTGGACGGCTAGGGTACGTCTGGAGTCGAAATGTGTTCAATGCTTACGTTTTTCCACGAATTAGGTGGTATTTATAGGTCAGGGTTACTCATTCGGGCGACTGAACCATTTGCATGGTTCATTCGTGCGATTGAGCCATGCGGTTGATCCATTCGCACGATTGAGTGTGCAGTCATGCGACTGAGTCAGTTGCATGAAGTTGTTCAGGCGTATGGACTATTTAGGCGCATACACACTCAGTCGCATGGCCATTCGGACGCATGACCACTGTTCGGGTGCATGGTCCAGTCGGACGCATGAGAACTTCACTTAACCAAGTTTGAATGTATTCATTATTATAACATTATGTATATCAATTCAAACAATCACAAACCTATATAATCTAGTCAATATGCGTTACACAACTCATTAATGAAAGATTAAACATTATGAATCACAACCAAACATTTACATTTCATTAAGTACCCAAACATTACATAAGTGTAAGACATTAAAGACATATTACATTAAGTTCAGAAACTAGGGACACATGTACCTACAAACACCCCCTTGGACCTAGTTCCATCTAATGTCTTACCATCTTCATAACCTCTTCATACTTCTTGTACTTCGCTTCTCTTGTGACTCATGCGTGTATCTCAAACGCAAAGCAGAGTTGTATAACATTCTGAAACTGTAGAGCCTGTACAATATCTTGAGAGTCATAGAATAGTGGCCACTTGTATAATGTGTATACATCATCTGCAGACAAGTTTGTGAGCCACATAGGGTCAACTACCTTGATGGTTTCCATAAGACCGTTCTTGTTCAGGACTATGATTGCTTCTCCTGTCCTCCAATCATAGTACCACCATTTGAAGTATGGAGTGAGGTTCTGTGGCATCTCCCGTAAAGGGATCTTTGACATTGTTCACGGTGGACTCCACTTCAGCACTATCTTCGGTTTTCCAGTAAGGGGAGCAACCTCAGACTGTCCGAGATACCTCATTGGCCGTTGAGGTTTGAAGTTGACCCATCTAGTGTGGTACACTCTTTTAAGAGCTGCTTCAAACCAAATAGACATCTTGTGTGGATCAGCGTATAGGAATTTATGCTTCGCTAGCTGGTTCAGCTCAAATCCAGGAGAGTCTTCAAGTCGTGTGCGAACCTGAAGTACTCGATCCCTTTCTCACGTTTAACTGCATAACGTTGAGATCTTCAAAATATGCCCATGCAATGATTTTGCCCAACACCTTATGATGTTTCTTCACTTTGTATAGCTTGGTGTAGACAGTCGACTTTGAAGCACTGCATTAGGCTCTTATCTCTTCAAAATGCACAACCCACTTAGCCTTTCTGATATTAATTTCAGCATCTGAGGCTTGGGCCTTATCTTCAATCTTGTCAGACTCTTCTTCCATTCTATCCAGAGTTTCAAAAGTTTCACTGACAAGGTTCTCACCCAAATGGGAACGACATTACCTTCAATGTCAGTGTACTCTAGATAGTGTGATCCATGACATCTTCTATCTCAATCTCATCAACATCGTTGAGCTCATCATCACTTTCAACTTGGACTGTTGGAGCATCCTTGACAATCTCATTAGGATTTAGCTTGAACATTTCAGCAATTTGCTCGTCAGTTAGAATGTGAATGATCTCTCCTTCTTCAAGAGTGTACATCACTGATCTCCTGACTATACCCTGCAGATCAAGAATCATCATAAGCTGAGTCTTGATCTGTTGGAGGGGAGCAACATCATGTTCATCCCTCTGAAAGTTTGGATCTGCTTGGTTTATACATGTAACACAACAATCATTAGTTAATAATCAAGACAGAATTACCAACATTAAATATAAACATTCATTACATTAATGTGATACAAGATTCGAATACATATGATTTAAATAAAGAAAATAACTAAATATTACTCTTATCCTGTATCCTCTGCTCTTCTGCTACCGGGGCGGATATGGAGGCACTCTGATCTTAAGTCCTTTTGCTCCTCCGTTCGCTTGTAGATGTGGCACCTGCAGTAGAAGAATCCTCTTCATCATCATCAATATCTGCATCCGTATCACCCTCGTGATCATCACCATCATCATCATCATCACTCTCATCATCATCAGCATCATCGTCTTCATCTCTTTCTTCGATCTTCAAGGGATCTTCTTTAGATCCTTTGAGCTTTAGCATGATAGTCTTGTTTGCAGCCTCGAGATCCTCAATTTTCTTGGCATGTTGCTCCTGGAGCTGAGACATCTGCTGAGCCTGCTGATCAATCAATCATGCCTGCTGAGAAATCTGCTAAGATTGTGCAGCAGTAAGATCTACTAACTGCTCAATCTATGCAGTTTTCTCGTCATCGGCTGCTAACAGACGCATCACCATACGGTTCAGCGCTGATAGTTGTTCCTCTATCCCAATGGGAGGTAGAGGTGATCCAGATGTATATGGATAGAAGGATGATGGTGCAGCTGGATGGCTAGTGGTGGTGGTGATGGCAGTGGTGAAGATTGGGGGTGGTATAGATGAAGATGGTGGTGGTGTGGGTGTGGTGGATATGGTGGTAGATGGGGTGGTAGTAGTGGTGGTAGGTGGAGTGGTGGTAGTGGATGGAGTGGTGGTGGTAGGTGGAGTGGTGGTAGTGGTGATAGTAGTGGTGGTGGTGATGAAGGTCAGTCTTCTCTTCTTCTTCTTCAATCCATGGAGCTAAGCCATCCTTTGCTTCCTCGAGCCTTTCAAGGAGGATGCTCCCCCTGGAACATGGCTTGGATAATCGGGAGCAAATGTAGGATCAGTGTCAGTCTCTCCCGACCCGCCAGGGCGTTCACCAACCGCTCGGAGCCCTCGCTCTGTGGCAACCACCTTGCTGCCAACAATCAGAGTTAGGGGCTCCTAATCCGTATCCTCCTCCTCATCAGGTTGGAAATCCTGATGGAATCCGGCATCCTCAGTCTCTCTGTGGTTGCGTGCCGGAGATTCTATATCAGTAGTGGGGGCCCTCGGTTGAATGGGCCCTGCATCTCCACCAGCACCGTTGTTGTCGTCATCTGAATCATCATCCGGGAGCTCGATCTGCTCAGTATCCGAGTCACTGTCGTCGTGGCGCCACTTTCTTTGTGATGGCGCCACAGAGTCTTCATGGGCCAGATTCCCAAACAGTCGCCTCATAGGGGGTTTCACCTGCTTCTCCCTGTATACCTTCATCCGACACAAGGTGGTATCATCCATCACCTCGAGTGCTACGGCATCCTCCTTCTCCTATGGCAACGAAGGGAGCTATTGGTCAATGATCATCTGCATGAATTGAAGGTACATGCAAAAGACCTCCTTGCCCTTGGCCTCTATGTTCTCCACTAGGTAGGTGAAGATCATCCTAGAGAAGCTGAACGAATGGTTCAGCACCAACGCCGCATAGGCGTTCTGTATCTGATCAGACAACTCATCGAACCCCCCCCCCTTCCGTGATGCAATGCGCTTGAGCAGCACAAGGGCTAAGTACATAAACTGAGGACACAAGTTTCTCTTGTTGAGCACACCTGAGTTGATGTCCCCAGCGTACTTGGCCCGCAGAAAATAGCCTCGTACTGTCAGTGGATGTAGACGGGTAGGGCAATCAGCATCATCCTTGAACTCTAATATTGTCCTGAGATCATCCTCAGTGATCTCTATGGGCTTACCATAGATAGAACTCCTGATCCGGTGGGGCTCTGAGGTCCTGTCAACAACTACGCCTTCCCAAAATGCCTGCTGAATCGAGCGATAGGGTGTGCACGGAGTCGAGATGGCACGAAAGATCCTCGAGCTCTGTAGAAAGGTGATAATGCCAGAGAAGTCTGAAGCATTCCGTGAGGTCAAGTCTACATGAGCACAGATGTTGTGCTTGGTGCTCATAGTCCAACGACTAGCCATCTGTTACACAATGAATATAAACGTTAGTGTCAGTCAATAAGTAATGAACTTAATCATTTGAACATGAAATTCTCTATTTTGTCGTGCGAATGACATATGCGACTGAGATCTAGTCGTGCGAATGACCTCATACGTATGACTTAACATGCGACTAAGATCATACGTGTGTTATCTCATGCGTTTACACCAGTCGTGCGACGGAACTCATACGCATGTTTTAGCTATGCGATTTGGCCATTCGCCCCTTTCAGTCGTGCGACTGAAGTTCATCAGATTGTCCATTCGCATGACAGACTAACTGTTCAATTCAAAATCAATTTTGAGCAAAATTTAATGTTACACGTCGTGGTTTGGATCATTAGACTCATAATTCACCGACAAAACACATTATGACCTTTATTTTACAGTGTACTTAGTTTTACTTGTCTATTAGTGAAACAAAGTCACGGTTCCTTTTAGGGTTCGTTTACATCAAATAGAACATGAATCGATGGACATTCTCATGGATAGCACCGCATTATACCTGTATAATCATTATAGACTGTCGGTAAGCAATAATCAAGGATCTAGAGTGCTCAAATAAGAATCAGGCAAAGTAACGGTGTTTCGTGCGATTTAGGGGTGATTTGGGAGTGATGAACAACTGCGACCGACTCCACCTCTGCTTATACTAGGGTTTACTTTCAGTTGTGCGACTGAGCCCAGTCGCATAGTTAATTCATGCGACTGAAGATCAGTCATGCGACTAGCACAGTCGGTCACCTTCATTCGTACAACTAGACACCATTGTGCGACTAAGTCATTCGATCACCTTCATTCATGCGACTAGACATATTCGTGTACACCAATCGTACGACTGATCCAAACTCATTGTCCAGTCGTGCGAATAAGTCATACTCAAGATTGATTGACTTTATGACCATTCGACAATTAATACCCTTTTACCTCTTGAATATACTTTATGAGCCTTTGACCATCTTAGACATGATCATTTTAAGCTTGAAAAACCTTTGATCACCTCTGACTCCTTTTATAATACTTTGTCACCTCAGACGTGACCCATTTTATTTGAAAGCACGTGTGGTCACCTCAGACGTGACCTTTTAGATGATAAGGTTCCCTATCAACTTCCATGACATAGTCCGATATAAAACATACTGAAATTGACAAACTTAATACAGAAATAAAAGAAATAAAACTGAAACTTAAAACTAAGACATGTTTTTGTGTTTTTGTGAGGGTTAAATCCTAAGATGTAAATCTAAAGAATTATTTTTCTGAAAAAGCAGCTTTAATTCATTTAAACCATACATGGACCAATTCAATTTGGAATCATACATGATATTCAAATCACAGGACAAGTAATTTAAAAATTTTGATGCTCTATTCTTGTTTTTTTCATGTAGAGTCATTTAGGAAATTTAAGAAATCATAATTGTACTATTAGGTCCTCACACTGATTTGAACTTTCAAGAATTGTAGCCACAATGCTCATCAGTATACTTGTCCTCTTAAATCTGTACACAGACTTTCAACACAAATTGGTGATGGTTTAAGGTTTGTTTATTTCAATAAGCATTTGTGGATCCCACACTTATATAGTAATCAACATTCCTCAGGAGATTTTTGAGTGGTCTTAGGATAGTATTCAGAAGAAACTCTTCTTAGAACATTCAAAAAGAAGCCAAGCCTCAGGTCAGTGCCACCGCACAGTAGAGAGGTGGCAAACAACAATGAATTCTAGAATATATAGGTTATGCTTATCCTCAGGTCAGTGCCACCACACAGCAGAGAGGCACATAACCTATCTTCTTGTTTGAGCAATTTCATTCTTTTTGCACAGATCTCACCAATAAAATTGGTTATCAGTTTGATTGTATTTGCATTTTTTATGTGCTTTTGCTCATGCTTTTGTCTTAGGCACACATTCGTGGCGTTTATTTTGCTCGTCGCCCCTTATTGGAATCTTGTTGATTGTGTTAACCAGGGATAAGGTGTTACCCATAGCTAGTCAAACATTTTTAGTTTAATCTTGAGATCACCAATAAGGTCTAGTCATCTATTGTGTTGAATCTACCGACATATCATATGTGGTCTAGCAACCTCTAGGTCTACTTTCTTTGTGTTACCTTAGTAGTAGCTAGTTTATTTATCATATTTCCTTTTATATTGCTCAGACTACACAGACTTATACTTGAGCTTTGCATCTTTTTCAATTTAAAATTAAAGTCCGAAATGGTTTGCTCCTGAGTACTATCATATTCCAAAGATTGAATCGGTATCACACATACAATCTTATTTTTATCAGCTACCTCTCCTCCTCCCTCGTTTTTTTTATACTGTCTAAACCTATTCTCCCCCTAAAATTTTAAAACCGTAATGGATTAGCGTTTTAGGATTTTAATAGGCAAAGAAATAAGACCAATTTTAATTAAACTACTTAAACTTAAGCAAATAAAAAATTGAAAAATAAAAGAAAATTTACAAGACGCATCGGACTACACATGGTCATCTTCAGGACTGACCTCACTTTTCTTTTTAATGCCATTGACCTCTAACAAATATAGAAAACGTGGTTTGTCAAAAGCCTTTGTATAGAGGTCAGCGCGTTGAAAATCTATGTTTATTTTTACCACCTCGATTAAATTCTTTCAAAGCAATCACGTAAAAGTGAAATTTAATTCTGATGTGTTTGTTTTTAGTGACTGCAATTGCAGCAGAGTTATCAACAAAGATAGTAGTAGAAGATAATTTCAAACTGTAATCCCGCATTTGTTGTTGAATCCATATGATTTGTGAACAGCAACTTGCAGCAGCAACGTATACGGCTTCACAGGTTGACAATGCAACCGAGGTCTGCTTCTTACACTGCCAGGTTACTAATCTTCTTCCAAACAATTGACACCCTGTTGATGTATACTTGTAGTTCATCTTGTAGTCGCCATAATCCGAGTCGCTATACGTCGTAAGCTCAAAGTCATCATCATGAGGATACCACAACCCAAGTGTGGGTGTACCCTTCAAATAATGAAAAATCCTTTTGACCCCAATAAGATGGTTCACCTTAGGCTTTTCCTGATATCGTGAACATAAACATGTAACATAGGAGTCTGAGGTTCAGAAGGCTCACAAGCATCACTGTTAGATGCTTGTGGACTTGTGGTAGTCAAAACCTGTTCATCCTGGTTGTTCTGA
Source organism: Flaveria trinervia (assembly GCA_025506515.1). NCBI lineage: Eukaryota > Viridiplantae > Streptophyta > Magnoliopsida > Asterales > Asteraceae > Flaveria > Flaveria trinervia. The sequence continues at coordinate 40,834,381 of CM046441.1, forward strand.
TCATTCTCCACATTTGTTTCATCAGAGGAAGACTCACTCACATCAAGTGCTCCCCCTGAGTTGGTAGATGATTGACTTTGTGAACCGGATGTTGTTGAATCTTGAGATGGCGTGTTCAACACATTGTACATCATCTTGTTTGCCAACTCGTCTTTGGAAGTGGAGAGAGGTATGTTGAAGGACTTGAAGAATCCATCATAGTCAAAGAAGTAAGCAGGCCCTTTTCTAGCAGGTGGTGTGGTGTATCTCTGAACATCACGTTACACCACACCTCTACTTGACCCGTTGAGTTGATGTAAACTCTCTTGTTCGGTATGTTGTATCCTAGAAAAGATCCCTTCATCAACCTTCTCGCTGAATTTTCCCTCCTGAGTCTTCTTCAGCAAGGTGCACGGAGCGCCAAACGGCTCGAGATACTCTAACTTAGGTTTACGTCGTTATAGTAACTCGTAGCACGTTTTTGCATGGCGTTTAACTACCAAAACTTGATTGAGCATAAAACATTCCAGGATCGGTGTTTGTCACTTAAACACAAAGGTTTTCTCTCAAACTCACCTAGAATCACAATCGGGTAAGAATCAATAAGAGTTGCTCACCATATGAAAAGTAACTAAGAACACAGAAAGATAATTTTCAAGATACTTTTATATATTGATTCTCAACTTAAGATACAAAGACTCTTACAAGAAGATGATAATCTTCTTCTTATGAGTTACAAGGAGAACCTATATATAATACTATCTACATCCGGATATACTTTGATACCAGCTGGGATCCTTTAGCTAAAGCCTATACTACAAGACTATAGTTAAGGTATCTAAGATAAAGTCTTATCTGAGATTTGGTAGTCAGGATATGTCCCTGACTTACCTTTTGTCACCATCTAAAGATGGCAATTGTACTATCATGAAAAGGTAAACAGTGGAATAAAGTATGGTCAACAACATGGTTCTTTAGGAAGAAGTCATGCTGTATCAGAAGTCTGCAGCAGATGTCAAAGACCATACTTGTGTCCACTGGTTATAGCAGTGTCTTACGAAGGTTAAATGGCTTCGGAAGAGTAAGTACTTCTGAAGCCACTTTGTACTTCGGAAGAGGCTACTTCTTCCAAGGCTTGGAGACTTCTTCTATTCATCATACTTCGGAAGTGGTCTTCACTTTATTCTTCTAAGTCTTGAACTTCAGAAGTATGCATTTGTCTTCGGAAGTAGAGTTTTGTCTTCGGAAGTTGGACTTTCCCTTTGTCTTCGGAAGAACTCTACAACCTTCGGAAGTTCCATGATAAGCTTCGAAAGCCTTTGCATGCAGCACCAAAATAAATTAAGTGATATAGTTTTAGTTGCATTAGCCTTCTTCTTGATCCAACAAACTCCCCCTAAGCTGATGCTACCAAAACTTCACTTATCTCGACTTCTCAAAACTTTCAGCACCAAGGAGGGCAAATATTTGTTTGTCTCCTTGTTCTTCCCTGATGTGGTGTTGAGAAGCTTGTACAGATCCTTGATAGACAGGAAATCCAGTCTGTCACCTTGGATAACATGTACCCTTTGTTGTTTCCCTCGGAAAAGAGTTAGTTGATGGGAACTGTAATCATATTCCCATCGAACTATAGGTTCCCATTCAGGACCTTCCACCATCTGTAGAAAGGCAGCGCCTTTGGTGGGAGATCTTTCCTTGTCTTCTTGTCTTCTCAACTTCAACTCTTCTTCAATCTTTGCCTTTTGCAGTTAGCTCAGCTAAATGAAGACTGTTGAGATGATTTCTGACGAGTGCAACCATTTCAGAGTTGGAGAGGTTGGGGAATGGCTTCTCTGCTAACTCAGCAATGTCAAATATACTGGAGTGTAACAGAGAGGTTGCATTGAGTCTGTTGACTTCACCATCTCTCTTTCCACACAAAGTTGTGAGAAGGTTCATCGAACCTCCACTAGATTATCTTTCTTCTAGGCATAAGAGACTGACTAGGAATCTTGTCCTCTTTTCTTGTATTAGCAGAGTCACCAGTTTCCTTCTGAACTTCTTTTCTTCCTCATTTAAAGAGTCTGAATTGAGGCCTAAAAGTCTTGCAGCCTGGTCCAAAGTTCCTCTAGGCAAATCAAGGAATTTATCTCTTGTGAGGGAACTTGAAGAGCCATCAACATAGGTGATGTTGACAGAGTCTTCTACACAAGAGAATTTGCTTAGAGTAGTGCAGTTCACGAGCTTCATCTTGATTGCCTTAAACTTCTTAAGGGAGAGATGTTGAGAAGGCTGAGGGGATCGTCTAGATGTTAATTAGGCAGGTTTAGGTTCAGAGGTTCTGGCTAGTGTTTTGGGTTGGATGATGGGAAGTTTAGGTGGTTGAGGTGAGGGAGTAGGTGAGGGTAGTGATGTGGGTTCGGGGGTGAAGGTTCAGGTTTAATGGTGAATGGTAGGGGTGAAGGTTCAGGTTGTGGTTGGGTGGTAGGGGTGAAGGTTCAAGGAATCTGTCTCTTGTGAGGGAACTTGAAGATCTGTCTACGTAGGTAATGTTAATAGAGTCTTCTACACAGGAGACTTCGCTCAAAGTGGTGCAATTAGTGAGCTTCATCTTGATTGCCTTAAACTCCTCAAGGGAGAGATGTTGAGAAGGCTAAAGGGATGGTTTGGATGGTAATTGGGTAGGTTTAGGTTCAGAGGTTCTAGCTAGTGTTTTGGGTTGGATAATGGGAAGTTTAGGTGGTTAAGGTGAGGGAGTATAGTGGGTAGTGATGTGGGTTCAGGGGTGAAGGGTTCAGGTTTAATGGTGAATGGTGAGGGTGAAGGTTTAGGTTGTGGTTGGGTAGAAGCAGGGAAGGTCATCCATTTTACCCTTCTATACATCTCTTTCTTTTTCCCCAACCGGATGTCAGCTTTTATTTCATTGACAATCTGTTGGAGTGTCCTTTCAGACATAGGACCCACCTGCCTACCAGAGAAGCCATGAGCCCGAAAATAGTCCTTCATCCAGGCTTTCTCAGTAAGCTTCTTGGAGGTAGTGGCCCTAGCCTCTTCTTCTTTCTTCTTCTTCTCTCTGGCCTTTTCTTTTGCAGCCTTCTTCCTTTCTTTCTCCATTTGATCCTGGTCTTTGTTGTAGAGCCAGAGGATCGTATCATCGTTGTGTGGAGAGTGTTCTTGAAGATTAAAGCCTCTGGAGAGTAGGAAGTTTATCTTGTCTCTCCTCAGCTGCAATTCATCCTCCTTTTGTTTCTTTTCCTTTTCCTCTAAGGCCAACCTGGCTTCTTCTTCAAGTCTCAGCCTGGTTGCCTTCTCCAGTTCCACCAACTCCTCTAATGGTAGCAGAAGTGTTTCTTCATTGGCAGCTCCCATTTCAATGAGCTGGTCAATGATCTGCTCTCTTCTTTTATTGATGACAACCTCATGATTGGGAGCAGTTGCTTTTGTGCTGGCAGCTAGCAACTTCTCAGTCTGAAGTCTTCCTTTCTTCTTAAGTTCTTAATCTTCTCCTCTTCCTGAATCTCTTCCGCAGTCATCTTCCTTTTTCCTTTATCCTTTGAAGATCCTAACTATGGTAGTTCTTGGAGAGAGGTTTCTGATTGTGTGAGAGTCAGAGATGGTGTCTGAGATGGAGGTGCAATTGGAAAGTCCTCACTGCTTATTTCAGATGCCATTTCCAGGATAGCATCTTGATGATCAGTTCCTCGGACATTTTGAACAGTCCTTCCGCAGCTTCCATTTCAGCTTTAGAAGATTCAGCTTGTTCTTCTGAGCCTTTAACTTTAGCTTCGGAAGTTAAAGGAGATGCAGATTCTGTTCCAGCTGTTTCAGTTACTGGGCCATCAGTTCCCATTTCCCCTTCGAATTGAATCTTAGGTTCCATGAGGACCTTAGGTTGACCAACTTCTTCCACAGTGGTAGAAGGTGCAGTCAGCCTTTGAAGCTCTTCTGCTCCAAAGTAGATCATTACAGCATCATGGCTTCGCTGCTCAAAGGAAGATCTTAACAGAAACTTGTTGAAGAGTCTATAGAGATCATTGAGCATCTTTGGATCAATCTGAAGAGTGACTTGAGATGTTTCAGGCGCAGAGATGATGGGAGAGGAAGATGTTGAAATTGAAGGCTGGCTCTATGGTTCCTTATGTGTTTGTCTTTGAGCATTCTCCCCCTTTTTGGTAGCATCATCTTGAGAGCTAGATGAGCTGGAGGAGGAAGTCAGGGAGACTTGAATAGGTACATGCCTAACAGACCTCTCTGTCTGTTTCTCAGCTAGTTAAGCCTTGAGATTGTCAATCTCAAGTTGCTGAGTGGCAGATCTTTCCTCTAAAGTCCTAACCTGAGATTCCAGGTTTGAAACTTTAGAAAGAAGATCTTGAATGAGGAGTTTCATGCTTCCCTCATCTTCTTTCGAAGAATCATGGGGAGATGAGGTAACATACCTAGTATGTTCAGCCTCACCACCAGATGTGGTTTCTTGGCACACTGGTTTCCCATGCTCAATGATGTCTCTTTCAGAGTCATCAAAGGGCGCGGTTGCCGTAGATTCAGACTGAGAAATGTTTCCACTATCCACAAGGTACATTGAGGCACCTTATGTAGTGGCAGCTGAATCTACATGAGTCCCATCCATATCAGTGGGACTCACCTCAGTTGTTGTTGCTGATGGGGGCTAGAGATAAGAGATATCTCCAGGCTCTGTTGATCTTGGAGAGGGTGTTGTAGATCAACTTCATTGCCATGGAGGGATGTTATCTCTTCATCAGTTTTAAATAAAAGGTTAGTGAAAGATAGGATGGGTAAACCTACTGACCCGGGACTTTGGTCAATGTCTACAGGCATTAAGTCTCTGGTGGGGCTGTCCCTTGTTGGCTTCTCAGGGGAGTATAGAGACTCACCCTGAGGGCTTTCCGCTTGGGTTGTTGGCTCATGGGTCTGAGACTAAGGAGACTCAAGACCCAAATTGAGGTCAAAAGAGAAGGATGGAGAGACCTCTGACTGAGTGGGAGCCCATGTTTCCACTCTAGTCTTTTTGGATTGAACAGGAGGGGCTTGTTCAATTAGAGTAGATTGAACAAGGGTTCGTTTGGGGCATCTCTGATAAGTGATGGTGATGGGTGGAGAAGGTAGTGTTGGCATTGTGGGCGTAGTTGCTGGTGTGGGTTCATCACCTGTGGGGTGAATAGGGATGTCACCAGGAGCCGTTGGCTCAGTCATACCTGGAAGAAGTGTAGTATCTCTTCCTGTGAAGTTGGTGGACACTCTCTTCAAAGTCTTGAAGATGGTCGGCCTCATTTGAGGAGTAGTCAGAGCAGCTGCACAGACAAGTTTGCTCTGCTCCAGTTCGCAGTTGATTATGTGCTGGAGAAACTTGGGATACATGAAGAATGTGTCCTTTTGAAGATTTCCCATGAGGTTAGTCAGCACAAATCTTGAATAGTTGAAACGGAGGCGTTTTACCAACCCATGAACAAGGCACCCAAGTTCATATGGGATTTGATCCCATCCCCCAGATTTATTCGACAAGCAGTGAAGTACCACGTGTAGCAGGAACTTCCATTTGTACGAGAAGTTAAATTTGTAGACAGTTGGCCTGCTAACGTCTCCACCATATCCCATTTGGAGATAAGAATGTCCAAATCTGGTTTGGGGAATTCTATTGGAGCGCCCTCATCATGAAGCTCTAGATGCTCCCTGATGATCTATTCAGAAATGACCAACTCCTGGCCACAGATGCTCGATCGAATGACACGAACCGCATTTAGGGTTTCAATCTGACCATTTGCCTAGAATTTAGACATATGGTTTGAGTAAATTGGGGGGTTTACAGTCAGAGCGGTGTAATAAGAAGATTGGGTTAGAAAGGAGATGATATCTGAGAAGTCAACATCTCTTGATGAATCAAGAAGTGCGACTTGGTTGTGCTGAGGGTAGAAGCCCACTTGGAAAGGTGAATGGGGATGATTTGAGCTGGGTAAAGTTTAGTAGGAGAAATTTCTAGGGCTGTAAAATTTGCAAGTAAGAGAATGAAAGTGAATAGTCGAGATTATTTAAAAGATTGTGGAATGGCGGTAATGGGGTTAGGATAAGGTGATGTGATGGTTTAGTAGATGAAATGACAGTGGCTGTAAGTTTAAAAATCAGTTAAATAATCCAACATCATTAACAAAATCTTTGCTTTTTACAGTGTGGGGCCTAAGAATTTACATTACACAATGAAATCTCTCTTTCGAGTGTAAAACATTTCCGAAGGTAACTTGTCTTCCAAAGGCAATTCTTACTTCCGAAGCCAAAACTTTGCTTCTGAAGGTTAGAGTTGCTTTCGAATAGAGAATTTGTAAGTTTTGGAAGTAGATCTGATATGCAATCAATTGCTTCTTCCGAGACCAAAAGTTCTTCCGAGAAGAAAGTTATCCTTTGAGAAATTTTGCTTCGGAAGATATAAGAATGTCTTCCGAAGGTTAATTTCTTTTCGGCAGGAATTTACACTTAGAAAATTTCAGAGAGAATTTCTTGTAACAAGGCTTAAATTGTATTGACACAAGACTTACATATTAAAAAGGTTTTCAAAAGAGATCAGATTAATCAATGTTGATCATCCCAATAGCTGTTATGAGATACTTAAACCTTTGTTCATCAAAAGCTTTGGTATACAGATCAGCATATTGTTCATTTGAATCAACTTTGATTAACTTGATTAGATTTTTCTCATGAATGTCTCTAATGAAATGATACCTGATGTCAATGTGCTTAGTCTTGGAGTGCTTCACCGGATTTTCAGTAATGGAGATAGCACTGTTGTTGTCAATATGGATAGGAGTACTCATAAAGTTGAATCCATAGTCCAACATATGATTTTGAATCCATAGCAGTTGAGCACAGTAGCTAGCAGCAGCAATGTATTCAACTTCAGTAGTTGATGTAGAGACACAGGATTGCTTCTTGCATTGCCATGAGATGATCCTTCCACCAAGAAATTGACATCCTCCTGATGTTGATTTCTTGTCAATATTGCAGCCTCCATAGTCACTGTCAGAGTATCCATAAAGATTGAAATCCTTGTTTCTGGGATACTAGAGACCTAGTTTATGTGCTCCTTTGAGGTATCTGAGGATTCTCTTAACAGCAGCTAGGTGAGACACCTTAGGAGCAGCCTGATATCTTGCACAAACGCAAGTAGCAAACATGATATCAGGTCTACTGGCTGTAAGATACATCAGAGAACCAACAATTGCCCTATACTGATGTTGATCAGTATCCTCCCCCTCGAGGTCAGGACAAAGATTATGGTTTCCGGGTATGGGTGTCTTGGCAGGCTTACAATCCTTCATCTCAAATCTTTCTAAGATGTCAGAGACATATTTAGATTGATTAATGAAGAACCATTCCTTCAGTTGCTTTACCTGAATTCCAAGAAAAAAGTCCATTTTTCCCATGGAGCTCATCTCAAACTTCTTCTTCATAATGCTCTCAAAATCCTTGCACATTTGGTCATTTGAGGAACCAAATATGATGTCATCAACATAGACTTGTACGAGCAAAATGTCCTTTCCAGACTTTCTGATGAAGAGAGTCTTGTCAATGGTACCTCTAGTATAGCCATTCTTTAGAAGAAACTAAGACAGAGTCTTATACCATAGCCTGGGTGCTTGGTGCAACCCATATAGAGCTTTATCCAATTTGCACACATAGTTGGGGTGTTGTGGATCTTCAAATCCTGGAGGTTTGCATACATAGACTTCCCTATCTATATCCCCATATAAAAAAGCACACTTGACATCAAGTTGGTATACTGTGAAGTACTTGGATGCAGCATAAGCAAGGAAGATCCTAACTGCCTCAAGTCTTGCAACTGGTGCAAAGACACCAGTATAATCGATTCCTTCCTCTTGAGTGTATCCTTGAACCACAAGTCTTGCCTTATTCTTGATGATCAAGCCTTTATCATCTCTCTTGTTTCTGAAGACCCATTTGGTGCCTATAGGTACTTGAACAGATGGTAGCGGACATAGGTTCCATACCTTCTGTCCCTTGAATTGAAGCAGCTCCTCTTGCATCGATTCAATCCAGCTACTATCTTTCAAGGCATCTTCTACTTCTTGGGTTCCATCTAAGATAGAAAGCATGAGTACAAGCAGACATTCCCTTGATGAGTCTGTCCTCTTGTTCTCACGCCCTCAGAGACATTCCCTATGATGTTCTCAGTTGGATGAGTGTTGTGAATCCTAAGACGAGGAATCACTTCCAGTTGCAGAGATAGATCCAGGTTAGACATATTATGCTCAGGAACTAGAACACTTTGTCCAGCTGCTGTTTCAAATTCAATCAATGAGGACTGATTGAATGAATGAGAAACATCATCAATAGTTGGTTGTGAAGTAGTATTAACAGTTGCCTGTTCCTTCAAAATACTACCTCCTTCTTCCTGGTGTTGTAATGGATCACCCGATGAGTTTTGAGGCTCAATAGGTGACTCACTTGTTAAAGCTTCACTATTCCTTGATATAGTTAAACTATCAGATCTGTGAATAGCGGAAGCTTGATGTATTGCAGCACTTGGAGAATTTGGTCTAGGCCTGGGAAGCTCAAATAGTTGATCATTAGCAGCAGCATCAGCATCATTTTAAGCACCTATTCCAGCTGAAACATTCTCATAAGAGGGTTTAGAATAGTTTAGAAACAATTCTAAATCAAGGATGTGATCAGGTCCATTCCCCCTAACACAAGGAGTGTGCTCATTAACAACTATATTGGATGACTCCTCTTGTTGATTGATAGGATCAAATGAATAAATCTGTGATGATTGTAACAAAATTCAATGAAATTCACACAAAGTAATCAAATCAAAACAAGATATCAATAAAATTCAACTTTTCATTAATTCAAGCTAAGACAATTACATGTATGAAAGCATATTCGAATATCTTGTGTATTCCTTTCTATCTACCTGCAAATCTAAGCTATTTATACTGAAAACAAACAATAAAGGAACTAACAAATTACACAAATAGTCCCTATACTATTACAAACTATCAAAAGACAAATAAAGACAACATGTTAATCTTTCTTAGAGCACTTAACAATACTCCCCATAAGATTGACATGGTCTTCAGTCTTCAAACTCTTCAAGCTTTGACTGCTAACTTTATCTTCAATTCTATCTTCAGCCTTGACTTCATCATTCAAAGTAATCTGATGGTTCTTCTTTGACTTTGAACATTGGCTTCTGTTTGTACATATCTAATTCTTTCAAAGCTTTTGATATTGCAGACTTGAATTTACTTGCAAGAATGCCTTGTTCGGGTTTAGCTTCATTTGTTTTAATCTCCATCTTATCCATTCTTTCCAATGTATCTTTTGAAAGACATGAAATATCAATATTAGCATATAACTCAATAGGCTTGTTACTTTCCTTTGAGTACACTTCTAATACCCCTTTCCTTGATATTCTCATGAATTCAACATCTTTAATATCTTTCTTGACAATGTTGGCATACGCAAGAGCTTTTCTCAAAGATATTCTTTCCATGGCAGCATTCATCACATTGATAATAGAAATGAAATATTTCTTGTCTTGCTCAGCCACTTCAGGAGATACTTTCTCAAATTTTTGAACTGACAAAAATGAAATATAACTTGGATGTAACAGTTTTAGTTCAAAAACTCCAAATAAAGTAATCATGTCCTCATCCTCTTTCTAGATTTCGGACTAACTTCAGCTCAAATGTCTCAGTGTTATAAAACCATCTGAGAATTGGCTTTGAGTTTTGATTACCTTCAATTACTTTCAGTCCAGGAGTTGTAACTTTTTCAAAATATTTATCACAAAATTCTATCAAAGAATGTTCTTCTTCTGATTGGACTCCCTTAAGCTTCTTGTTTTTCTTCAGAGTAACAAAATACTCTTTATCCTCTTGATCACATCTTGTGTTAAGAAAATTACTTGATCTATCCAATCCTCTTCTTAATAATTCTACAAAACTTCCCATGCTTTGAATCAGAAGGATTGATCAGAGGTGATCTATTCAGCTCTTTTAAATTGCATAGGAAGTTTTATGATACTAGAGTAAAAATGATAAACATCACATATAGCATTTACTCTCTTTATCAAAAATGCATCAAACACTTCATCATACTTCCATGCAATGATCTTTACTTGGTTGGTAAAATCTAGGGCAATCATAGCATTCAACAGTTCAGCAACTGATTGTCCTTTTTGCAGTATGTTTCTTACCAAGTCTCTGATTGTTCTTGAACTATCAAGAATATGCCTTTGTTCAGTTGATGCTTTATAAGTTTGTCTTTCTGGATCATCAAACATTTTTATCAATTCTTTCAATGAGCATGAGCATCATCAAATCTTGACATTTTTTTATCTCCTGAGGCTTCAACATTCTTGTTCTTTTTGTTATTTCAAGATACTGAAGGTTATCTGTATCAAGCACTATCATTTCTTCATTTGTTTCTCATTTCTTGAAAGCTTCTGACAAGATTTCTCAGAGATACAGATTGTAATCTCTTCAGCTTCCTCCAAGGATAATTTCTAGCTTGCAACCATGATCTAAGAGCGGGAATACTCATATCATCTGGGTCAGGATGGTGCAACTCAGAACTAGATAGTTCTTCTACATTTATTACTTCTTTTGATCTTATCCATTCACCATGCTCTACAACTATCTCATTTGGATCTATTGAAGCAACTGACTCTGCATAGATACATTCTCGTATTCATCATTAATCTGAGAAACAGTCAGTCCATCCAAATATACTCGATTGTATTTCATATTCACAAGATAATTATATTTTTCTTCAAATTCTTGTGGTACTTCATCTTGTACTTGAGTATGTTCTTTTGAAGAGAGATGACACAAATTAGCTTCATCAATATCTTCATTATCTAGAACTTCATCATACCAATCATCATTGTATATTTCTTCAATATCATCTAAAGCATCAATCTGTTCTTGAACATTTTGCTCTTTAATGGATTCTTCAGTTCTTTAAGCTTAGAAGAGGATTCAGTTTGACCAATATCTTTAATTCATTCACTTTCCTTTTGCCTTTTCTTTGCTCAATAGTTTCTTCATCCTACATCTCAGTACTGATCACATGTACTGGTGATATAGATTCTCTGTGCTTCTCTTTCCTTTAGCAATTCAGCTTTGAGATTTTCATTTTCTTCAGATAATTTCTTGAATTTCTCTTCAAGACTATCATAATCTTTAATCATTACTTCAAAGTTCTTGATCACGTCTTCTTTATCTTTAGCAAAACTAATAATCTTTTCATCTTTTATTACATTTCTTGAGACACTTTAAATTTTCATCTTTGAGCTTTTGAATTTCTTTCTCACAAGATCTGATTATCTCTTTTATTCTTTCATTTTCCACTTTCAACTCTTCAAACTCTTTTTCTTTGCATAAATTTTCTTCTTTAAATTTTTCAATCTCATCAATGTCAACTATTTCCTCTGTTTGTATAGACACATTGTGTGACATACTAATAGGGATTTCTTCTTCTCCTTCATTCGTATCAATTTCAAATACTAGATTGAATAAAGTATCATTTATAAAGTCAGACTCAAATGTTTGATTTTGAGAATTTCTTTCTTGTACATCTTCCTCAACATTTTCTTCAATCATAGGTTGTGTCTCATTTGTAGTATCTTCTGCATTTCTTTCTTCATTTCTTCTTGATTTGCCTCAGTGGCATCATCATTACCATCATCATCATCATCACTTTCTTCACTTCATGAAATTTCAGACACATCATCATCACTTTCATCAACTTCTATATCTTCAATCAGATCATTTGAATCTATTGGTTCTTCTTCAGTTAGATGGAAGTGTGGCTGAGTAATATCAACTTCATCCATTGATACATTCCTGATATAATCAAAAAATGGAATATTTTAAGCACCAGTGATCATTGCCAGTCTTTTGTAAACAATCTCTGACATGTGCTCTAACTGAATCTTTTCACCAATAACTTCTTCAACATACAGATCTGGATTTGCATCATTAATAAGAAGTTGAAGAAATCTTGGGTACATCAAATACTTATGCCTTACTCCTCTTTCAGATTAAAAATGAATCCATCATTATCCACTTAGCCATATTAAATCTTCTGTTTTGTGGATAAGGCTATAATTGAGATGCAATGTCTACAGGGAATGAATCCCAACCTGCACTTCTTTTTGACATGCAATGTTGAAAGATATAGCATAAAAGCTCCAATGCTTAAATACACGAGCTCTGAAAAATTGCTTCTTAGGGAAATGATCTGGATGACCCATCTGTATAAAAACTTCTCTACATTCATTAAATGTATATTCTGATAAATCTTAAGGATCATTATCACCCAGTCTTAGAGCTTGTCTAATTGCTTCTTCAGAAACTTCAAGCATTCTTTCTGATGTGATGAAGGCTCTTAAAACTTTGTTTCCTTGATCATCTCTTTCAACTTGAGCAGTTCTCCAGAATTTTTTAATCATTCTTCCATTTATCATGGGCCTTGCACACATGGCATACACATATTTTGTTCTGAGTAAAAATCTAAATATCTTCATATCCAGTAGCTTCTCTGTTTTCATCATCTAAAAAGCAGCTAAATTATGTTTTGGCTCAAATTTTAATTCCGCCGTCTGCAAAACAAAAAAAATATTATGAGAACATTGAATATTGATTAATGAAATTTATTTCTACATATGACTTTTGATTTTGACCTTTGAATTTGACCTTTTTTTATTTTTACTTTTGAATTAAGATTTCAAATTGTAGAATATTAATCTTTATTCACTTTAAATTTATTATTTAACATTTCAATTTTGATTTAATTTTAATTTATTTATTTTTGTTCAAAAAATGACTGTTGTTCATCTTCTTCTTCTTCGACTATGTAGAATCGACTAAGTTCATCATCAAAAAAAATTCATTTTAAGATCAAAACAATACATCAACAGACTCGAAAATGTGTTCTTATCAATAATCCAATATCAATTTTTGATATGATACTCATTTGATCAGATTAAACTTGGATTATATTAGCTCGAATGCCCAAATAGCATTCAACCGTCTATGACAAAACACTGATTTAACCCAAAATTTATATATTTGAATCACAAACTTACATTATATATTCAAATACAATGTATACTCAAAGGATTTGATTCGATTTCTCATGAAATATGGATGTATGATGCTCTACAGTCGCAGTTCGAGGGTTTTGTTATGATATTTTGAAGTGTAAATGAGAAATACGCATAAGTGTTCAATATATATAAGTGAAATTTTAGGGTACAATCCTGTTCGGACGTATGGTCCCTGTTTGGGCGTATGATCCCTGTTCGGACGTATGGTCCCTGTTTGGGCGTATGAAAACTAGAATTCACTTATTTTGTTAGACGCATGAGCACTGTTGTGTGTTTTAAGTCGAGACGCATGACAACGTTCAAACGCATAAGCACTGTTTAGGCGCTTTTGCACTGTTTAGTCGCATGGACTTTGTGAAAGTCTAACACTTGAAATTTTGAAACTATTTAGACGTATGAGACATGACAAACGTCTAACACAGAAACACTATTTAGACGCATGGAATTATCACAAACGCCCAACACTTGAAATTTTCAGATGTATTACAACTGTTTAGACGCATGGAAAACGTCAAACACTTGTATAATCCTGAAATTTTCATCATGCTCCTATTGAGGCGCATGTGCACTGTTTATGTGCATGAGTTGACTTTCATGATTTAAACACTTGTGATTTCCAATTTCTTCACTTGCACACTTTTTACCATTTAGATCCCCAAATTTTGAACTTTTTGCATATTGCACTTTCAATTTATAAAATTTTATTTTCTATTTTTTTAAATTTCTTTTGTCCCTTCATTTTAGTCTCAACATAAAATCAAAATCATCTGATTTTCAACTTAAAAATCATTTATTTGCAAAGATTATGTAGATTCATATTTTAATTTTCAAACACATTCTATTTTCAGTTTACACAAATACTTTGAACATAAAGCATAATCCTTTCAATTCAACATTTCAATTTTGATTATGATTATTGAATATTTTCTAAGAACAAGTCTTTCAGTTATTACTCCCCCTAAACTTTTAAGTTTGAAAAACTTATAAGTTTCTTATGAAAGAGAATAAGATCACACAGCACATTGAGACATTGCCTTCACACACAAAACATGCATAAAAGAAAAATGAAAATAGAATCAAAATCTAATATTAAGCATAGAATAATTGTCTGCAGATAGATCATATTAATGAAGATCAGCACAGTAAATTAAAATAAATGTGGAGAGTCATAGATAATGAATAAATCCTGATCAAGTGTGTTCCAGGTCAATGATATCACAGCAAAGGAGAGACAAGATCTAAGGATAGACAATGAGTGTTTTTGACACAATTATCAACTTACTTACTTTTCAATTCTTGGATTGATTAGTGTTGATTTAGATATGACATGATGTAAAGCATACAGAGACTAAGAGAGCGCAACTATCGTCATGAAATGTAAGGAAGAACACATGCTCAACTTATTACCTGAAACATAGATATCACCAGAGTTCATGTTACTTAGTTTATAGAGGATGATCATGGATGACCATTTGATCAGCTTTGACTATTCATTTGAATAGGTTGTGCACATTGGCATCTCTTTGCATCAAAAAGAGAATCCAGGTCCGTAATGACTTACAACAGATGATATCTCAGTACTTCAGGTCTATGATGACTCATAACAGAGAAGTGAAATGATGCTTTGTAACAGATCTCATGATTTCACATAGTTTCAACAAGTGTGAGAGATGTATCTTAACAAACATTCATTCTAATAAGCTAAAACAACTCAAAAGTACTCAGATGAATACACACAAGCATGTATGTTTAGTTTGATCACAAGAATTTACTTTTTCAGCATAATAGTCAGATATTGTCTACACATCATATCTGATCATGTCTAGACTTTAATAATGTGTGAAGTATGCAACTGATCTCACTAATGTACTATCATTTCTCACATGTTGCAAAACATAATCCTTTCTAAAAAAATCTATTTTTGTATTTTTGATATATATTTTTGTATTTGATTTTTCTATGAAAAACATAAAATCACACACACACAAAAAATATAAACAGGCAATTAACAATAAGAGTATCACTTATTATGATCTTTTGATTTAGGGAGATCACATATGATTTATAAGACCAATTGATTCTACTAAATACTCAAACCGTCCTGGTAGGAAGGCTTTAGTAAATAGATCTGCTAATTGTTTTTCTGTTGCAATTTGAATGCATATTATTAATCCTTTTTTCAGAGTTATCTCTAAGAAAATGATATCGAATTTCGATATGTTTTGTTATTGAATGTTGAACAGGATTAGCTGTTATGAACATAGCAGCTGTGTTATCAATGTAAATTGATGTTTTAAGAAAGTTGAATCCATAATCCAGTAATTGATTTTGCAACCAAAGGATTTGACAACATCCTGCTGATGCAGCAATGTACTCAGCTTCTGCAGTTGAAACAGAGACATTTAATTGTTTCTTACATTGCCATGAGACTAATCTGGGACCAAGAAATTAACACCCACCCGAAGTAGATTTTCTATCTTGACAGCATCCACCATAATCACTATCTGTATATCCATATAGTTCAAAGTTTCCCTCGTAAGGATACCAAAGCCCTAAGCTGGTTTACCTTTGAGATACCTGAATATCTTTTGACAGCAATTAAGTGAGATTCTTTCGGGTCTGATTGATACCTGGCACATACACAAAAACATACATAATGTCTGGTCTAGATGCAGTAAGATACATCAAAGATCCAATCATTGATCTGTATAATGTTTGGTCAATAGATTTTCCTTTTGGATCAGGTTCAATCTTGGTGTTAACATCTGCTGGAGTTCGTATGGACTGACAGTCTTGCAACTTAAATTTCTTTAAGAGCTTGTCAACAAACTTTTCTTGATTGATAAAGATTCCATCTGTAGTTTGTTGACTTGAAGTCCAAGAAAGAAGTTAATCTCTCCCATAGAACTCATTTGGAATCGAGATTTCATGATTTCTTCAAATTCATTGCATAATTTTGGACAGGTAGAACCAATATGATGTCATCAACATACACTTGTACACATAAAAGATCATTATTATCCTTCTTTATGAATAAAGTTGGATCAATTTTCCCTCGTGTGTATCCATGTTGGATTAAGTGTTGTGATAACGTCTCATACCAAATTCTAGGGGCTTGATGAAGTCCATATAAAGCTTTACTCAGTTTATATACTCGATGTGGAAATTGTGCATCCTCAAAGCCTGGAGGTTGCTTCACAAACACATCATCAGTGATTGGACCATATAGAAATGCACCTTTACATCCATTTGATACACCTTGAATTTCATGAATGAAGCATAAGCCAGAAAAACTCGAATTGATTCAAGTCTTGCAACTGGTGCAAACACTTCATCATAATCTATACCTTCTTCCTGTGTGTATCCTTGTGCAACAAGTCTCGCATTATTCCTTATTACAACACCACGATCATCAGTCTTATTTCTAAATAACCATTTCGTGCCAATTGCATTTTCTCCTTCAGGTAGATCCACCAAATTCCACACTTCTTGTTTATGGAATTGAAGTAATTCTTCTTGCATGGCTTCTATCCAACCATTGTCCTTTAATGCTTCGGTAACATTTTTAGGAACAATTTGAGAAAGAAAACAAGAGTATAAGCATACATTTGCTTGTTCTGATTTACTCCTTGTTGTTCTCTCATTCAATGAACCAATAATCTGAGAAATGGATGTTTCTTGTGAATGCGAGATGTAGTAATCTCATCACTTTGAACATTACATCCAGATTTGTTTGATTCAAGTTGGAAAACTCATGTATCAAAGTAGAAGAATGTGGATTGAAGTTTGGAACTTGAGTAGGTGAATTGACGAAGTAATCAAAGTTACCTGTATCAACTACATCACCTAAAATGGATGATGTTCCAGACTCAGGTATCACAAACTCATTACCATCATTAGGAATATTTTGTGATTCTCCTGATTAATTGACTTGAATGATCTGAAACTGTAGTTCATGGTTTTGTATTATTGAATCCTTGACAAATGACAAAAATGGGTAGTCTGAGCTTGAATCATCTGGGTCATCAGAATGAATCTTCACTGAAAGATTCAAGATCTCCTCTTGAGTTCTTTTATCTGTAGAATTAAGACAATTTGGTTGATCAAACAAATTAGATTGAAAAGAGTTTGATAATGAATCTAATCAAATAAACATGCAGGACCATTTGAAACTGATGGAAAAGAATTTTCCAGAAATTTAACATTGAATGTTTCAAGAATTACATTTGTCCTAGAGTTGTAGACTCGATAGGCTTTTGAAACCGATGAATATCCAACGAAAAATCCATTATCAGATTTTGCTTCAAATTTTCCTAATTGATCACTTGAATTAAGAATCATAACAGACAACCAAATGATTTTAAAAAGTTTATGTTTGGTTTTCTGCCAAACATTAACTCATATGGAGTTTTCAGTTTATCTTTGACGATTAAGATTCGATTCTGAAGAAACGCGTAGTAGATATTGCTTCATCCCAAAAAGTGATAGGGATTTTTGCATCAGCTAACATAGAACGAGCAGCTTCAATCAGTGTTCTATTCTTCCTTTCAACAACTCCATTTTGTTGAGGAGTTCTGGGAGCACTGAACTGATGAGCTATCCTTTCTGTGCACAAAACATTTCAATGTTAGCATTTTTGAATTCAGTTCCATTATCACTTCTTATTATTTTCACTTTGTTTTCTAATTGATTTTCAACTTTAATGATAAATTCATTAGTAATTCAGCTGTTTTGGATTTGGCATAAAGAAAGAAAACCCATGAAAATCTTGTGAAGTCATCAATGATAACTAAACAATATGATTTTCGTCCAATACTCTGATGTTTGTTGGTCAAAAAAGGTCCATATGTAACATCTGGAGAGGTTTGGATGTTGAGTTATAGGCTTGGACTTATAAGATGCTCTGTGTTGCTTTCCCTTCAAACATGTTGAGCAGTGATCATTTGTTGCAAACTTCTTAGATGGTAGTCCAATTACATGATTTCCTGCTACAAGCTTGTTAATGTTCTTGAAGTTTGAATGACCGAGACGTCTATGCCATAGCTGGCTTTCATCATTTGATGCCTTTGCAATTAGGCATGTTGTTTCAGTTGAAGGATCAACTTGAGACATATCCAATTTGTATACATCTCTGTCTCTCTCAGCTGTAACAATCACCCAATCTTTGCTTATCTTGAAACCTGGCTTCAAAACATAACAGAATGAATCATCAAACAGAACAGAATAGGATTTGTCACATATTTGAGATACGCTTAAAAGATTAAAGTTCAACTGTGAACAAAAGTTGACTTTATCAAAGCTTATTATCCCATTGGATACTGTTCCTTCACTGGTTATTTTTCCTCCAGCATCACCACCAAAGGCGACGTGAGTTCCATCTTTTGACTTAAAGTCTTGTAACAAGGCAGTATTGCCTGTCATGTGCCGACTACACCCACTATCCACATACCATGTATTGATTGGTCTTTTTGGGCGTACCTGCACTACAAGAAAGTTAAGTTGAAATATCTACCAAGCCGAAATGGTCTTGGGCTTTCCAAATTTATCAACAATTGTAAATTGTTTATAATGGAGATTTTTCAAATCAGGTTTATTTTTGATGAATTTACCAATTTTATTCTGAAAATTATTTGATTTATTTTTGTGAACATTCATACCATTTGATTGATCATCTTTTGAAATGTATTGATGACTAACAATTTTATTATTCAGCCTTACAAGTCTTGGTATGAAGTGTTCTTGCATGTTATGTTTTGAGCTCATATAATTGTTCTTAGGAAAAGATCTCAAACCTACATTAGGTTGATTAATGTCTCTTTGAAATCCATTAGTTTGATTTCTCAAATACTGTGGATTAGCAAATCCTTTGCTCATGTTTGGTTTTACAAAGTTTCTAGTGGGAGATCTATTTCTAAAGTAACAATTTGCAGTGTTGTGAGTCTTTTCATCACAATAAGTGCAATATTTGTTATAATAGCAATCTGCTGTTGAATGTTTTCTCATGTCACATATGTGACAGTACTTGTTGAAGTAGCACTCAGCAGTATTGTGATTTTTCATATAACAAATTTCACAGTACTTTTGTGGAGTTAAAAACAACTTTTTGTTAACTTTTGACAATGACATAATGTTTGATTTTGGTATCATATAGTTAACGTTGTCTTTCATTTTTCACAGTTTGATTTTGTGTCAGATTATTGTTCATTTGTTTAACATGAACTTCCTTCTTGAATTATTAGAGACAACCTTTTTGTTACAGTGGAAGTCTTTGAATCTGAACTAGATTTCAAATCAGAGTTTGATTTGTTCTAATATTTGCTTTATTATTGGAAGACAATTCATATTTAACATACCTGCTCACACAAATTTAATTGATTTTAGTTTTGATGTTTGGTTTGTTGCTTTAATCAAATTTTCTGAACTTTTGTTTTGTTCAGATGTTGCTTTTGCAGATTTCTTCTTCTTCTTTGATTTTTTGATTTAGAAGAACTTGGTTTATGTTTAGATTGAACATCATGAGAAGAAGATTCTTTTCTGATTGTAATTGTTTCATATTGATGGTGTTTGAATCTTCTGATGTTCCTATCTGTTGTTTATCCTTGTTTTGAACTCTGACTTCTTCTATTACATTATGAATTTGATCAGAAGATATATTTTGTTTTGGTTGTTTTGGTTCATATGATTTTATTCTGATTGGATGACCATTTTTTATTTTTTCTTCATCTTTTTCAACAAACACTTGAACATTTTCTTTTTCTTCTTTTGCATTCTGTTTTTGATCTGGAAGACTTTAAGCTTTGCTTTATTTTCAGGTGAATGATCATCAGTATTGAAGTTCTCTGGTAGTGTGTTTGTGATAGATTCAGGCATAGGTTCGTCAGTGAAACCTAATCCTGCCTTTTGTTTATCTTTTCTTTCACTAATTAGTTTTTCTACTATCATTTTTGAACACTTTACTTTTGCCAGAACAACTTGAGTAGCAGCATGTGCTATTTTCTCTTGTTCAAGATTCTTAGTCATCTCTTCTAATTGTTTTGTAACAATTTCTAAATCTTTGAGTGTTTTGTTCCATGAATTTTGAAGAGAGATAATCTTTTGATTTGCAGTTGATGATCAAATTTAAGTTGGTTATGCATAGATTCCTCTTGTTTTAGCTTTTCACACATTTGAATGAATAGTTTCTGTTGTTCAACATGTTCAAAGCATGATTTGGTGCAAAGCTTTTCTCTTACTTCTGATGGTATTTCAGGAACTTTTGGAACTGTGGTTCATGTTGAATTAGAAGAGTTAACCTTTGGTTGATCAGACTTGTTAGGACCTAGTATTTGATCAAAATACCTAGAGATTAACGTTAAACCAAATCAAATAGTGCGGAATCCTATTTGATTGACGATCCAATCAGTGAAAACACACAAAGAATCAATGAAGGATTGAAACTACGTTAGAAATCGATAGGAATCGATCTAATGTGTTCTATGAACTTGGAGAACGAATTGGAAGGTTTCTGGATGGCTAGGGTACGTCTGGAATCGTAATTGATCGAGAGTTTTGTTTTTCACGAATTGAGTTGTATTTATAGGTTGGTACTATCCAATCGTGCGACTGAACCATTAGTCTGGTTCAGTCGTGCGATTGAACCATGCGGTTGATTCATTCGTACGACTGAGTGTTCAGTCATGCGACTGAGCCAATCTTATGTTACAATCGTACGACTGATCCAGTCTCCTGGTTCAGTCGTGCGACTGAGTCAATCGTGTGAAGTTATTCATGCGTATGGTTTATTCGCATGAGCCATTTGCATGAGAACTTTATTATGTTAAGTTTGAATGTATTGTGTATTAATTAATAAACATTATGTGTAATCATTCAAGCAATCACTAACCTAATTAACCAATTCAATGTCGACACATTAATGAAACATTAAACATTATAACTAACAAACTATCAATATCATTTCATTAATCATACCAAACAAGATCTATTATATCACATATCATTATCTAGGGACATACATGTATCAACAAGACTGAACCATTAGAGCTACTTCCTCTGTATCCTCTTTAGGATCAGACTTGTCACTCCAATCATAGTTATCTTCCTCTTTATCACTTTCCACTTTTGGTCATTGTTTTCTGACCAATCTTCTTCTTGAATTTCTGCAATAAGAGATAAACTTGATGTTAATTCATTTGTAAATTGATCTGCATATGCATTCCAATCATATCCATCTTTTATGCTGACTACTAGTGCTTTCTTTGTTTCATCAGATGATTTGGTTTCATCTTTAAGTTCTGGCATAGGAAGACTTTGATAAGGCTTTTGAAAAGTCTTCTGAGCTTGTTGAAACCTTTGATTATTTGAGCTTGTTTGAGCACTTCCTCCATTATTCCTTGAAGCTTTGCATTCTCTTAAGAAGTGTCCATAACTGTTGCAGTTGAAACATCTAGCTTTTGACTTGTCAAATCCAATAGTCTTGTTTGCACTAGGCTTGTATTTCTTGTTGACATAAGAATGTTTTTGAGTCCTGTAGGCAATCATCACCATCTGCCAGTTCAGGTCCATCTCTTCAACATCTTCAGGATCCATCTCAAATAAATCCTGCAAAACAAAATCTAGTTGAGTTAAATGGCTACCTTGATATGCTTGAAAGCTGGCCATAAAAGCATTAAATGCAGTTTTGTACTCTTCATCCTCTAATAGGATGTTAATCCTGCTCCAACAAACAGATCTCCTTCTTCTTCAGGACTTTTCTCATTCTTTGCCATGAATGCATTTTCTATGGTGGTTGCAGGAGAAGCAACAAACTGATATTGAGACATTGATGCTATTCTATCATTGTTCCTTGAGCTTTCATCAATCTCCACTGATTCTATTTTTGCAATAAGAAGATCTAGATCCATTGGAAACTTCTCATATGCTTTAGTAGAGTTACAGTTTGTTTCCATGATGATGGTTAAGCATTGAGTAGTCTGGGATTTAAATCTTCAAGATCAGGTTTGATACCAGTTGTTGACATCTCAGTTATGAGTTGAACAAATCTGTTCATCATCTGATTTATTATCTCTCCAGACAAATGTTGAAACAATTCTAATTGTCTTTTCAGCTTTTATTTCTTTAGATTTTGAATCTCCTTACCTCCTTCACAAATGATCTTCAATGCTTTATATAGTGTATATCCAGTTTGATATGCATCAAGCCTTGTAAGAACTTCCAAAGGTAGTCCTTTACACATCAATGAATAGGCTTTAATATAATTCTTAACTCTTTTCAGATCATCTCCTTGAAGATCATCTTCTGGATAAGGTTCTGGAGAATGTTTAGTATACACAAATCCTCTGTCTGGTCCATCAGTTGTTATAGGAATGTATGGTCCTTTTTCTATAGATTTCCAGAGATCAGTGTCAATGGAATTAAAGTGTTGTTTTAGTCTAAGAGACCAATTTTTAAAATCCGCTCTATTTTTAAGTTTTGGAACTCTATTTTCAAAATCTTCTGATTTTACCATTCTTATATTTTTGTTCTTTTCTTATATTTTGAATTTTTCTATTAAAAATTGAAAAAGTTTTCAAAGAATTTTCTTAAAAAAAATTCGAAGTATCAAGGTTAAAACGTCTAAACAGTATTCAAACGCCTCAGCAATTGATGCGTCTAAATTGAGAAACGTCTAAGGGAATGCCTTAGAAAATTTTCCAAAACGTCTAAATATTAATGCGTCTGGAAGGTTTAAAAGCGTCTAAACAGTTATCAAACGCCTGAATAGTTGTCAAAGCCTAAACAGTTGTCAAGCGTCTAAACAGTTATCAACTCACAAAGGTGATACGTCTGAGATTCTTCTCTTCAACAGTACTCAAACGACTGACTAAGAATGTCTACACAGTGTTAATGCCTCTAACACTTAGACAAATTCAGTCAATCTCAGCTCATGCGACACATTCATCATCTTCAAATGAATGTAACAAACTCAAATCTTCTGAATTCTTCAAATGTTGATGAATTCGATTGAAACTTTTCAATTAGACGAGTTTTATGC
Source organism: Flaveria trinervia (assembly GCA_025506515.1). Taxonomy (NCBI): domain Eukaryota; kingdom Viridiplantae; phylum Streptophyta; class Magnoliopsida; order Asterales; family Asteraceae; genus Flaveria; species Flaveria trinervia. Next base: position 40,857,513 of record CM046441.1, read on the forward strand.
CGATAACATTCTTCTTAATATCAATTTCTTCAATTTCAACAACAAATTCCTCAATTTTGAGAATTTCAGTTCGAAACTTCAAACCTTTTTCGAACAACAAATTCAACCAATTGACTTGAATTTGATGAATAGATCTGCTAATTGTGATTCAAATCATGTTTCTAATGATGAAACACAACTGAAATTCACAAATTTTCAATTGAATTGTATCTCAATCACAGATTCAGTGAGATTTTTAGGTTTTCAAGTTCGATGAACTTAAAAAGAAAATCAATCACTAACAGCTCACCAACAGCTCTGATACCATTTGATAGGATCAAATGAATAAATCTGCTGATTTGTAACACAATTCAATGAAATTCACACAAAGTAATCAAATCAAAACAAGATATCAATAAAATTCAAGTTTTCATTAATATCAAGCTAAGACAATTACAAGTATGAAAGCAGATTCGAATATCTTGTGTATTCCTTTCTATCTACCTGCAAATCTAAGCTATTTATACTGAAAAAAAACAATAAAGGAACTAACAAATTACACAAATAGTCCCTATACTATTACAAACTATTAAAAGACAAATAAAGACAACATGTTAATCTTTCTTAGGGCACTTAACATTGATTCTTAATGTTGTATACTCTGTAAGCTTTGGAGCTAGAAGAGTATCCAACAAAGATAGCGTCATCCAACTTTTCAGCAAATTTTGCTAAATTGTCCTTTGTGTTAAGTATGGTACACCTGCTGCCAAAGGACCTTAGAAAGCCAATGATAGTGGCTTCTTGTTCCATAGCTCATAAGGGGTTTTTCCATGGGGCTTAACTACAAAACTCTATTCTGTACATAGCATGTAGTGTTGACTGCCTCTACCCAGAATGTTAGAGGTAGCTTTGAATCAGCTAACATAGTTCGAGCAGCCTCAATAAGTGTCATGTTCCTCCTCTCAGCAAAACCGTTTTGTTAAGGAGTTCTGAGAGCACTATATTGTCTGGCAATCTTTGTTGAGTTACAGAATGAGTCAAGAACGAAGTTCTTAAACTCAGTCCCTTGATCACACCTAATTATTTTAACCTTGTGATCAATTTGATTTTCTATTTTAAGAATAAAAGATTTTAATGTTTCAACAATTTCATCTTTAGTTCTTAAAAAGAATACCCATGTGAATCTTGTAAAATCATCAACTATCACAAGGAAATATGATTTCCTTCCAATGCTCATTATGCTTGTGGGACCAAAAAGATCCATGTGTAATAAGTGCAATGGAGTAGTGATAGAGCTAACACATTTGGATTTATGAGACGTCCTGTGTTGTTTCCCTTTCAGGCATGCAACACAGTTGTCTTTGTAGAAAAACTCCTTTTTAGGCAAACCATGTACCAAGTTATTTTTATCCAATTTATTCATTGTCTTAAAATTTACATGGCACATACGTTTATGCCACAGTGTTGACTCATCACTATCAGCTTGGAAAGAAAGCATGATACCTCACCCATTGGGAAGCATTTTTCATATCAAGCTTGTACATATCCCCTTTCCTGGGAGATCTAAGAAGCACCAAATCCGGAGGAATTGTCATCCCTGGTTTGAGGACAATGCACTCATGTTCTGTGAAAAGCATTTGGCGCTTTTATCATAGAATTGAGAAACACTTAACAGGTTGTGTTCAAGCTGTATGACAAAGTTAACTTTGTCAACTGTTAACTTACCATTGGATATACTCCCTCTGCCAGAAATATATCCTCCGGCCTCACCTCCAAACTAGACAGGACCTCCATCATAATGTTAAAATTGTTGAAGGAGAGATGTGTTCCCTGTCATGTGCCTGGAGCATCCACTATCTACAATCCAAATGTTGCTATTCTTGTCATATGGATGTCCCTGCACATAAGATGAGATTTCAGTTTTGTTTGGAAACCCAAGCTTTATTGGTCTTGGGTTCTTCCAAAGATAATGACATGAGTGAACCAAATGATATGCATGGGGGTTCAACAGAGGTATTTGAAGAAGAGGTTTGGGCTGCAGCATCTTCCTTGATCTTCCAGTCCACCCTTGGGTGATCTTGGAGGATGAGCTTGTTGAAGCTTTTACAGCATGGTCTTCTTCCGAAGCTTCTTTCTTTTCGAAAGAAGTCCTCACCACATTTTATTCCGAAGCAGTCTTCTTCTCGGATGGTTTCAATGGACCTTTCTTGTTCTTCCGAACCTTAGTAGCTTTTGCTTCCGAAGCCATTTTCCCTTCGGAAGAAGGAGTTTCTTCTGAAAGAAACTTGGCTTTGGAACTAGCTTTCCCTTCTTCAACTCTTGAACCGTATGGAAGGGTCCAAATGTGAAACCTTCCCTGACTCCTTCTTTTCTAACATTATTTGCATAATGTGTGCATGCAGGATTGTAGTAACAATCTTTTTCCATGTGATTTTGCAGGCCACACATGATGCATGCAATGTTAGTCTTTTGGGAAAGTGAGGGTTGCTGTTTCTTGGTTATCTTTTCTTCGCGAGCAACTCTTCCCTTTAACTTTTGATCCTTTGGTAGGACGGGAATGCTGGTATACATTACTTTCCTAAATCAGAGGTACCTAACTCTTGGAATCTAGCTGAGACAAAGACACCCTTCTGTTCGGGGTCAATCTTCAGTTTGGATTCAGCCACTTTCTTAGCAGTTCTCCTAGCAGCTTTAGCTCTGCTTCTTCTGGCTTTGGTGGTTAGGATTTCCATATGTAATCCTGATAGAGTTTAACTTTAGCTATACAGGCTGGAGTGCAGAGATCTTCATATACCTGCGCATCATCTGTTCCGGCCATGAGAGCTTGAGCAGGAGTCACATCCTGTACCATGAAGCTCCAGTTAACTTTTTAAGCCATTGCAGCCGTCTCAGTTGACTTCTCAATGGGCTTTGAGGTTGAGGGATGTTTGGAGGCCTGTGGGGTTCCCGGATTGGTCTTGGGAGCCTTGCATTCCCTTGCAAAATGACCCAGTTGGTTATAGTTGTAACACTTTGCCCTGGTCTTGTCAAACCCGAACTTGCTGGTAGTTGGGTTCTGAGTGAAGTGCCTTCTAGTTCTCTTAAAGAACTTCTTTGCTCTGTAAGTTAAAAGAGCCATTTGCTGGACAATGTCCATGTACTCTACATCATCTGGGCTGAAGCACTCAAGATCATCAAAGCAGTATTGAAAATCTCCTTAGTGTCCACCTCCTGAGACAAAGGCACAACTTTCCTGGAAGGAGTTGTGTTGAGCCTGTTGAGACCTTGGAGTCTCAGGATAAGTGATGTAGGGAACAGGTGAGCAGGATGGTTGCTGATAAGTCAGGAAGTGCTGAGGTTGAGGGGTTAATGAGCCTTCAGCAACCATTAAAGCGTTGCTAGCAGGAAGACTCATAGATCTGCTTGTTTGGTGGCCCTTCTTACTCTCCATCTCTAGACGGTATCCATCAAGGATGCCATAGAGCTCAGTCATGGAAAGATTAATCAAGTTTTTTGTTCTCTTGGTAGAGACACAGTAGAATGTCTACTCATTTAGAAGAGCACTCATGAACTTTCTGGTGAGATCTCTAAGTTCATGAGTGATCTTCACAGACTGAAGGGAAGAGATAAGATCCATGTACCTAAAGTACTGCTGGCTAAGGGTCTCTCCAACAATATGAGTGAAGTTCTCGAACTGATGCTTCAGTGAGTCCTTCTTTGAGTCGTTGGAGCAAGAATACATCTGAGCAAGTGCATCAAACAATTCTTTGGCAGTCTTGCAATGCTCGAACCCCACCATAATAGAGTTCGGTATTGCAGTCATGAGAATAGTCATAGCATTGCTATCGATGTCCATCTTCTTTCTGTCTTCATCAGAATAGTCCTCGACAGCTTTTTCTATCATGGCACCGTTTCCACCAGGTGAGGCCACCTTGGCTTGTACCGTCCATTGACAATGGAGTTCCACATTTTGCTGTCTTGGTATCTAATGAAGCATTCCATTCTTCTACTCCAAGACCTAAAGTTTTCAGGGGTGATGATTGGTGCTTTGGTCATCGTCCCCATCTCTACTTCCGATTTGTTGAGGGCCATTTGAGTGAGTGGGTGGTAGGGAGGAGTGAAAACAAGTTGATTTGGATGGTAGATCATGCAATCAAGAGCCTGAGAAGCTCTGATACCAATTGCAGGATCGGTATTCGTCACTTAAACACAAAGGTTTCTCTTAAACTGACCTAGAATCACAATCGGGTAAGAATCAATAAGAGTTTATCACAATATGAAAAGTAACTAAGAACACAAAAAGATAATTTTCAAGATACTTTTATATATTGATTCTTAACTCAAGATACAAAGACTCTTACAAGAAGATGATAATCTTCTTCTTATGAGTTACAAGGAGAACCTATATATAATACTATCTATAGTCGGATATACTTGATACCAGCTGGGATCCTTTAGCTAAAGCCGATACTACAAGACTATAGTTAAGGTATCTCAGATAAAGTCTTATCTGAGATTTGGTAGTCAGGACATGTCCCTGACTTACCTTTTGTCACCAACTAAAGATGGCAACTATACTATCATGAAAAGGTAAACAGTGGAATAAAGTATGGTCAACAACATGGTTCTTTAGGAAGAAGCCATGTTGCATCAGAAGTCTGCAGTGGAGTGTCAGAGACCATACTTGTTCCACTTGTTATAGCAGTGCCTTCCGAAGGTTAAATGGCTTCGGAAGAGTAAGTACTTCCGAAGCCATTTTATACTTCGGAAGAGGCTGCTTCTTCCGAGACTTGGAGACTTCTTCAACATACTTTGGAAGTGGTCTTCACTTTATTCTTCTAAGTCTTGAACTTCGGAAGTATGCATTTGTCTTCGGAAGTAGAGTTTTGTCTTCGGAAGTTGGACTTTCCCTTTGTCTTCGGAAGAACTCTACAACCTTCGGAAGTTCCATGATAAGCTTCGGAAGCCTTTGCATGTAGCACCAAAATAACTTAAGTGATTTAGTCTTGGTTGCATTAGCCTTCTTCTTGATCCAACAAACATGCATTTGTAACTGCCTCATTCCATAACTGAATAGGTAGTTTCGAGTCTGCTAGCATAGTTTGTGGGGTCTCTATCAAGCTGCGTTTCTTCCATTCAGTAACATCGTTCCTCTGAGGAGTGTAGGCAGAGGTAAATTGATGCACAATTCCCTTTTCCTTGCATTAGGCCTCCATCCACTGATTCTTGAACTCGGTTCCATTGTCTGAGAACACTTGTCGTACTTTCAGCTTGTATAGGGATTCCAGTGTAGTTACTAATTCCTTGAAGGATTCAAATGTTTCTGATTTGGACTTCAGAAACATTAACCAAGAGAATCTTGAGTAGTCATCAGTAACAACGTAGCAGTACAAGTCGCCTACGATGCTTCTTGAACTGACTGGACCAAATAGATCCATGTGAAGAAGCTCAAGAGGTAGTTCTATGGAATGAACTTTCTTTTCCTTACAAGACTTCTTCGTCTGTTTGCCCTTCTTGCACGCAACATAGAAATCCAGGAGTTGGAAGTTTTTGACGTTCACTCCCCTCACTAGATCATTCTGGATCAAGTGATTCATCTTCCTCGGATTTATGTGTCCCATTCTCCTATGCCAGGAGATGGAATCCTTCTCAATAGCTTTGGACAAGAAGCACTGAACTTCACGATCCGTTGTGGAGGCCTTTGAAATATCCAAGACATAAAGTCAATATATCTTGAAGCTGACATTAGGACTTGGTCCTCCGGGATCACGTAATCCTTCTTCAGAACGTAGCACTTCTTGTTGTCAAAGACTACTTTGAAGCTTTATCACATATTTGAGAAACAAAAAGTAAGTTATTTTGTAATTGTTGGACATAGTTTACCTTGTCAAACTTAACTTTTGGATTACCCACTTCCCCTTGCGCTGTGATGCACCCGCCTTTGTTTCCAGCAAATGAAACATGCCCTCCTTTGATTTGTCTGATGTTTGATAAGAGAGCCATGTTCCTAGTCATATGCCTAGATGCTCTGCTATCTACGATCCACGTGTTAGTCTCAGCACTATAGCGAACACCGTGCACATTCAATGAAAACATTAGTTCATGTTAGGAACCCAAGCCTTTAGTGGCTTGGGTTTCCCCAAGGCATCACACAACATAAACTCAACCCATTGACCATTTGAGGTTGAGGGAAGCTCACATGACTGTTTGTTCCCATTTTCAGACGCTGGGGCATATTTTTCTTTCCATAGGCCAGCTTTGTGTAAGGCCTGTTTGTGATAAACAGACGACTGGCTGATGGGTTAAACTTTGGATTCACTATCCCTTTAAGAGGCATCACTGAGTTCCCCTTAAAAGATCTAGTTTTAGATGCAGGAATTTCAACTTTCCTCCTCGGTGTCTGATAATAAGGACAATTAGATGCAATGTGACCATACTCTCCACAATTGTAGCAAGATCTGCTTTGAACTTTACCCTTTATTTGTTTTTGTGGAGATGTAGGTGTCACACGGATGACCTTATGTTGTTTAGATTGAGACACTTCTTTGTTAGATGTATGGTCAGGTTTTACAAACGTAATTGCTTTACCTGGTTTGACATCTTTTATTTCTTGTTTACCTGGACTTTAACATGATGCTCATGATTGATTAGGTTTAATAGTCTTTTTGGGTTCTAATTTGACTTTGTTTGAACCTAACTTTAAATTAACCTTTTCAAACTCTTTTACCAAGTTAACACAAGGCATTTTTTCTTTTGCTTTTGAAGTGGACTCCTTTTGTTTAGTGCCAGATTCAATTGATTTACTTGTGGAATCTGGGTCACTAACAAGAGGAGTAGACACGACATGATCCTCGATGGGGTTATTATCAATTGGTTTACTTTTGGTGTTCATCAAGGTCTCAGGTGGTGGCAGAACCACTTTGTATCCCAATCCCTCCCCGTTGTTTCTCTCTCTCGCTAAGTGTTGGACAATATGAGATGAGCTTGTCGAACTATGTAGTTTTTGTTTTAAGGAGTTGACTTCTACTTCTAAAACTGCTTTCTGCTTCTTAGTATCCTCTAGGGAGTTAAGATAGTACCTAATGTCATTAGCTTGGTTAAAGGCAATTACTTCTGTTTCCCTAAGCTGTTTCTTCAAAAGGTCTATCTTTTCCTTGTAACTATGCTCATTTTGTTTTAAAACTCTATTAGCTTCAGTGCACAGTTCCAAATCCTTTACTAAGCTATCATTATGATCTAATAACCTAGCAAATTTTAAATCTATGCTGTTTGACCAAAAGAACCAATGAGCCAGATCAGAAAAACCTTTAAGTCCCACAGACATCAAAACAACTGAAGTGATTACTTCTGCTGAAGACAAAGTCTGAAGACAACTGCTAAAGACAAAGTCTGAAGACAACTACTGAACACAAAGTTTGAAGATCAAATTCTCCGAAGTTGTCACAACAGCTGAAGTAATTCTCTTTAGTAGTTGTGATGGTTTACATTTCAGTAGTTTGTAATCAGTAGTTTTATATTATGTAAAACATCTGAAGTTCTTATACTTCAGATGTTATAACTTCAATAGTTATAATGTTAGTTTATACTTAGCTTCTAATGAAGGTGTCCTCAGTGTTGTGGACATCTTTAGTAGTTTAGTTTAATTTCAGTTGTTTGTATAAATCAGTTAGATGTCACTATCATGTGACGTCAGCTGATGTCACATTCCTTATAAAAGGAATGTTGACCTAATTTCCCTCTACGGGAAGCTTGTGCATGAATGAAACATTCTTTTTGCAAAAAACTCTCTCTCTATAACTGTTACTGTATGATTGAATATTCATATTATTCTTGCTAGAATTTGTCTAATTCGTGTGCTATTCTGCTGCAAATCCTAATCTAATTGATCAAACTAGATCTCGATCCCTTCAAATGGTATCAGAGCAGGTTAATCATTGATCGATTTAACAATTGATCATTGAAACTGTTCTTTTGATATCTTAGTTTGATCGAATTGGCAAATTTGCCAGAATTGGTATAGAGTTTGTTTTTCTATTGCTTCTTGTGAATCAATTTGAGATTCTTCTTATTTCAAATTGTGTTGTTGAGTTTTTGAGTTAGGTTCATTAAACTCTTATTGAACCTAATGGCTACATAAATCAATGATCCACACAATACTGGCTCCTTAACAAAGCCTCCGATGCTTGTTAGGAGTGAGTACAACATATGGGAACGACGAATGCTCCATCACCTGTCTGTTAATAGTTCAGGTTGTTGGAAATCTGTGGTTCATGGACCATATAAGCCTATGGTGAGTAATCCGGAAACAATGAGATGGTTCCAAAGAAGAAAGAGCAATATTCAAATGAAGATCTGAAACTGTTTGAAATTGATGCTAAAGCCCATGGAATTCTGGCCATGGCACGGCCTAATGAAATCTATTCTGGACTTATGCATCATGAATCTGCTCTTGACCTTTGGGTTGCTCTGAAAGAACAATTTGGAGGAACTGATGAGGTCTTAGCAAACAATAGAGAAATCCTTGCCCAGCAATATGAGACATTCTCTCATAGAAAGGGTGAGTCTTTGACTCAACAGTTTGAGCGATTCTCCTGTTTGATATCTGAGTTGAAATGGTTAAACATGAATATACAAACAGTCAGATGAACAACAGATTTCTCAGATCCCTGCCTGAGAGATGGGACACATATACTATTGTCCTACGCTCCAGTGCAAATCTAGATAATCTATCTCTCACCCAACTTCATGGGAAACTGCTTACATTTGAAAGAGAGATAGAACAGAAAAGAAAACTGTTTTCATCTGGGAAGCTCACTGATGACTTTGTACCAGGGAATGCCGCTCTGGTTGGTCATGAGTCAGAATATGCTACATCAGAAAGTTCCTATGATGAGCATATTGATTTCTCTTCAAACAGTGGAGATCATGCTTTTGCTGGTATTGATGGAAATTCAGGATGTAATAGTGACAATCTATGCTTTTTGATGGATGATTTGAAAGGAATTGCTGATGATGATTGGAAGAGATGGATATTTTGAGCCAAATGGCATTAGTAATATCAGATCTCAAAAATTTTACAAAAGGATAGGTAGAAATTCCCTGGTCTCTCTAGAAAAACCAAAGTTGGTTTTGACAAGAGCAAGTTGAGGTGTCACAAGTGTCATAGACTTGGACATTTTGCAAGAGAGTGTAAATCATCTGGATCTAACTCTTGTGCACCCTTTGTGACTTTTCCAAGAAATAATTCACAAAACAAAGGGCAACATTCTACCAGTTCTGGTCATCATTCACAAAATCAATTATCTCCTGCATATTTTGTTCCTCAAGGTCAAATGCCATATCCTATCCCTGTTTTTACATGCCACAGTCCAATCAGGTTCCTGTACCCATAGCTCAACAATCACATGCCTACCTGAGCCTCAACCACCTCAATCAAGTCAACAATCTCAATCTCAATCTCAATCACATCAAAGCTTTTTCACTCCTGGTGTTTTTGACTGGAGTAGTTTACCAGATGATCTTTCTGATTATTCTGAACAAATGTTTTCTGGTGCTGGTCAACATGGTGGTGAAAATCCTTTTGGAAATCTTGCTCGTATGGCCCTGGAGTCTACTGGTGGTTCAAGCTCAAATGCTTCATCATCACAGGTACCACAAATATCTTCTGAGGCTAAGGCCAAGTTGTGTTCTGAGTCATGCATAGCTGCTTTTGACTCAATTAGAGAAGCAAATGTAGCTTTAACTAATCAAAATCTTGACCTAGAGAAAGTGATTTCCAAAAGAAAAGCTGAGTTTGAGTCTGTTTTAAAAGAAATAGATGATGAGATTTACAAATTAAAATGCCAAATCATTTATGAAAAGGCTAAGGTAGAGGTCATCTTAGAAAATCACAAGAGTCTCAAAGAAACACTTGCAGCTACTCAAGTGGAGTGTGAACGCTAGGTAACACCTTGCAAGGGGTTTGAAATGCTTCTCAGTAAGCAAACTGCTTCAAATGTGAAGTTTGGGATTGGATATAATCATACTGAACCTTCTACAGATTTTACTCCCAAGAAAGAAGTAAAATCTGAAGGTGAAATCAATCCCAAACCACATCATCATGTGTCTCATCCTCAAGTAATAATGTACAATCAGAGGATGAAGTCAGTAATAGTACCTCAGCTAATCAGTCTGTTGATGGTCCTACTGCTGATGAACACATGATCAAAGAAAAGCTGAGTTCTTCAGGTGTTGTCTCAAAAGGTATTCAAAGTACTGAAGAGAAAGTAACAACACCTGAAGAACATTTCAAGCCAAATGGAACCAAACATGGTTTGACAACTACTGAAGAATCTATCAGGAAATCCAAATGTACTGATAGAAAATCTCTGAAGAACAAGTCTTCAGTTGTTACAATCATTCAGTACTACACATAAGTACTGAAGGGAAGAAAGTACTGAAGAACACACCTTCAGAAGTTTCATCTTCTTCAGCAGCTGATCAACAGAAAATGAAGAAAAAGCCATGTGAAATTCGTGGTGTATTCAATCATCTCACTGATGAATGATGGTACAGAAAGCGTTCCAAATTTAACAAGGATAAAATCATCAAAAAGAAAATTAATGAAATGAAAGATGAATTTGAAACTAGGTTTGTGCCACAAACATCTCAACCTGATAAACCAAAGTCTTCACAAAAATCTAAACAGAAGAAAGAAGTTTATCATAAAACAGCTGAAAATACTCCTCAAAGAGTATCAAAACTACAGTCTAAGTTTGTGTCTTTCAAAAAGGAGGACATGGTGTCTCACAGGAATCATTCACAAACAAGTTCGGATGTGTCTGTTGAACTGAAAGCTTTAACAACCAATCAGACACAACTTGTTATGATGGTTCAACATCTATTGGGAGAGTTAACCAAATAGATGTACCTGTGATTAAACCACTGAAAAGGAAACCTAAGCCAAAATCAAAGGAATCCTTTTCAGCACCATCTCCTTCTTCAAAGGCTGTTAATCATGACAAATCAGTTAGTATAAAAGCTGTTGATGAGAACAGACCCAAAACCAAAAAGGTTTGGGTCTCAAAAGCTAACTAGTTGTTGTGATATATGCAGGGTTCTTCAACATGCCATAGAAGCATCTGGTATGTGGACAGTGGAGGATCTATGCATATGACTGGAAGCAAATCTCTTCTTCATAACTACTCTCAAGGAAAGAAGGGATTTGTATCTTTTGGTAACGATGCTAAGGGTTACATCATCAGCAAAGGCTTTGTTTCAAATGGTGAAATAAGGTTTGATGATGTCAACCATGTGGAGATCTCAAGTATAATTTGTTGAGTGTCAGTCAAATGTGTGATAAAGGGCATGTTGCACTTTTCACCAGTTAGAACTGTCGAATTCTATCTTTCAATGTTTTGAATATGATTGACAAGATATTGGATGAACATACTCTCCTGAAATCCAACAGGGTTGGAAGAGTATATGCCTTAGACTTATCAAAGAAAATTGATCTAAAAGGCCATCCATGTCTGTTCTCCAAGGCCTCTCCTCAAGAATCTGAGCTTTGGCACAGAAGGCTTGGTCATGTGAATCTTAGAAACATGAACCAACTAATCCTTCATGGGTTAGTGAGAGGTCTGCCATTAAAGGAGTTCAAATGTGATGACAACTACTCTGCTTGTTTAAAAGGAAAGCAACATAAAGTATCATTCCCTCCAATAGAAGAACCAAAGTCCACTGCCTGCTTGCAATTACTGCATATGGTCTTTTTGGTCCAGTAAGAGTGATGAGTATGGCAAAGAAAAAATATTGTCTGGTAATTGTGGATGATTATTCCAGATTTGTATGGACCTTCTTCTTACATTCAAAAGATGAGGCTGGTCAAATTATCATCTACTTTGTGTTGCATGTGGAAAAGCAGTATTCTCTTTCTGTCAAGTGTGTGAAGAGTGATAATGGCACAGAGTTTAGAAATCACACACTTGATGAATTTTATTTCTCTAAGGGAATCAAGAGGCAGTTTAGCATTCCTAGAACTCCTGAACAAAATGGAGTGGTGGAGAGAAGAACAGGACCCTTATTGAAGCTGCAAGGTCAGTGTTGGCTGATTTTGGTTTGCCACTAACCTTTTGGGCTGAAGCTATTAACATAGCTTGTTATGTACAAAATAGAGTATTGGTAAATCAAAGGTTGATGAAGACTCCTTATGAAGTGTTACATTATTTGGCTCCTCTGATTTCCTTCTTTAGAGCATTTGGGTGTCCCTGTTATATTCTCAACACAAAAGATCCACTTCAGAAGTTTGAATCAAAGGTGGATGCAGGGTACTTTGTTGGGTATTCCTCTACTTGCAAGGCATACAGAGTTTTTAATTGCAGATCAAAGATTGTAGAAGAAACCTTGCATGTAAAGTTTAATGAATCTCCAAAGGAGAAAATCCCACAAAATCCTGTGGAGTTATTTGATCTGGACATACTGCAATATGTTCCTTATCAGTCTCCAAATGTTGCAGGTTTTGTGAATCCATCTTCTTCTACAACATGTTATCCATCTGTTGGTATCAATGCAAGTTTTCGTGATCAACTGCCTAAGTCTACTAAACTTGATGTTCATGTAGCATCAGAGTTCCATCCATAACAAATGCTGATGAGATCTCTGAATCCTCTACTTCATTTGAATTGTCATCTCATTCTAGGTTTCAAGAATCTGGATCACCATCTGTTGCTGCTGAATCACCTACAAACACTTGCACAGATCTTATTGAGTATCAAGAACTGAAGAATCATCCCCTGTCTCAGATCATTGGTGACATCAATGCTGGGGTTTCAACCAGAAGTCAATTGTCCAACTTTTGCTTCTATGCTCTCTTCATCATCAGCAAGAGCCAAAGAATATCATATTGCATTAAGAGACAATGGATGGGTTGAAGCTATGCAACTTAAGCTTCTTCAGTTTCAAAAGCAGCAAGGTGGGAACTGGTTCCTCTTCCCCAAGGTAAGTGTGCAATAGGCACTAAATGGGTGTTTAGGAATAAAACTGATGAAAAGGGCCAAATTGTCAAGAACAAGGCCAGACTGGTTGTACAGGGGTTTTCACAAGAAGAAGGTATTGATTACGATGAAACCTTTGCCCTGTAGCCAGACTGGAAGCAATCAGATTGTTTTTAGCTTATGTTGCTTTTCATAATCTCAAAGTTTTTCAAATGGATGTCAAAAGTGCATTCTTATATGGTAAAATAAAAGAAGAAGTTTATGTGTGCCACCACCAGGTTTTGAAGATCATAAACATCTAGATTGGGTGTATAAGCTTGATAAGGATCTTTATGGACTAAAACAAGCACCTAGAGCCTGGTATGAAACACTGTCCAACTTTCTTCTTCAAAATAATTTCACTAGAGGATCCATAGATAAAACCTTGTTCATTAAGAAAGTAGGCATGCATAAGCTCCTTTTCAAATTTATGTTGATATATTATTTTTGCATCCTCTAATCCACAGTTGTGTGATGCCTTTACTAAGTTGATGCAACAAAAGTTTGAAATGAGTGCCATGGGAGAATTATAGTTCTTTCTGGGGTTGCAAATCAAACAAAAGGCTGATGGAACTTTCATTCATCTGTCAAAATATACATAGGATTTGTGAAAAAATTTGATTTACAAAACTGTAAGCCTTGTTCTACTCCCATGTGCAGCACCACACAACTGGATGTTGATCAGAAAGGTAAAGCAGTTGATGAAACTCTTTACAGATGTATGATTGGTTCCTTGATGTATCTTACAGCTTCTAGACCAGACATTATGTTTGCAACTTGTGTCTATGCTAGATTTCAGGCTGCACCTAAAGTATCCCATATGATTGCAGTCAAAAGGATCTTTAGATATTTGCAAGGAACTCAATCTCTAGGACTTTGGTATTCCACTAGGCACTCTTGCAAATTAGTTGCTTTCTCTAATAGTGACTATGCCGGATGTAAATTAACCAGAAAATCCACCTCTGGTGGATGTCAATTTCTAGGCAACTGTTTGGTTTCTTGCAGAGTAGAAAAACAACCCTCTGTTGCTACATCCACTGCTAAAGCAGGCACATTGCTGCTGCAGGTTGTACATCTCAGGTACTCTGGCTTCAGAATCAATTACTGGATTATGACATTACAGAGACTAAGACTCCTTTACTAATGGACAGTGCTTCAGCTCTTTGTATTGTTAAGAATCCTGTCAAGCATTCTAGGACTAAACATTGAGATCAGACATCACTTTATCAGGGATTGTTGTGAAAAATGTCTGATTGATCCAAAGTTTGTTCCTAGTGCTGATGAGCTTGCAGATATGTTAGGATCAGTGATCTATGTGTGATTGATTAGAGAGTATAGCAGCGGAATTCAAACAACGAATAGCCGATTCACAAGAACAAAACGATATTCAATGAAGAACAAAGACGGTTATAGAGAGAATTCTGCAAATATATTTCATTCAATATTCACTTTCGGGTAACAGAATGTCACAGTTACAATTAGGTCGACACCTCTTATATAAGAGATGTGACGTCTGCTGATTTCACTTGATAGTGACATCTAACAGATTTATTACAACTAAAACACAACTACTGAAGATGTCAAAACAGCTGACATCTCCTTACAAAAATGCTAAGTGTTATCAGTTGTTATAACTACTGAAAAACATAAAACTACTGAAACTACAACGACTGAAGAACAAGCTCTTCAGTCGTTTTACAAAACTACTAAAAGTAAAAATATAAAACTACTGATATCACAACTACTGAAGAAGTACTCTCAGCTGTTGTGAAAAACTACTGAAACTTCAGTACTTGATCTTCAGACTTGAACTTCAGACGTTTCATCAGCTGATGACTTCAGTAGATATCATCAGCTGATGTCTTCAGTCTTTGTCTTCAGACTTTGTACATCTTGTTGATCTTCAGCACTTGTAAACTCTTCAGCTGTTGTACTTCAGTACTTTGAACTTCAGCTTCAGCACTTGGTTCTTCAGCTGTTCAGCTTCAGTACTTGTGTTCTTCTTCAGTGTTCAGCTTCAGTACTTGTGTTCTTCAGTTGTTGTACTTCAGCACTTTAGTCTTCAACTGTTGAAGTCTTCAGCACTTGATCTTCAGCTGTTGAAGTCTTCAGTACTTGTCAAACTGCTGATGAAGCTTTCAGCAGTTGTTGTGATACCATGTGGGACTTAGAGGTTTTCTGATCTTGGCTCATGGTTCTTTTGGTCCAACAAACTCCCCCTGAACCAATGCAGCCAAAACCTCTAATTTATTTATTATCCCACTTATTGTTGGCAGAAAAGTTGGTCTTTTTCCTTCTTGGTCAGTAGAGAAGATGACCCAAATAAGCTCCGGCCTGGGAAGAAATCTCAAATATTTGTTTGGCAAGATATGAATGGGAACTCTGTTTTGGGGAACTGGACACAGAGTTGTTATCCCATTCATGAGATCTACTTCCCGTGTATGAGCCTGTAGGATTCTCTGGTGTAGGC
The DNA here is from genome assembly GCA_025506515.1 of Flaveria trinervia. NCBI lineage: Eukaryota > Viridiplantae > Streptophyta > Magnoliopsida > Asterales > Asteraceae > Flaveria > Flaveria trinervia. Next base: position 40,872,951 of record CM046441.1, read on the forward strand.
TCTAAGAAACATGATTTGTTCTTCCATGGTCAGGTTCTCGCTTCACCATCAAACAATCCTTCTCGCCCATACAGCTCTGATGTACTTGGCCTCTTTGCCGTTTTTTAGCTCAACTGTTGTAATTTGTCTGTATGCAAACTCATCAGGATGATTCCCTTCGAGTAACAGACTGAGCTCATTTTGTTTGAAGTTCTCAAGCCTCTTGTAGACTAACCCCTTTTTAATAATTCTGTTCTCTAGCATCTTCTGGGGTGGTTGTTTAGTCTCGTAGGCCTTCTTGAAATCTTCGACAATCTCCCAGGGTGATACTACAAGGGCCACTGTGATCTCTTCATCTACGATCCTCTTGACTTGACCCTTGTATCTCGAAGGAATGTCTTTCTTTACAATCCTATGAGCCACCCTCGGATCAGGCCATACTCTCACCCTTTCCTTCTGATATTGAAATGTGTTGGCGAGAGTGTACAACCTCAGAGCTTCTTTCTTCATACTGATAATTGATGACGAAGCAGCATAAGTTTTGTCAATGCTTTTCAGCATTTCATCATCATGAAGCTTTTGCTGCTCCTCCCTCTCCACAACATCCATCTGTGAGGTGGGAGTGATAGGCATAGGTTGGGCTTTCGCCAATGTTAGGACTGCAGACAGAGGCATCCTATCTTCTTCCACATCATCCTCTTCTTCTTCTTCTTCTAGCCTCAACCCCTTCTCTTCTTCTTCTTAGGTGCATCATCGGCTGTTGGTTTAGATGGTAAGGGAGTTGGTTTTGTGGGTTGTGATTGTGGTTGTTTGGATTTGGCTTTGAGATTGGTTTGGAGATTTGAGGGGTAGGCTGTTTTTGAGTAGGTGGAAGGGAAGGTTGTTCCAGCATTTTGGTTGTGAGTTTAGCTTTTGTAAGTCTTGCCATTTCAAATCTTTTTCCAGCCCCAGCCTCATCAAGGGCTTCAATGATAATCCCCTTGTGAATTGCTCAGACAGACAGATTCCGGTGGCTATAGCCAGAATACTGTCGCTGGTCCACGCACGAATCTCCATCAAAGATCTTCCTAAGTACTTGGCAATGAAACGGATCATGATCTCCAATCTCTCCTTTTCCAGTACATCATACCCAGCCCATCGGGTTTGAATCTCCTCCACTTCCAACTTCCTGATCTCACTATCTAATGTGGCTGTATCAAAACCTTGCTTGAAGAGTTGCTCAATGATTTTATCCATGGATCGGCTGTGTGTATCATCAGCATCTTTTACCAGCTCTTCCAAGGATTTTTCTTCAGCAGTAGGTTGATCATCAGCACTTTTCTTTCTTTCGTTTAGGTGATCAGTTGTTGCTTTTCTTTTTCCAATTCACCTCCAACTGCCTTTTCCAAACTTTCCCTCTGTTCTTTTCCTCTGTACTCCTCTTTCCTTTTCCTTTCACTGACTTAATCTCCCCCTTTTGGGTTGCATTGGTTGCAGGGGTTGATTGCCAGAAAGGTGTTTTGCCACAACCTCCTCTATCAAAGATGTATAACTGAGGAAAGCCTCTCATCAATGGCTTTAATCATGATGTCAGTGATTATGGTGTGATGAGAGGGAGGAATTTTGAAGGACAGCAACTATTTGCTCAGGAGGGTTCTGTTCCTGAGAAATAGTGCCAGAAGCAGAGGCAGTGGCTTAGTTGTTGGGAGTGGCTCAGTGTTTGGAAGACCTTCAGATGAAGGTGCCATCTGTGGGTTTGTGGAGGCAGATGGTCTTTGGTCCTTAGAAGTTTTGGCAAGCAGCTCTTTGAGTCTGCTCACCTCCTCTTCCAGGATGGTGTTTTGTGCGATTACATCGTAAAAGAAGCCTAGGTCATCATCAGTAGATACTGAATCATCTGACCTCCTGATAGATCAGATGAACATGCACTGAGTGTAGCTCAGTTGTAGCATGTGCCCCTTTGTCTTCGTACTGGGGACTTCCTGCTTCAGGACTATGTCCGTCATCAGCAATTGCCTCTGGTAAGGACTTAGTAATGGTACCAACTACAACCTGATCATATGCTGACACAGGAGAGGTGGCAGCCTTACCAGAAGTTCTAATCTCCATTGCTACACCAGGAGAGGGAACATTGTAACCCCTATGCTGTGGGTTCTCAGCTGCACTTTGGTCCTCCCCCTCAATGGTAGAGGTTTCCCAGTAGTAATTGGTATCTAGGGAGGGGGGAGGAGTGCAATTGAGTCAGCACTTGTGCAACAAGCAATGTAGGGCTTTGGGGGCGGTTGCATGGGGTGAAGGGATAGAAGCAGTGTGCACCTAGGGAGGAAGGTGCTCTTCAATGGCAATCCCCTCAAGTGAGGAAGATCCCAGATGTGTGGGTACCCCTTGTGTGGTTGCTGCAGGCTCCTGTTGAGAGGAATCCTGAGCGGCTATGGCTGGAAGAGTCCTTATATCCACTAGGGGGTTATGACCAGTGGATATATCCTGCGTTTGTGTTGCAGGTGCATCCTCAGGGGACTCATTTCCCTGAGTAGCCATTTTGGTTTCTTTTTAGTGGGTTTGGTGGGGACTTTTGATTTGGAGGTGGTGGTTGTGGGTTCCAGCTGCGTGGTTTTCGCAGCTTGGCAGCCAATTTGAGTGTTTGGTCAGAGTTGTGCCGGGAGTATACTTCAGGCAAAACAGCCATAGCAGGGACTCCCAGGCCAACAAGTCCCTCAGCTTGAAGCTAGTTTGTAATGATGGCCATTATGAACCGCAGATATAATATCCAACGGTTAGCAGTTAGTTTTTGAGCCATATCCTTGAGCTCTGAAAATATTATTTCTGAAAAATTTAAAGGCTGTTGCTCAAGAATAGAATACATTACCTGCTGCCACTTTGTAGACATTTGATCCCAAGACGAAGTCTTAAGAGCCAAACAGACATTTACCATGTGAAAGATTAGACGTTCAGCGTCATGGAAATGTTTCTTCAGTGTAGTGGAGGCACTAAGGTTACCCTGATATCCATGGTGGGCAAAGGATAAATCAGTTGTGCCCTTTGGATATCCAGCAGGAGAAGTAGCATCATCCAGGTGTAGAGTTTGACGAGGATATCGGGAGTGATGACCACTTCGTGGTTGTTGACGACCGACCGGAGAGACGTTGTGTTGTTCTCCCCCCCAGTGGTGAGTGTGACGTTCATCCAAAACTGTTTGAGGGATTCGGCATGAAGGATTGGATGAGAAGAAATGCCATTTTGTATTGTGACTGGACCATAAGATCAATAGCATTATCGAACTTAGCCCAAATGGCGATTTGGTGAGGTAAGCTACACAGTTGTGTCGCGTTTGATTTGCATGGACGCCATTAAGAAGAGAAGTTTTGGAGAGAACGTTAGGTTTGAAGAAGATGAAGCTTTGAAGGATTAGGTCAGGGATATTTAGGGTACGGGTTAGAAAACGACTGAAGGATTTGGTGTTAGTCATCAGTAGTTTTAAACGACTGTTGACATGGTTTTACCCTTTCAGACGTTGAAAACAGCTGAAGTCGTGGTGTTAAGCATCAGTAGTTAGAAAACTACTGAAGCCATGGTTTTGACTTCAGATGATGAAACAACTGAGGACTTGGTGTTTTTCATCAGTAGTTGTGAAACTACTGAAGACAGTGGTTTTGTCATCAGTTGTTGTAAACAGCTAAAGACTTGGTATTAGTCATCAGTAGTTATGAAACTACTGAAGATGGTTTGCTTCAGTTGGTTAGAATGAAACAGCAGTTGTTGAAACAACTGAAGAGAAAGTTCTCTTCAGTAGTTTTCGTCAATTCATAGCCTTTCAGCTGTTTCATACTGTCCTCACACTTACTCATCAGACTTTGCATCTGCTTTTCAGGTGTTTCATAGGACGTCAGTACTTATCTGTTTGTACTGATTTCAGTAGTTGTAACTACATCAGTAGTTGTAACTACATCAGTAGTTTGGAACAGATAAAGTACTTCAGTACTTGTGAGGCATTTAGCCGTCAGTAGTATAAAAACTACTGAAGGTGAAAGGACTCATCAGTACTTATATATGACATGGTTACCAATGATCATCAGTAATTTTTACTCAAATCATCAGTAGTTGTCACTTATTCTAGCTGCAGCATACCAAGCCTTAACACAAGTTTTGGAAAGTAGAACTATCCAAAGGCTTAGTAAAATATCTACAAGCTCATCAGCACTAGGCACAAACTTAGGACCAATCAGAACTTTTTCAAAGCAATCCCAAATAAAATGATGTCTGATCTCTATATGTTTGGTCCTAGAGTGCTGGACTGGATTTTTGACAATACACAGAGCTGAAGCACTATCCATTAATAATGGAGTCTTAGTCTCTGTAATGCCATAATCCAGAAGTTGGTTCTGAAGCCAGAGTACCTAGAAGTACAACTTGCAGCACAGCAATGTACTCGGCCTCAGCAGTTGATGTAGCAACAGATGTTTGTTTCTTACTCTGCCAAGAAATCAAACAGTTGCCTAGGAATTGACAACCACCAGAAGTTGACTTTCTAGTTAACTTGCACCCTGCATAGTCACTATCTGAAAAAGCAACTAATTTGCAAGATGTCCAGTGGAATACCATAAACCAGAGATTGTGTACCTTGCAAATATCTAAAGATTCTCTTGACTGCAATCAAATGAGACTCTTTAGGAGCAGCTGAAATCTAGCATAAACACATGTAGCAAACATAATATCTGGCTAGAAGCTGTTAAATACATCAAGGACCCAATCATACATTTGTAAAGTGTTTCATCAACAGCTTTACCTTTCTGATCAGCATCCAGTTGTGTGGTGTTGCACATGGGAGTAGAACAGGGCTTACAGTTTTGTAAATCAAACTTATTCAAAATATCTTTGTATATTTTCACTAGTGAATAAAGGTTCCATCAGCCTTTTGTTTGATTTGCAAGCCTAGAAAGAACTGTAATTCTCCCATTGCACTCATTTCAAACCTCTTTTTCATTAATGTTGTAAAATCATCACACAACTGGGGATCAGAGGATGCAAAAATGATATCATCAACATAAATCTGAACAAGTAGCTTATGCTAATCCACCTTCTTAATAAACAAAGTTTTATCAATGGAGCCTCTAGTGAAATTATTCTTAAGAAGAAAAGTAGAGAGTGTCTCATACCAGGCTCTAGGAGCTTGTTTCAACCCATAAAGAGCCTTATCAAGTTTATACACCCATTCAGGATGTTTATTATCCTCAAAGCCTGGTGGTTGACACACATAAACTTCTTCCTTTATTTTACCATATAAAAATGCACTTTTGACATCCATTTGAAAAACTTTTAGATTGTGGAATGCAGCATAGGCTAAAAACAATCTGATTGCCTCTAGTCTGGCTACAGGGGCAAAGGTTTCATCATAGTCAATACCTTCTTCTTGTGAAAACCCCTGTACAACCAGTCTAGCCTTGTTCTTAACAATAAGCCCATTTTCATCAGTTTTGTTCCTAAACACCCATTTAGTGCCTATTGCACACTTACCTGGGGGAAGAGAACCAGTTCCCACACTTGTTGTTTCTTGAACTGAAGTAGCTCAAGCTGCATAGCTTCAACCCATCCATTGTCTCTCAAAGCAACATGGTAGTTCTTTGGCTCTAGCTGACTGATGAAGAGAGCATAGAAGCAGAAGTTAGACAATTGACTTCTTGTTGAAACACCAGCATTGATATCACCAATAATCTGAGACATGGGGTGATTCTTCTGTTCTTGATAAACAATGAGATCTGTGCAAGTGTTTGTAGAACCTTCAGCAGCAGCAGATGTTGATGTAGACTCTTGAAACCAAGAATTAGATGGTAACTCAAAAGATGTAGAGGAAACAGAGATCTCATCAGCATTTGTTGTGGATGGAACTGCTGAAGCTACAGGAACATCAAATTTAGCAGACACAGGCAGTTGGTCGCTAAACTTGAATAGGTGAGTAATGATATTATCATCATCATCATCAATACCACCAGGTGGAAGACATGCTGCAGAAGATGATTTATCCACAGGATCTGCAATAGCTGGAGGTTGATAAGAACATATTGCAGTATGTCCAAATCAAACAACTCCACAGGGTTTTGTGGAATCTTGTCCAAAGGTGATTCATTAAACTTCACATGCAAAGTCTCTTCAACTATCTTTGTTCTGCAGTTGAAGACTCTGTATGCCTTGCAAGTAGATGAATAACCAACAAAATACCCTGCATCCACCTTAGGATCAAATTTATGGAGTTGATCCTTTGTGTTGAGAATAAAACAGGGACACCCAAATGCTTTGAAAAATGAAATTAGAGAGCCAAGTGATGGAGAACTTCATATACGGAGTCTTCATCAACCTCTGATTTACTAAGACTATATTCTGCACATAGCAAGCGCTGTGTTAACAGCTTCAGCCCAAAAGGTTAGTGGCAAACCAGATCAGCCATCATGGACCTTGCAGCTTCAATTAGGGTCCTGTTCTTCTCTCCACTACTCCATTTTGTTCTGGAGTCCTTGGGATGCTAAACTGCCTTTTGATTCCCTTTGAAAGATAGAAGTCATCAAGTGTATGGTTTCTGAATTCAGTTCCATTGTCACTCCTAATACACTTGACTGGAAGGAATACTGCTTCTCAATATACAACACAAAGTGAATAATCTTCTGAGCAACCTCATCCTTTGAATGTAGAAAGAAAGTCCATACAAATCTGGAGTAATCATCCATAATTACCAGACAGTATTTCTTCTTTGCCATGCTCATCACTCTCACAGGACCAAATAGATCCATATGCAGTAATTGCAAGCAGGCAGTGGACTTAGGCTCTTCAATAGGAGGGAATGAGACTTTGTGTTGTTTTCCTTTTAAACAAGCAGTGCAGGTTTCATCACAGTGGAACTCCTTTATTGGTAAGCCTCTGACTAAACTATTGTGGATAAGTTGATTCATGTTTTTGAAATTAACATGACCCAGCCTTTTGTGCCACAGTTTAGATTCTTGAGAAGAGGCTTTGGAAAATAGGCAAGGATTGCCTCTGAGATCTATTTTCTTGGAAAGATCTAAGGCATACACTCTTCCTGTCCTGTTGGCTCTCAGGAGAGTGTGATCATCCAACACCTTATCAATCAAATGCAGAACTTTGGATGACAGAATCCTACAGTTCTGACTGGTGAAAAAGCAACATGGCCTTTATCACACATTTGACTGACACTCAAGAGATATACTTGAGATTTTCCACATGATTAACATCATCAAACTTGATTTCTCCATTGGAGACAAGCCATTTCCAATGATGTAACCCTAGCATCATTGCCAAAAGAAACAAATCCCTTCTTTCCTTGAGAGTAGTCATGAAGAAGAGAGCCTGTTCCCAGTCATGTGCATAGATCCCCCACTGTCTACATACCAGATGCTACTTTGGCATGTTGGAACCCTGCAATAATAAACAATCAGTTAGTTTTGGAGACCCAAACCTTTTTGGTTTTGGGCCTAGTCTCATCAACAGATGGTAAACTAACAGGTTTATTGGAACAACAGCCTGAGAGGAAGAAGATGGTGAAGAAGAGGAATCCTTTGGCTTGGACCTCCTTTCTGTGGTTTCAACATAGGAGCATCTAATTGGTTAACTACTACCCAACAGATGTTGAACCATCATAACTAGCTGTGTCTGATTTTGTGATAAAGCTTTCAGCTCATCAGACACATTGCCAGTGGAGTTTGATAAGTTCCTATGTTGCAGCCCTTCTTCTTCTGAGCACTCTCAGCTGTCACCTGTTTAACCCCTTCCTTTTTGGATTTCTTTGAGGACTTAAGGGTGACAGGATTTGATGTTGCTGATACAAATGTGGTCTCAAACTCAGTTTTTATTTTTACCATTTTCTCTTTAATTTCCTCTTTATGTTTGAGTTTGGAACCTCTTTTGTACCAGCAATCATCTGTAAGATGATTGAATAAACCACATACTTCACATGGTTTCTTCTTCATCTTAGGTTGATCATCAACTAAAGAGGGTGAAGCAACTGAAGACTTGCTCTTCAGTGCTTTGGAAGCATTGTTTGCTTTCTTGACTTCCTCTTTAGTAGCCTTCAAACTCTTTCTACTGATAGTTTTCTTCTTTTCAGTACTGACAGTAGTTGAGTTTTGAACTTCAGGTGTTAAATCCTGCTCTCTAGTCCTTTCAGGACTTTCAGAATTAACTCCTGAGTTGATCAACTCATTGATCATGTGAGTGTCAGCAGTGGAACCATCAACATCAGCTGATAGGTTCTGAGAGGGCTTGGTGCTGACTTCTACTTCTGATTGTGCTGTATCAGAAAGTAGATCACATGATGAGATGGATTGGTTATTACTCTCACCATCAGATTCTACCTCTGCTCTTGGAGTAAAATCTGTAGGTGGAGTAGTGTGATTGTAACCAATGCCAAACTTCACATTGGAAGCAGATTGCTTACTAAGAAGCATTTCAAAACCTTTGCATGATTGTACCCATCTATCACACTCTACCTGGGTAACTGCAAGGGTTTCTTTGAGATCTTTATACTTCTCTAGAAGTATCTCTTTCCTAGCCTTATCATCAGTTATTTGGCATTTAAGTTTGTAAATCTCATCATTCCTATCATTAAGCACAGACTCAAATTCAGCTTTGCTTTTTGGAATTTATTTTGTCTAGCTCAATGTTCTTATTGATTAAAGCTACATTTGCTTCTCTAATAGATGCAAATGCTGCTATGCATGTTTCAGAACATAATTTGGCTTTTGCCTCAGAGGATACCTGTGATACCTTTGATGTAGAGGCATTAGTGGATGAAGTATCAGCAGAATCCAAGCCATAAGAGCTAGATTTCCAAAGGGACTTTCACCACCATGTTGACCAGCACCTGAGAACAGTTGTTCATGACGACAAGTCATCTGGTAAAACTCTCCAGTCAACAACTCCTGGGGTGAAGAAGCTGTGTTGTGTTGAGGTTGAGTTTTGTTGATGAGATTGGGAAGGTTGTGGTTCAGGCAATGCTTGTGGTTGTTGTGCAATTGGAGCTTGAACAGGATTTGGTTGAGGCATATAATAGCAGGGATAAGGATATGACATTTGACCCTGGGGAACAAAGTATGCAGGAGATCTAGGATGTGAATGATGACCAGAACCAGCAGGATGTTGCCCTCTGTTTTGTGGACTAGTACTAGGAAAAGTCACAAAGGGTGCAGAAGAGTTAGATCCATTGATCTACACTCTCTTGCAAAGTGTCCTAGCCTTTGGCATTTGTGACACCTCAACTTACTCTTGTCAAAACCAACTTTGGTTTTGCCAGAGAGTCCAAGAAATTTCCTGCCAGTTCTCTTATAGAACTTCTAGATCTGATATTAATCAATGCCATTGGCTCAGAATATCCATCTCTTCAAGATCATCATCAGCTATTCCTTTCAAATCATCCATGATGAAGCATAGATTGTCACTATTACTGCCAGAATGACTCTCAATACCAACAAATGCATGATCAAAACTATTTGAAGAGAAATCAATATGCTCATCATAATTGCTTTCAGATGCAGCATATTCTGACTCATGACCAAACAAGGCAGTATTCCCTGGTACAAAGTCATCAGTGAGCTTTCCTGATGAGACAGTTTCCTCTTCTGCTCTATCTCTCTTTCAAATGTAAGCAGTTTCCCATGAAGTTGGGTGAGAGATAGGCCATCCAGATTTGCACCGGAGCGTAGGACAATAGTGTATGTGTCCCATCTCTCTGGCAGTGATCTGAGAAATCTGTTGTTCATCTGGCTATTGGTGTATTTTTGTTTCACCATTTTCAGCTCAGATATCAAGCAGGAAAAACGCTCAAACTGTTGAGTCAGTGTCTCACCCTTTCTATGAGAGAATGTCTCATATTGTTGGGCAAGGATTTCTCTATTGTTTGCTAAGACCTCATCTGTGCCACCGAATTGTTCCTTCAGGGCATTCCAGAGATCATGAGCATTTTCATGATGCATAAGCCCAGAATAGATTTCATTAGGCAGTGCCATGGCCAGAATTCCATGGGCTTTAGCATCAATCTCAAACAGTTTCCGATCTTCATCAGAGTATTGTTCCTTCTTCTTCGGAACCATTTGATTGGTTTCCGGATTGTTCACCATAGGTTTATGTGGTCCATGTACCACAGATGTCCAACAACCTGAACTGTTAACAGACAGGTGATGAAGCATTCTTCGTTGCCATATGTTATACTCGGTCCTAACCAGCATCGGAGGCTTGGTTGAGGAACCGATATTGTGAGGATCATTAGAAGGAGTCGTCATCTCAGATTCAATCAAATTCGGTTAAGCTAAAACAGATTAGAACAAAACACAACAACCAATTGAACCAGAAGATCTCAAATAAATGAACGAAAGCGACAGAAATTCAATAATCTATAACCAGTTCTTGCGAATATGCTAATTCAATCAAACACAGATATCAATTAGCAGTTTCAATGATCAATTGTTAGATCGATCAATGATTAACCAGCTCTGATACCACTTGTAGGATCAGTGATCTATGTTTGATTGATTAGAGAGTATAGCAGCGGAATTCAACAATGAATTAGCGATTCACAAGAACAAAACGATATTCAATGAAGAACAAAGATGGTTATAGAGAGAGAATTCTGCAAATATATTTCATTCAATATTCGCTTTCGTGGTAACAATGTCACACTTACAATTAGGTCGACACCTCTTATATAAGAGATGTGACGTCTGCTGATGTCACTTGATAGTGACATCTAACAGATTTATTACAACTAAAACACAACTACTGAAGATGTCAAAACAGCTGACATCTCCTTACAAAAATGCTAAGTGTTATCAGTTGTTATAACTACTGAAAAACATAAAACTACTGAAACTACAAGACTGAAGAACAAGCTCTTCAGTCGTTTTACAAAAATACTGAAAGTAAAAATATAAAACTACTGATATCACAACTACTGAAGAAGTACTCTTCAGCTGTTGTGACAAACTACTGAAACTTCAGTACTTGATCTTCAGACTTGAACTTCAGACGTTTCATCAGCTGATGACTTCAGTAGATATCATCAGCTGATGTCTTCAGTCTTTGTCTTCAGACTTTGTACATCAGTTGTTGATCTTCAGCACTTGTACACTCTTCAGCTGTTGTACTTCAGTACTTTGAACTTCAGCTTCAGCACTTGTGTTCTTCAGCTGTTCAGCTTCAGTACTTGTGTTCTTCAGCTGTTCAGCTTCAGTACTTGTGTTCTTCAGTGTTGTACTTCAGCACTTTAGTCTTCACTGTTGAAGTCTTCAGCACTTGATCTTCAGCTGTTGAAGTCTTCAGTACTTGTCAAACTGCTGATGAAGCTTCAGCAGTTGTTGTGATACCATGTGGGACTTAGAGGTTTTCTGATCTTGGCTCATAGGTTCTTTTGGTCCAACAAGATATATTTACTAAGCCTTTGGACAGTGCAACTTTTCAAACTCTTGTGCTAAGGCTTGGTATGCTGCAGCTTGAATAAATTGACAGCTACTATGATCTCAGCTCCCAAGTACTGATGAGCATTAGTATACAGCTGTCAAAATAGGTACTGAAGCTATTTTATCTTCAGTAGTTTTTCATAACTACTGAAGACTAATTCCTTAAAGTACTGAAGTACTTTATCTGTTGCAAAGTACTGAAGTGGTTTAAACTACTGACGACTGTTCTAACAGATAAGTATTGATGACCAATGAAACATCTGAAAATCAGATAATCTGCTAAGTGTTAAGGTCAAATGAAACAACTGAGATATGTGAATTGACGACAACAACTGATGAGTAAGTTTATTCTTCATTGGTTCTAACAACTGCTGTTTCATTTCAAAACAACTGAAGCCAAACCAAGTCTTCAGTAGTTTTTTCAACACCAAGTCTTCAGTTGTTTACAACACCTGAAAGTTAAAACCATGTCTTCAGTCATTTTCTAACAACTGATGACTAACACCAAAATTTTCAGCTGTTTTCTTTCAGTCGTTTCATAACCTATAAATACCTAACCCTAACTTCAAACTTTTCATAAATCGATTTCCGAACGTTCATCTCCCATTAATGGCGACCATGCAAATCAAACCTCGACACAACCGTGTTGCTTACTTACAAAATCGACCTTTTGGACTAAGTTTGATGATGCTATTGATCTCATGGCTAATTCTTAGTATCAAACTGCTTTTCTTCTAAATCCTACCATCTATCCGACTCTCTCTCGTCAATTCTGGACAAATGTCACCATCCATACTCGTGAGAATGATGTTGCGATCACTCTCCGGTCATTTGTAAACAAGAAGAAGGTGATTGTCACTCCTGCTATCATTCGCCAAACACTTGATCTGAATGATGCTACCTTTATCACCAAATACCCGAAGGGCACCATTGATCTCTCATTCATTAATCATGGCTATGAGGGCAACCTAAGTGCTACTACCATTCTGAGAAAGCACTTTCATGATGCTGAACGCCTAATCTTTCACATGATCAATGTTTTTCTTGCCCCAAAACCTCTTCATGGGATCAAATGTCATCCAGGTGGTAGCAGGTATTGTATTCTATCTTGAACGCCAAAGCTTAAATTTTTCTGAAATTATATTTTTAGAATTAAAAGATCTGGCAATGAACCTGTAGCTAACAAATGGCTATTATATCCAAGGTTTCTTATGGCCATAATCATGAATCAGTTATAATCTAATGGCCCTGTTGGCCTTGGAGTCCCTGCTGTGGTAGTTTTGCCAGAGGTGTACTCCAGGCACAACTCTGACCCACACCTCAAAGAGGCTGCCAAACTGCTAAAACCCAAGCAGAAGGTACCCACAACCTCATCCTCCAGATCCAAAGTCCCCTCCAAACCTCTCTCCAAACAACCCAAAAAGGCTACTCAGGGAGTTGAGTCCCCTACTGATGCCCCTGCAACACAAAGGCAGGATGAAACTATGGGTAGTAATCCCCCTGTAGTTTCCAGGACTCTACCAGCTGAAACCGCTCAGGTATCCTCTCAACAGGATCCTGATGCAACCAAAAATAGGGAAACCACATTACTGGAATCTCTCTCACTTGAGAGGATTGCCATTGAAAAGCACCATTCTCCCCAGGTCTAATCCTTTTCACACCTATCTCCCACTAAAGCCACCCTACAAGCCCAACTGTGGTTATTGCACAAGTGTTGACTCAACTACATTCCTCTACCCCTCCCCAGAAACCTATTACTACTGGGAAAACCTCAACCTTGAGGGAGAGGATTATAATGTAGTTGATAACCCACAGCACAGGGATTACAAAGTTCAATCTCCTAGTGTAGAGGAGGAGATTAGAACATCTGGTGAGGCTACCTCTTCTCCTTGTTCAGCACATGATCAGGATGAAGCTGGTATCATTCTAAGTCCTCACCAGAGGCAACTGCCAATGAAGGACATTATCCTGAGGCAGGAAGTCCCCAGTTCCGAGAAATAGGGGCACATGTGAATACTGATCTACACTCAGCACATGTTCATCCTGATTTCATCAGGAGGTCAGCTGATTCAGTACAGACTGATGATGACCTGGGCTTTTTCTTTGATGTTCTAGCCCACAATACTATTCTTGAGACTGAGGTATGCAGACTACAAGAACTGCTTGCCAAAATTTCACAAGAATCAAGTCCATCTGCCCACATTCACCCACAGATGGCAGTTTCTCCTGAAACTATCCCAAATACTGAGCCACTCTCAACAAACTTGCCACCAGTCTCTGCTTCAGGTGCCATTTCTCAGGGACAGAACCCCTCTGAGCAAATGGTTGCTGCCTTTAAAACATCCTTACCTCTCATCACTTCCATAATCACAAACACTGTACATCAAGCCATTGATGAGAGGCTTTCCTCAACTCTTCAATCTTTAGTTGATGCTGCAGTTTCTAAGAAACTTTCTGACATTCACACCCCTGAACCAATGCAACCAAAAGGGGGAGTCTAAGTCAGTGAAAGTAGAAAAAAGAAAAAGAGTTGAAGAGGAAGCAGAAAAAGAGCAGAAAGAAAAGGAGATGATCACCTACAAAAGGAAGAAATCCTCTGAAAAGACTATAGGTGAGAAAAAGTTGGAAGAATTGATCAAAGAAGCTGATGAGCAACATAGGAGATCTATGGATAAGATTATTGATCAACTCTTCAGACAAGGATTTGACACTGCCAAACTTGACTCTAAGATCAGAAGGTTAGAGATTCAAGAAATTGAACAAAGATGGGCAAGTTGGAGTAAGAAAGAGAGAAAGGCTGGAAACTATGGCAAGATTATATCAAAACATCTGGTAAGGTTGATCATTGAAGTAAAGTCATGGTCCAGAGACAGTATTTTGGAGATAACCACCAGAATCTGTTCTTCTGAAGTATTTAACAAAGGATTGATCATAGAAGCTCTTGATAAAGCTGGTGCTGGGAAAAGGACTGATATGGCAAAACTATCCAAAGCTTCACTCAAATCCAAGATGCTAGAGTAGCCTGCACTATCACCCAAACCAAAACAACCACCTTCACAACCCTCAAAACCAATTCCTTTACCTAATAAACCTACTGAACCCATTACCAATGATGCACCTAAGAGGAAGAGAAGGGTGTTGAGGATGGAAGAAGAAGAAGAAGATGATGATGAGGATGATAGTCTGCCACTCTCTACTGTTCACAAAATAAAAATGCCTGAGCCTAGGAGTCAACCAACAAAAATCACACCTGACTTTCAAAGGCAAATGGTAAAAGTCAAACTTAAGAAGAAGAACAGCACAAACAACATGATGAGCAACTGTTAAGGATGATTGATAAAGAGTTTCCCAAGTCTTCATCCATACAAGCTATGAAGAAACATGCTCAGAGGTTATATGCTCTCAGATTTACATTCCAATATCAGAAAGAGAGAGCGAGAATTTGGCCTGACCCCAGAGTAAGTGACAGAATTCACAAAATAAAGATTCCAAGAAGATACAATGGCCAAGTAAAGAAGATTGTAGATGCTGTGATAATGCTGGCCATTGTAGTGTCACCCTGGGAAATTCTTGATGACTTCAAGAGAGCTTACAAGTCTAAAATGACTCCACAAACTTTACTAGAAAACAAAATGGTAAAGAAGGGGTTAATCTACAAGAAGCTTGAAGAAATAAGAAGAAATGAGCTCCAGTTATTGCTTGAAGGCACTCATCCTGATGAGTTTGCATACAGAGAGATAACAACTGTGGAGCTGAAAAATGGAAAGCATATTAAGTACTTATCTGAGTACGACGGGCCTGAGTTCTTCTCTGAAAGTGGAGCAGAAGAACTCACAATGGAAGAACAAGTTATTTTCCTTGAGGCCTATGTTAGAGAGTCTTACAGACTTATTATTGGGAAGTAGGTTTCATGGATGGGGTAACAGCTCTGTGTCCAATTCCCCAAGACAGAGTTCCCATTCATCCTTTGCCAATCAAACCTTCTGAATCTCTTCCCGGGCCTGAGCTTATAATTGAAGAATTCTGAGTTGATCTAGATTTTGTTTCTGTCAATAAATGGGACCACAATAATTTTAAAGGTTTTCGCTGCATTGGTTCAGGGGGAGTTTGTTGGACCAAAAGAACCAATGAGCCAGATTAGAAAAACCTTTAAGTCCCACAGACATCAAAACAACTGAAGGGATCTACATCTGCTAAAGACAAAGTCTGAAGACAACTGCTGAAGACAAAGTCTGAAGACAACTGTTGAAGACAAAGTCTAAAGACAAAGTCTAAAGACAACTGCTGAAGACAAAGTCTGAAGATCAAGTTCTCAGAAGTTGTCACAACAGCTGAAGTAATTCTCTTCAGTAGTTGTGATGGTTTATATTTCAGTAGTTTGTAATCGGTAGTTTTATATTATGTAAAACATCTGAAGTTCTTTTACTTCAGATGTTATAACTTCAGTAGTTATAATGTTAGTTTATACTTAGCTTCTAATGAAGGTGTCCTCAGTTGTTGTGGACATCTTCAGTAGTTTAGTTTAATTTCAGTTGTTTGTATAAATCAGTTAGATGTCACTATCATGTGACGTCAACTGATGTCACATTCCTTATAAAAGGAATGTTGACCTAATTTCCCTCTACGGGAAGCTTGTGCATGAATGAAAACATTCTTTTTGCAGAAAACTCTCTCTCTATAACTGTTACTGTTTGATTGAATATTCATATTATTCTTGCTAGAATTTCGTCTAATTCGTGTGCTATTCCACTGCAAATCCTAATCTAATTGATCAAACTAGATCTCGATCCCTTCATATGCTTTCTCTAAATTTATTACAATCTGAACAAGCATGATTATTAAACAACTGGTTCGTAGTACTTACCTGAGATGTTGAAGAGGAATCAGCCATGTGTGCAGAATCTGTTGTCTCTGGTTCTAGTGATTCTGACGTTGATGTAGAGTTTTCTTCTTCAGGCAGGTGGTTGGCCACAGGTGCAGTGTCTTCAGAATTGGACATCACGAGCTCTACTGCTATGTCTCCCTCACCGGCGGAATAGTTATCTATGTCCTCCACACTAGCTATGTTGGACTCTCCCGGTAAGACGAACCAAAAGCTCCAGTCCTGTCCTTCATTCTCGTTAGCAATCAAGGCTTTAGGGTCCTTGCTTGATGAAGTAGAACTACTAGATGTGGCAAACTTTTTAGCTCGTCGGACAGCACTTTCCAAGGCCCACATTATATCCATCCGTTCCAACTCCATCTCATCCACCTGTTCATAATCCTCATCTGCCAGGTGGCAATTTCCTATCTTTCCAGCAATTAGTCCATCATAGGAGTGGACTACAGCAGCTAAGAGGTCCATGTGTTCTTTGGCCACCTCAACAGTCACGTTACCGAAGTTATCGGTTTTCAATTTTGTTGCATTGGCTTCTGGCATAATATACTGGGTACCAGATGACCTTGACGTTTCGGACCCTGAAGTAGATGCTTGTGTTGGACTTGCTGAGCTTGAGACGAAGGCAGTCCGCAGTGGTGCTCCAGATGTCTTGGCCTGAGGAGTCGCGTTGTAAAGCGCCGAATTCTGATCATAGTTGGCCTTTTGGGCTCTATACTTCATCCTAAGCTCATCCTCTCTCAGTTTCAGAATGAAGTCATTTATATCTAACTTCGAGCATTGCAATTCTGTCTGAGATTTGAAACGAAGGAAGCCCATTTCTCTGGTAATCCATCTGCAAAGTTGGATACCTTATCCTCCATCGACGTAGTTACTCCATGAGTGTGCATCTCACTCATCAAGTGATAGAATTTGTCAATCACGTCGTCCAGGCTTTCCTTTCCCATTGAAGAGAATTTGTCAAACTCCTTCTTCAAGATTTGTCCTTAATGGCCTTAAGTGAGGCATTTCTGTCATACCTCTTCTCCAACGCATCCTATAATTTCTTTGCTCAAGTATACTCCGAGTACTGATGGAAGATATCCTTCAGAATAGACTGGGTAAGCAAAGCGTAGACTTTCTTCTCAGCGTTGTGTTTCACCTTTTATGCATCAGACATGCCACTTAACGTAAGTTTGACACCATCAGCTCCTACTGGCATGTTGTACCCCAACTCTATAGCCTCCCACAAATTTGTATCTACTCCATTTAAGTAGATTTCAAAACAGTGCTTCCATTGTGGGTAGTCGTCTAACGTGATAAGCTTTGGGGGTTTATTATGAATTCCCATTTCATTCTCCAATAGCACTAGATTCTAAATACGAGTGTCTCTACTTCTTGTGTATGCTGAAAACTGGTCCTCCATTTCACTTAACTTTACAATTAAACAAACTGTTTATGTGTGCGAATGAAGGTATGCGATTGGGCTTATTCAGGCGATTGAACTAGGCGAATGGTTTGTTGGATCAAGAAGAAGGCTAATGCAACCAAAACTAGATCACTTAAGTTATTTTGATGCTGCATGCAAAGGCTTTCGAAGCTTTTCATGGAACTTCCGAAGGTTGTAGAGTTCTTCCGAAGACAAAGGAAAAGTCCAACTTCCGAAGACAGAACTCTACTTCCGAAGACAAATGCATACTTCCGAAGTTCAAGACTTAGAAGAATAAAGTGAAGACCACTTCCAAAGTATGATGAAGAAGTCTCCAAGTCTTGGAAGAAGCAGCCTCTTCCGAAGTATAAAGTGGCTTCGGAAGTAGTTACTCTTCCGAAGCCATTTAACCTTCGGAAGACACTGCTATAACCAATGGACACAAGTATGGTCTTTGACACTCCGCTGCAGACTTCTGATATAGCATGGCTTCTTCTTAAAGAACCATGTTGTTGACCATACTTTATTCCACTATTTACCTTTTCATGACAGTACAGTTGCCATCTTTAGTTGGTGACAAAAGGTAAGTCAGGGACATGTCCTGACTACCAAATCTCAGATAAGACTTTATCCGAGATAACTTAACTATAGTCTTGTAGTATAGGCTTTAGCTAAAGGATCCCAGCTGGTATCAAAGTATATCTGGCTATAGATAGTATTATATATAGGTTCTCCTTGTAACTCATAAAACACAATCTACTTGTAAGAGTCTTTGTATCTTAAGTTGAGAATCAATATATAAAAGTATCTTGAAAATTATCTTTCTGTGTTCTTAATTACTTTTCATATTGTGATCAACTCTTATTGATTCTTACCCGAGTGTGATTCTAGGCGAGTTGGAGAGAAAACATTTGTGTTTAAGTGACAAACACTGATCCTGCATGGTTTAATCGTGCGACTGAACTAATGCGGATGAGTTATTCGGTCGAATGAACTAATGCGGTTGAACAGCCCGAATAGGGTTCTCAGTCATACGAATGAGTCCAATCGTGTGTTTGGGGAATGTGAATGAACTCAGTTGTGCGATTGAGCCAATCGTGAGACTGAACCTGCTGAAGTTTGAAAGTTCGTAGGTTAAACGTGTTTTGGCCACAAAAACTCGAATTTTTCACAAACCCTAATTGTCGTATGCCGGAAAAGCTAAACTTTATGGTCAGGAAACGTCTAAGACACCGTTTGACACAAAAAGATTGTGTTTTTAGTGAAAAAACACAATTTTTGTATCAAAAACGATTGAATCAACACGTAATCAAGAGCCAAAGCTCTGATACCACTTGTTAGGGATCGTGTACGGACAATGTACTAACTGATTAACGTGTAAACCAAATCAAATAGTGCGGAATCCTATTTGATTGGCGATCCAATCAATGAGAACGCACGTAGAAACAATTATGTAATTGAATCTAACGTTAAGAATCGATTAGGAATCGATCTATCACGATCTATGAACTTGGAGTATAATCTTAGAGGTCTCTGGATGGCTAGGGTACGTCTGAAGTTGAAGTGTGTTCAATGCTTACGTTTTTCCATGAATTAGGTGGTATTTATAGGTTAGGGTTACTCATTCGGGCGACTGAACCATTTGCATGGTTCATTCATGCGATTGAGCCATGCGGTTAATCCATTCGCACGACTGAGTGTTCAGTCGTGCGACTAAGTGTTCAGTCGTGCGACAGAGTGTTCAGTCATGCGATTGAGTCAGTCGCATGAAGTTGTTCAGGCATATGGACAATTTAGGTGCATAGACATTCAGTCGTATGGCCATTCGGACACATGACCACTGTTGGGGTGCATGGTCCAGTCGTAGGCATGAGAACTTCACTTAACCAAGTTTGAATGTATTCATTATTATAACATTATGTATATCAATTCAAACAATCACAAACCTATATAATCTAGTCAATATGCATTACACAACTCATTAATGAAATATTAAACATTATGAATCACAACCAAACATTTACATTTTATTAAGTACCCAAACATTACATAAGTGTAAGACATTAAAGACATATTACATTAAGTTCAGAAACTAGGGACACATGTACCAACACTTAGAACTAAGGATGAGACTCTTGAGATTCTGAAAAATTTCATCTTGAAGATTGAGAATCAATCTGATCACAAGGTCAAAATCATAAGATGTGATCAAGGAACTGAATTCAAGAACCAAATCCTTGATGCATTCTATGATGAAAAGGGTATTTCAAGACAATACAGTGCTCCAAGGACTCCTCAGCAGAATGGTGTTGTTGAGATGAGAAACAGGACACTGATTGAAGCTGCAAGAACCATGTTGTCTGACTCTAAACTGTCCATCACCTTCTGGGCAGAGGCAGTCAACACTGCCTGCTATGTGCAAAATAGAGTTTTAGTGCTTAAGACTCATGGCAAGACTCCATATGAACTTTGGCACAAGAGGAAACATTTCATTGGTTTTCTCAAGTCATTTGGATGTCCTTGCACCATCTTGAATACCAAGGATCAAATTGCCAATTTGCTGAGAAATCAGATGATGGACACTTCATTAGATACTCTTCCCAAGCTAAGGCTTACAGAGTATACAATATCAGCACTACATAACAAACTCAGCTGATAGATCTGGTATGCCTTCAAATACCAGCTCAGAGGCTACATAACCAGATAAAGATGCTTCAATTGCAAAAGACAATGATGGTTGTCGTGATAGTGATCAAGACTTTCTTGATGCTAATAACCACTCCATAGATGACAACATCAATGATGTCACACACTCCTTGGATCAAGTCTCTCTTGATAAGTTTGCTAATGTGGTGGGTGAAACATCTATGCTAGATCTAAATTTTTCTAATTTAGATCTATCTCAGCAACTTGTTGTGATACCTCAGCTAAGGGTCCACAAGTCCCACCCACCACAAACATCATAGGAGATATTGTCATAGGGGTAAGAACAAGAGGACAAACCCATGAAGTAAATGTTTCTCTTCTCTCTTGTTTCTTATCCCAGATAGAGCAAAAGAAAGTTGATAAGGCTCTGAAGGATGGCAGTTAGGTTGAAGCTATGCAACAGGAGCTCCTTCAATTTAAAAGGCAGAAAGTTTGTAACCTTTGTCCTCTTCCTCATGGGAAGACTACCATTGGAACCAAATGGGTTTTTAGGAACAAGAAGGATGATAAAGGCATTATCATCAAGAACAAGGCTAGACTAGTTGTTCAAGGGTACACACAAAAAGAAGGGATTGACTACACTGATGTCTTTGCTCCTGTAGCAAGACTGGAAGCTATTAGGATATTCCTGGCATTTGTTGCATTCAAGAACTTCAAGGTCTTTCAACTTGATGTGAAGTGTGCTTTTCTTTATGGAGTGATTGATGAGGAGGTGTATGTCAAACAGCCACCTGGTTTTATAGATCCTGATCATCCTGATTATGTCTACAGGCTTGACAAAGCTCTTTATGGGCTGTATCAAGCACCCAGGAAGTGGTATGAGACACTATTTGAGTATCTTTGCAAACATGGATACAGGAGATGTACTATAGATAGAACTCCCTTCATCAAAGGACAGGGAAATGACATATTACTAGTTCAAGTATATATGGATGACATCATCTTTGGTTCAACTAATCCAAGCTCTGCAAAGACTTTGAGAGGCTGATGAAAGACAGATTTGAAATGAGTGCCATGGGGGAACTCAATTCTTTTTGGGAATTCAAGTGAAACAAGTTGAAGATGGCATCTTCATTAGTCCGTCAAAGTATGTTCAGGACATAGTCAAGAGGTTCAACATGACTGATTGTAAGATTTCTAAGACACCCATAGCTAGAAACCACTCCCTTGGACCTGATCTAGAGGGGGGTGTGTAGATGAACACTTATACAAGGCTATAATTGGTCTCTTATGTATCTTACTGCTAGCAGGCCTGATATTATGTTTGCCACCTACATTTATGCAAGATATCAAGCCAACCCTAAGATGTCTCATCTTATCACTATCAAAAGGATTCTAAGATACCTTAAAGGTGCTTCAACAGTTGGTCTATGGTATCCTAAAAATCCTGAATTCAATCTGTATGCTTATACAGATAGTGATTATGGTGGTTGCAACATGACTACAAAGTCTATATCTGGGGGATGTCAGTTTTTTGGTGGAAGGGTTGTCTCATGGCAATGCAAGAAACAATCCTGTGTCTCTGCATCAACTGCTGAAGCTGAATACATTGTTGCTGCAAGCTGCTGTGCTCAAGTGCTTTGGATTCAGAATCAGATGTTGGACTATGGATTCAACTTCAAGGAGACTCCTATTCACATAGACAACAATAGTGCAATCTTAATCATAGAGAATCCTGTGCAGCACTCAAGGACCAAACACATCAATATCAGGTATCATCTAATAAAAGATAATTATGAAAAGGGAATAATTAAACTAGTCAAAGTTCACACAGATGAACAATATGCTGATCTGTTCACAAAGGCCTTTGATGAATAGAGATTTAAGTATCTTGTATAAGCTATTGGGATGATCAACCTTGAGTAGGTTTTTCTTAAAACTAATTCTTATTATTTCTTAAAACATGTGTGTCCTAAGTTGGCTAGTTCATCACTTTCATAAGCTCTTGTTTTCTTTGGATGAAAATCTTTTTGAAGACTTTCCTCAGATTTATGAAAAATTTTGATCCTTCGGAAGTTCTGTTTTAACTTCGGAAGAAAATCATACCTTCAAACAAATAACTGTCTAAGAAATTTTACCTTCAGAAGAGATGTCTAATGTATCTTCTTAAGCTTAAATGACTGTCTAAGACACTTACATGTTTTCAAGGACCTTATTCTTCCGAAGAAAAATTAACTCTCGGAAACTTTGTTCTTTTGTGCACAAAGCTTTCAAGTCTTAATTTCTCTTCCGAAGCAAAATTTTCAAAACTCTCAAGAAATTCTTCCGAAATCATTTTACCATCGGAAGCTTTTTCATTAAAACTTCCGAATATAATTTACCTTCGGAAGCTTTTTGACTTCCAAGAAAACTACTTTTTGAGCAAAAGTAAACTAGTTTTTTAGAGGTGGGACCAACATCCGAAACCCTGCTCAGACTATTCAATCTGTGGAGGCCCTCATACACTCACCAATATAGAGGGAAGTGGAAACTAGAGCTTCCACTTCTCCTGAGGAGCAAACCACTCCTATCTCTTCAAGGATTAGTGCTGAGGTTCCTCATGCTCAGCCTGATGAGCTCATAAGCCAAACTGCCTTAAGCCATCACTCTGAGTCTCAACACTCAAGTGATCAACCTTCAGCGGATTGTTACCATCCGCACCTTTAGATCTCAACCAACCAATCCCCAACCTTGATTTCTACACTGATGAAGATCTAGGTTTCAGTGAGTACCATGATACTCTCTTCTTTTTCCCTACTCAAAGAGCGATGAGTGCTTCTGAGGCTCCTACTTCTAGCCACCATCAGTCACCTACTGCTGAGGTGGACACTTCTGAACCTGTTCAGGATGTCCATATGAAAGAGGCTCTCCCTTTTGAATGTGATTACATCATTAAGACCTTAACCATGGCAACTCATCCTACTGTCATCTCAACTGAGACATCCAGTGAGCAGAGGAAATCCAGCAGCCAAGAACCTGAAGCTGGTGGTGAGAGAAAGGACTTTGGTCCAATCATCTCATCCCCCAATGATTCTTCTAATGAAAATGAGGGGAATTTAAGACTAAAGGTGCACAAACTGTCTCAAACATGCACCTATTTAGTCTCCAAGGTTAGTCACCTTGAATCTCAAGTGACTACCTTGCACAACAGGGTCAATGATCAGCAACTTAAGATTTCATATCTTAAGGAAAAACTAGTTAGGAGACCTCTAAGAGGAGCTCAACCAGGAACATAAGAACTTGTGGATATGATTGACGTAACTCCTGGCTCACCTATGCAAGTGGGTGATGCTACCAAAAAGGGGTAGAAAGTCATTATAGCTACAAAACCTGGGAGTTCTTCAGAGAGAATGGACACTGAGGACTCACCATCTTCACTTGCAATTATGCATTCTCAGCAACCTCCTCAAATTCACATTGATGTGGACTACACAGACACCTTCATACAGAGTCTGTTTGAGGATGGGATACCAAGGGCTATGACATCTCCACCATCTTCCAATCACATCATTGCGTGGAGGTATGACAGCAACAGGAAAGCCCTAATCATCATTAGAGTTCAAGGGCAGCAAGAGATTTTTAACTTTCAAACCTTGAACTTCTATGAAGGTATGGATTTAGTCAACATGCCACTTGTCAATCCAAGCCAATCAAGACAAGCTGACAAGTTGGCACAAAGAATCCAAGACAAGATCACTACAGAGTTTAGCCTAAGAAGAAGACTATGGCAATCAGGCAATGTCATAAGTCAACTGGATGTTGAGGCAGACCCTAAGATTAGCTTCATAGGGGAAACCTTGACTGAAGGCCCAGTAACAGAACCTGAGAGCCTAGTCTTATCACCAACAACTGTTGCAGAGATCAATGCCCTTTTTGAGACACTTGCTGGTGAAGGTGCTTCTCAACCTCTCTCTAGCCAAAGCTCAGAAGCTGCATCAAGCAATGAAGGCCAAAGCTCTCTCCACCCTGAGTCATAAAGGTCTATGAGTGACAAAAGGAAAAGAAAGATGACATCTAAGGAGATTGAGGAGGAGAAGAGAAAGAGGAAAAGGAAGCTGAGGGGAGAAGGTTCCTCTTCTAGGTCTGCAAGACTCATGGAGACTACAATCAGGGTTGCTCCCAGACTAGATACTCAGAATGATGAGTTAAGGGTAGTCATGATAAACTATCTGTAGACAAGGAACTATGACATAGATATTGTCATCTCTCTCCCCTTGGAGGAGTTAAATGAACTGGTTGACCTGGAAAGGTCAAGGGAGAAGAAGGAGGCAGAAGATGCAGAGCTTCTAGTACAAATCAAAGAAGAAAGAAGAAAGAAAAGATTGTACAAGCATATGCCTACCCTCTCCCCAGTTCAAGAAAGTCCTAAACAAGAGGATGTGGTTCAACAAGAACCTCGAGTAGATATAGAAGAAGAAAGGATCAATATGACCAACTACCTGAGTGCCATAGGCCTCTATCAGGCAAAAGCGCTTCTTCCCTTGTTTATGACTATGTTGAGTTTGAGTATCTCAAACAACTTGAACTTGAGATAGTCAGAGAAAGAAAGAAAACTAAAAGAAAGCTAAGGGAAGAAGCTACTAAGTCAAGAGCCATCATCCACAAAATCATGAAGAAATCTTCTGACAGGCAGAGGATGATGAGCTTCTTAAAGCTGTATCAAGTATATCCGCCTGTAGATAGTATTATATATAGGTTCTCCTTGTAACTTAAAAACACAATCTGCTTGTAAGAGTCTTTGTATCTTGAGTTGAGAATAAATATATAAAAGTATCTTGAAAATTATCTTTCCGTGTTCTCAATTACTTTTCATATTGTGATCAACTCTTATTGATTCTTACCCGAGTGTGATTCTAGGCGAGTTTGAGAGAAAACATTTGTGTTTAAGTGACAAACACCGATCCTGCAATTGGTAACAGAGCTTCTCAGGCTCTTGATTGCGTGATCTAACCATCCAAATCAACCTGTTTTCACTCTTCCCTACTACCCACTCCCTCAAATGGCTCTCAACAAATCTGAAGTAGAAATGGGGAAGATGACCAAAGCGCCAATCATCACCCCTGAAAACTTCAGGTCTTGGAGTAGAAGAATGGAAGGCTTCATTAGATACCAAGACAGCAAAATGTGGAACTCAATTGTCAATGGACCGTACAAGCCAAAGGTGGCTTCACCTGGTGGGAACGGTGCCATGATAGAAAAGACTGTCGAGGACTATTCTGATGAAGACAGAAAGAAGATGGACATCGATAGCAATGCTATGACTATTCTCATGACTACAATACCGAACTCTATTATGGTGGGGTTCGAGCATTGCAAGACTACCAAAGAATTGTTTGATGCACTTGCTCAGATGTATTCTTGCTCCAACGACTCAAAGAAGGACTCACTGAAGCAGCAGTTCGAGAACTTCACTCATATTGCTGGAGAGACCCTCAGCCAACAATACTTCAGGTACATGGATCTTATATCTTCCCTTAGTCTGTAAAGATCACTCCTGAACTTAGAGATCTCACTAGAAAGTTCATGAGTGCTCTTCCAAATAAGTGTACATTCTACTGTGTCTCTATCAAGAAAACAAAAAACTTGAACACGCTTTCCATGACTGAGCTCTATGGCATCCTTGATGGATACCGTCTAGAGATGGAGAGTAAGAAGGGCCACCAAACAAGCAGATCTATGAGTCTTCCTGCTAGCAACACTTTAATGGTTGCTGAAGGCTCATCAACCCTCAACCTCAGCACTTCCTGACTTATCAACAGCCATCCTGCTCACCTGGTCCCTACATCACTTATCTTGAGACTCCAAGGTCTCAACAGGCTCAACACAACTCCTTCCAGGAAAGTTGTGCCTTTGTCTCAGGAGGTGGACACTCAGGAGATTTTCAATACTGCTTTGATGATCTTGAGTGCTTCAGCCCAGATGACGTAAAGTACGTGGACATTGTCCAGCAAATGGCTCTCTTAACTTACAGAGCAAAGAAGTTCTTTAAGAGAACTGGAAGGCATTTCCCTCAGAACCCAACTACCAGCAAGTTCGGGTTTGATAAGACCAAGGCAAAGTGTTACAACTATAACCAACTGGGTCATTTTGCAAGGGAATGCAAGGCTCCCAAGACCAATCTGGGAACCCCACAAGCCTCCACACATCCCTCAACCTCAAAGCCCATTGAGAAGTCAACTGACACGGCCGCAATGGCTCAAGAAGTTGACTGGAGCTTCATGGTACAGGATGTGACTCCTGCTCAAGCTCTCATGGCCAGAATAGATGATGCCCAAGTATATGAAGATCTCTGCACTCCAGCCTGTATAGCTAAAGTTAAACTCTATCAGGATTACAATACGGAAATCAAATCTGACATTGAGTCTTTAAATATTCTAAAATCTGATTTTAAAAGAGCTGAATCTGACTATCAAAAGAAAATTGATGAGTTGGAGAAAACTGTATCTCTTTTGAAACATGAACACACCAACTACAAGACTCAAATCAAGGATCTGATATCCAAATTGTCTGAGGCTCAAGCCTAGCTTGTCACTGCTGAGGTTCAGGCTGGAAGCATGCTATCTTGAGCAAAACTTCCAAGCTATTCTTGCATCATCATCCCATTCCAAACTCTGTTATCAGAACAAAGAAGGGTTGGGAACCAATGAAATTACTCCACCACATTCCTATGAGTCCACAGACAGCCTAGATGTGGTATTGAAGAGCAAGAGGTTCCAACTGCTGACCATTTCTTTCTAGAGTTAAAGGATGAGGCACCAATAGTGGCCACCACAGGGAAGGAACATGTAGATAAACATATCACCTCCTGTGATGATCAAATCCTAACCACCAAAGCTAGAAGAAGTAGAGCTAAAGTTGCTAGGAGAACTGCTAAGAAAGTGGCTGAATCCAAACTGAAAATTGACCCCAAACAGAAGGGTGTCTTTGTTTCAGCTGGTTTCCAAGTGTTGGGTACTTCTGATTTAGGAAAGGAATGTAATACCAGCATTCCTGTCCTACCAAAGGATCAGAAGTTAAAGGGAAAAGTTGCTGATGAAGAAAAGAAAACCAAGAAATAGCAACCCTCACTTCCCCAAAAGACTAACATTGCATGCATCATATGTGGCCTGCAAAATCATATGGCAAAAGATTGTTACTACAATCCTGCAAGCACACATTATGCAAATAATGTTAGGAAAGAAGGAGTCAGGGAAGGTTTCACATTTGGACCCTTCCATACGGTTCAAGAGTTGAAGAAGGGAAAGCTAGTTTCCAAAGCCAAGTTGCTTTCAGAAGAAATTCCTTCTTCCAAAGGGAAAATGGCTTCGGAAGCAAAAGCTACTAAGGTTCGGAAGAACAAGAAAGCTCCCTTGAAACCATCCTAGAAGAAAACTGCTTGGAAGAAAAGGTGGTGAGGACTTCTTCTGAAAAGAAAGAAGCTTCAGAAGAAGACCATGCTGCAAAAGCTTCAACAAGCTCATCCTCCAAGATCAGCCAAAGGGTGGACTGGAAGATCAAGGAAGATGCTGCAGCCCAAACCTCTTCCTCAAAGACCTCTATTGAACCCCTATGCATATCATTTGGTTCACTCATGTCATTGTCTTTGGAAGAACCCAAGACCAATAAAGCTTGGGTTTCCAAACAAAACTGAATTCTCATCTTATGTGCAGGAACATCCATTTGACAAGAACAACAATGTATGGATTGTAGATAGTGGATGCTCCAGGCACATGACAGGGAACAGACATCTCCTTCAACAATTTCAACATTATGATGGAGGCCCTGTCCAGTTTGGAGGTGAGGCTGGAGGATATATTTCTGGTAGAGGGAGTATATCCAATGGTATGTTAACCGTTGACAAAGTTAACTTTGTCAAACATCTTGAACAAATCTGTTAAGTGTTTCTCAATTCTGTGATCAAAAGCACCAAATGCTTTTCACAGAACATGAGTGCATTATCCTCAAACCAGGGATGACAATTCCTCCGGAATTGGTGCTTCTCAGATCTCCCAAGAAAGGGGATATGTACAAGCTTGATATGAACAATTCTTCCCCATTGGGTGAGGTATCATGCTTTCTTTCCAAAGCTGATAGTGATGAGTCAACACTGTGGCATAAACGTATGCGTCATGTAAATTTTAAGACAATGAATAAATTGACTAAAAATAACTTGCTACACGGTTTGCCTAAAAAGGAGTTTTTCTAGCAAAGACAACTGTGTTGCATGCCTAAAAGGGAAACAACACAGGACGTCTCATAAATCCAAATGTGTTAACTCTATCACTACTCTATTGCACTTATTACACATGGATCTTTTTGGTCCCACAAGCATAATGAGCATTGGAAGGAAATTATATTGCCTTGTGATAGTTGATGATTTTACAAGATTCACATGGGTATTCTTTTAAGAACTAAAGATGAAACTGCTGAAACATTAAAATCTTTTATTCTTAAAATAGAAAATCAAATTGATCACAAAGTTAAAATAATTAGGTGTGATCAAGGGACTGATTTTAAGAACTTCGTTCTTGACTCATTCTGTAACTCAAAAGGGATTGCCAAACAATATAGTGCTCCCAGAACTCCTCAACAAAACGGTGTTGCTAAGAGGAGGAATAGGACACTTATTGAGGCTACTCGAACTATGTTAGCTGATTCAAAGCTACCTCTAACATTTTGGGCAGAGGCAGTCAGCACAGCATGCTATGTGTAGAACAGAGTTCTTGTAGTTAAGCCCCATGGAAAAACCCCTTATGAGCTATGGAACAAGAGGCCACCGTTCATTGGCTTTCTAAGGTCTTTTGGCAGCAGGTGTACCATACTTAACACAAAGGACAATTTAGCAAAATTTGCTGAAAAGTCGGATGGTGCTATCTTTGTTGGATACTTTTCTACTTCCAAAGCTTACAGAGTATACAACATTAAGAATCAACAATTTGAGGAGTCATCCAATATAGTTGTTAATGAGCACACTCCTTGTGTTAGGGGGAATGGGCCTGATCACATCTTTGATTTAGAATTGTTTCCAAACTATTCTAAATCCTATTGTGAGAATGTTTCAGTTGGAATAGGTGCTCAAACTGATGCTGATGCTGCTGCTAATGATCAACTGTTTCAGCTTCCCAGGCCTAGACCAAATTCTCCAAGTGCTGCAATACATAGAACCTCCACTTTTCACAGATCCGATAGTTTATCTATATCAAGGAATAGTGAAGCTTCAACAAGTGAGTCACCTACTAAGCCTCAAAGCTCATCAGGTGATCCACCACAACACCAGGCAGAAGGAGGTAGTCTTTTGAAGGAACAGGTAACTGTTAATACTACCTCACAACCAACTATTGATGATGTTTCTCATTCATTCAATCAGTCCTCATTGAATGACTTTGAAACAATAGCTGGACAAAGTGTTCTAGTTCCTGAGCAGAATATGTCCAACCTGGATCTATCTCTGCAACCGGAAGTGATTCCTCGTCTTTGGATTCACAACACTCATCCAACTAAGAACATCATAAGGAATGTCTTTGAGGGTGTGAGAACAAGAGGACAGACTCATCAAGGGAATGTCTGCTTATACTCATGCTTTCTATCTCAGATGGAACCGAAGAAGGTAGAAGATGCCTTAAAAGATAGTAGTTAGATTGAATCGATGCAAGAGGAGCTGCTTCAATTCAAGAGACAAAAGGTATGGAACCTATGTTCGCTACCATCTGGTCAAGTACCCATAGGCACCAAATGGGTTTTCCGAAACAAGAGAGATGATTGAGGCTTGATCATCAAGAATAAGGCAACACTTGTGGTTCAAGGATACACTCAAGAGGAAGGAATCGATTATACTGATGTCTTCGCACCAGTTGCAAGACTTGAGGCAGTTAGGATCTTCCTTGCTTATGCTGCATCCAAGGACTTCACAGTATACCAACTTGACGTCAAGTGTGCTTTTCTATACGGGGATATAGACAGGGAAGTGTACGTATGTCGACCTCCAGGATTTGAAGATCCACAGCATCCCAACTATGTGTGCAAATTGAATAAAGCTCTATATGGGCTGCACCAAGCACCTAGGCTGTGGTATGAGACTCTGTCTCAGTTTCTACTGAAGATGACTGTGGAAGAGATTCAGGAAGAGGAGAAGATTGAGAAACTTAAGAAGAAAGGAAGACTTCAGACTGAAAATTTGCTAGCTGCTAGCACAAAAGCAGTTGCTTCCAATCAGGAGGTTGTCATCAATAAAAGAAGAGAGCAGATCATTGACCGGCTCATTGAAATGGGAGCTGCCAATGAAGAAACACTCCTGCTACCATTAGAGGAGTTGATGGATCTGGAGAAGGCAACCAGGCTGAAAATTGAAGAAGAAGCCAGGTTGGCCTTAGAGGAAAAGGAAAAGAAACAAAAGGAGGATGAATTGCAGCTGAGGAGAGACAGGATAAACTTCCTACTCTCCAGAGGCTTTGACCTTCAAGAACTCTCTCCACACAACAATGACACGATCCTCTGGCTCTTCAACAAAGAGCAGGATCTAATGGAGAAAGAAAGGAAGAAGGTTGCAAAAGAAAAGGCCAGAGAGAAGAAGAAGAAGAAGAAGAGGCTAGGGTCACTGCCTCCAAGAAGCTTACTGAGAAAGCCTGGATGAAGGACTATCTTCGGGCTCATGGCTTCTCCAATAGGCAGGTGGGTCCTATGTCTGAAAGGACACTCCAACGGATTGTCAATGAATAAAAGCTGACATCCGGTTGGGGAAAAAGAAAGAGATGTATGGAAGGGTAAAAGGGATGACCTTCACTGCTTCTACCCAACCATAACTTGAACCTTCATCCTCACCATTCACCATTAAACCTGAACCCTTCACCCCTGAACCCACATCACTACCCACTACTACTCCCTCACCTCAACCTCCTAAACTTCCCATCATCCAACCAAAACACTAGCCAGAACCTCTGAACCTAAACCTACCCAATTACCATCCAACCATCCCTTCAGCCTTCTCAACATCTCTCCCTTGAGGAGTTTAAGGCAATCAAGACGAAGCTCACTAATTGCACCACTTTGAGCGAAGTTTCCTGTGTAGAAGACTCTGTTAACATTACCTATGTGGATGGATCTTCAAGTTCCCTCACAAGAGACAGATTCCTTGATTTGCCTAGAGGAACTTTGGACCAGGCTGCAAGACTTTTGGGCCTCAATTCAGACTCTTTAATGAGGAAGAAAAGAAGCTCAGAAGGAAACTGGTGACTCTGCTGGATACAAGAAAAGAGGACAAGATTCCTAGTCAGCCTCTTGTGCCTAGAAGGAAGATAATCCAGTGGAGGTTCGATGAACCTTTTCACAACTTTGTTCTGGAAAGAGAGAATGATGAAGTCAACAGACTCAATGCAACCTCTCTGTTACACCCCAGCAGATTTGACATTGCTGAGTTAGCAGAGAAACCATTCTCCAACCCCTCCAACTCTGAAACTGTTGCACTCGTCAGAAGTCATCTCAGCAGTCTTCATCTGGCTGAGCTAACTGCAAAAGCAAAGATTGAAGAAGAGTTGAAGTTGAGAAGACATGAAGACAAGAAAAGATCTCCCACCAAAGGTGCTGCCTTTCTACAGATGGTGAAGGTCCTGAATTGGAACCTATAGTTTGATGGGAATATGATTACAGTTCCCATCAACTAACTCTTTTCAGAGGGCAACAACAAAGGGTACATGTTATCCAAGGTGAAAGACAGGATTTCCTGTCTACCAAGGATCTGTACAAGCTTCTCAGCACCACATCAGGGAAGAACAAGGAGACAGATAAATATTTGCTCACCTTGGTGCTGAAAGTTTTGAGAAGTCAAGGTAAGTGAAGTTTTGGAAGCATCAGCCTAGGGGGAGTTTGTTGGATCAAGAAGAAGGCTAATGCAACCAAAACTAAATCACTTAAGTTATTTTGATGTTGCATGCAAAGGCTTCTAAAGCTTTTCATTGAACTTCCAAGGTTGTAGAGTTCTTCTGAAGACAAAGGAAAAGTCCAACTTCCGAAGACAGAACTCTACTTCCGAAGACAAATGCATACTTCCGAAGTTCAAGACATAGAAGAATAAAGTGAAGACCACTTCCGGAGTATGATGAAGAAGTCTCCAAGTCTTGGAAGAAGTGGCCTCTTCTGAAGTATAAAGTGGCTTCGGAAGTACTTACTCTTCCGAAGCCATTTAACCTTCAGAAGACACTGCTATAACCAGTGGACACAAGTATGGTCTTTGACACTCCGCTGCAAACTTCTGATATAGCATGGCTTCTTCTTAAAGAACCATGTTGTTGACCATACTTTATTCCACTGTTTACCTTTTCATGATAGTACAGTTGCCATCTTTAGTTGGTGACAAAAGTAAGTCAGGGACATGTCCTGACTACCAAATCTCAGATAAGACTTTATCCGAGAGACCTTAACTATAGTCTTGTAGTATAGGCTTTAGCTAAAGGATCCCAGCTGGTATCAAAGTATATCCGGCTGTAGATAGTATTATATATAGGTTCTCCTTGTAACTCATAAAACACAATCTGCTTGTAAGAGTCTTTGTATCTTGAGTTGAGAATCAATATATAAAAGTATCTTGAAAATTATCTTTCTGTGTTCTTAATTACTTTTCATATTGTGATCAACTCTTATTGATTCTTACCCGAGTGTGATTCTAGGCGAGTTTGAGAGAAAACATTTGTGTTTAAGTGACAAACACTGATCCTGCATGGTTTAATCGTGCGACTGAACTAATGCGGATGAGTTAGTCGGCCGAATGAACTAATGCGGTTGACAGTCCGAATAGGGTTCTCAGTCATACGAATGAGTCCAAATCGTGTGTTTGGGGAATGTGAATGAACTCAGTTGTGCGATTGAGCCAATCGTGAGACTGAACCTGCTGAAGTTTGAAAATTCGTAGGTTAAACGTGTTTTGGCCACAAAACTCGAATTTTTCACAAACCCTAATTGCCGTATGCCGGAAAAGCTAAACTTTATGGTCAGGAAACGTCTAAGACACCGTTGACACAAAAAGATTGTGTTTTTAGTGAAAGAACACAATTTTTGTATCAAAAACGATTGAATCAACACGTAATCAAGAGCCAAAGCTCTAATACCACTTATTAGGGATCGTGTACGGGACAATGTACTAACTGATTAACGTGTAAACCAAATCAAATAGTGCGGAATCCTATTTGATTGGCGATCCAATCAATGAGAACGCACGTAGAAACAATTATGTAATTGAATCTAACGTTAAGAATCGATTAGGAATCGATCTATCACGATCTATGAACTTGGAGTATAATCTTAGAGGTCTCTGGACGGCTAGGGTACGTCTGAAGTTGAAGTGTGTTCAATGCTTACGTTTTTCCATGAATTAGGTGGTATTTATAGGTTAGGGTTACTCATTCGGGCGACTGAACCATTTGCATGGTTCATTCATGCGATTGAGCCATGCGGTTAATCCATTCGCACGACTGAGTGTTCAGTCGTGCGACAGAGTGTTCAGTCATGCGATTGAGTCAGTCGCATGAAGTTGTTCAGGCATATGGACTATTTAGGCGCATAGACACTCAGTCGTATGGCCATTCGGACGCATGACCACTGTTAGGGTGCATGGTCCAGTCGGACGCATGAGAACTTCATTTAACCAAGTTTGAATGTATTCATTATTATAACATTATGTATATCAATTCAAACAATCACAAACCTATATAATCTAGTCAATATGTGTTACACAACTCATTAATGAAATATTAAACATTATGAATCACAGCCAAACATTTACATTTTATTAAGTACCCAAACATTACATAAGTGTAAGACATTAAAGACATATTACATTAAGTTCAGAAACTAGGGACACATGTACCAACACTTAGAACTAAGGATGAGACTCCTGAGATTCTGAAAAATTTCATCTTGAAGATTGAGAATCAATCTGATCACAAGGTCAAAATCATAAGATGTCATCAGGGAACTGAATTCAAGAACCAAATCCTTGATGCATTCTATGATGAAAAGGGTATTTCAAGACAATACAGTGCTCCAAGGACTCCTCAGCAAAATGGTGTTGTTGAGATGAGAAACAGGACACTGATTGAAGCTGCAAGAACCATGTTGTCTGACTCTAAACTGCCCATCACCTTCTGGGCAGAGGCAGTCAACACTGCCTGCTATGTGCAAAATAGAGTTTTAGTGCTTAAGACTCATGGCAAGACTCCATATGAACTTTGGCACAAGAGGAAACATTTCATTGGTTTTCTCAGGTCATTTGGATGTCTTTGCACCATCTTGAATACCAAGGATCAAATTGCCAAATTTGCTAAGAAATCAGATGTTGGACACTTCATTAGATACTCTTCCCAAGCTAAGGCTTACAGAGTATACAATATCAGCACTACAATAACAAACTCAGCTGATAGATCTGGTATGCCTTCAAATACCAGCTCAGAGGCTACATAACCAGATAAAGATGCTTCAATTGCAAAAGACAATGATGGTTGTCGTGATAGTGATCAAGACTTTCTTGATGCTAATACCACTCCATAGATGACAACATCAATGATGTCACACACTCCTTGGATCAAGTCTCTCTTGATAAGTTTGCTAATGTGGTGGGTGAAACATCTATGCT
This sequence comes from Flaveria trinervia, assembly GCA_025506515.1. Lineage (NCBI taxonomy): Eukaryota > Viridiplantae > Streptophyta > Magnoliopsida > Asterales > Asteraceae > Flaveria > Flaveria trinervia. Next base: position 40,907,930 of record CM046441.1, read on the forward strand.
AGATCTAAATTTTTCTAATTTAGATCTATCTCAGCAACTTGTTGTGATACCTCAGCTAGGGTCCACAAGTCCCACCCACCACAAACATCATAGGAGATATTGTCATAGGGGTAAGAACAAGAGGACAAACCCATGAAGTAAATGTTTCTCTTCTCTCTTGTTTCTTATCCCAGATAGAGCAAAAGAAAGTTGATAAGGCTCTGAGGATGGCAGTTAGGTTGAAGCTATGCAACAGGAGCTCCTTCAATTTAAAAGGCAGAAAGTTTGTAACCTTTGTCCTCTTCCTCATGGGAAGACTACCATTGGAACCAAATGGGTTTTTAGGAACAAGAAGGATGATAAAGGCATTATCATCAAGAACAAGGCTAGACTAGTTGTTCAAGGGTACACACAAAAAGAAGGGATTGACTACACTGATGTCTTTGCTCCTGTAGCAAGACTGGAAGCTATTAGGATATTCCTGGCATTTGCTGCATTCAGAACTTCAAGGTCTTTCAACTTGATGTGAAGTGTGCTTTTCTTTATGGAGTGATTGATGAGGAGGTGAATGTCAAACAGCCACCTGGTTTTATAGATCCTGATCATCCTGATTATGTCTACAGGCTTGACAAAGCTCTTTATGGGCTGCATCAGGCACCCAGGAAGTGGTATGAGACACTATTTGAGTATCTTTGCAAACATGGATACAGGAGAGGTACTATAGATAGAACTCCCTTCATCAAAGGACAGGGAAATGACATATTACATCATTAAGAGGCTTTCCCTTCTGAGGCTCCAACTTCTAGCCACCATCAATCACCTACTGCTGAGGTGGACACTTCTGTACCTGTTCAGGATGTCCATATGAAAGAGGCTCTCCCTTTTGAAAGTGATTACATCATTAAGACCTTAACCATGGCAACTCATCCTACTGTCATCTCAACTAAGACAGCCAGTGAGCAGAGGAAATCCAGCAGCCAAGAACCTGAAGCTGGTGGTGAGAGAAAGGACTTTGGTCCAATCATCTCATCCCCCAATGATTCTTCTAATGAAAATGAGGGGAATTTAAGACTAAAGGTGCACAAACTGTCTCAAACATGCACCTATTTAGTCTCCAAGTTTAGTCACCTTGAATCTTAAGTGACTACCTTGCACAACAAGGTCAATGATCAGCAACTTAAGATTTCATATCTTAAGGAAAAACTAGTTGGAGACCTCTAAGAGGAGTTCAACCAGGAACACAAGAACTTGTGGATATGATTGACGTAACTCCTAGCTCACCTATGCAAGTGGGTGATGCTACCAAAAAGGGGTAGAAAGTTATTATAGCTACAAAACCTGGGAGTTCTTCAGAGAGAATGGACACTGAGGACTCACAATCTTCACTTGCAATTGTGCATTCTCAGCAACCTCCTCAAATTCATATTGATGTGGACTACACAGACACCTTCATACAGAGTCTGTTTGAGGATGGGATACCAAGGGCTATGACATCTCCACCATCTTCCAATCACATCATTGGGTGGAGGTATGATAGCAACAGGAAAGCCCTAATCATCATAAGAGTTCAAGGGCAGCAGGAGATTTTTAACTTTCAAACCTTGAACTTCTATGAAGGTCTGGATTTAGTCAACATGCCACTTGTCAATCCAAGCCAATCAAGACAAGCTGACAAGTTGGCACAAAGAATCCAAGACAAGATCACTACAGAGTTCAGCCTAAGAAGAAGACTATGGCAATCAGGCAATGTCATAAGTCAACTGGATGTTGAGGCAGACCCTAAGATTAGCTTCATAGGGGAAACCTTGACTGAAGGCCCAGTAACAGAACCTGAGAGCCTAGTCTTATCACCAACAACTGTTGCAGAGATCTGTGCCCTTTTTGAGACACTTGCTGGTGAAGGTGCTTCTCAACCTCTCTCTAGCCAGAGCTTAGAAGCTGCATCAAGCAATGAAGGCCAAAGCTCTCTCCACCCTGAGTCATAAAGGTCTGTGAGTGACAAAGGGAAAAGAAAGATGACATCTAAGGAGATGGAGGAGGAGAAGAGAGAGAGGAAAAGGAAGCTGAGGGGAGAAGGTTCCTCTTCTGGGTCTGCAAGACTCATGGAGACTGCAATCAGGGCTGCTCCCAGACCAGATACTCAGAATGATGAGTTAAGGGTAGTCATGATAAACTATCTGTAGACAAGGAACTATGCATAGATATTGTCATCTCTCTCCCCTTGGAGGAGTTAAATGAACTGGTTGACCTGGAAAGGTCAAGGGAGAAGAAGGAGGCAGAAGATGTAGAGCTTCTAGTACAAATCAAAGAAGAAAGAAGAAAGAAAAGATTGTACAAGCATATGCCTACCCTCTCCCCAGTTCAAGAAAGTCCTAAACAAGAGGATGTGGTTCAACAAGAACCTCGGGTAGATAAAGAAGAAGAAACGATCAATATGACCAACTACCTGAGTGCCACAGGCCTCTATCAGGCAAAAGCGCTTCTTCCCTTGTTTATGACTATGTTGAGTTTGAGTATCTCAAACAACTTGAACTTGAGATAGTCAGAGAAAGAAAGAAAACTAAAAGAAAGCTAAGGGAAGAAGCTACTAAGTCAAGAGCCATCCTCCACAAAAGCATGAAGAAATCTGCTGACAGGCAGAGGATGATGAGCTTCTTAAAGTTGTATGTATTCTCCGGAAGGAGACTTGGCCCCATGTCTCTATCCACTATGGATGAGCATATCAGGGTGATTAAGCAGAAGATCAAGAGTGGAGAGCTGGTTGACTTACATTCCCCTCCAAGTCAAGCCCCACTTGAAGTGGAGGTTAAGGTTGAACAACCAGAGACATCACAACCTGGACCTTCTACTGAATCTCATCAAGATTCATCTTCTGATCCACAGCAGGGTCAGACTCACTCTCAATCTGAACTTGTGAGAGTTGAAGACCCAACTGAGAAAGACAATGATGATCAATCAGGTACTGTAGGCCAGTCTTCTTAGTTAAAAGTTGTAAAGAGAAAGAAAAGGATGGCTTCTAAACCAAAGCCAAAGAAAAAGAAGAAGACTGCATCCTTTTCTAAACCTCAAGATGAGTCAGAAATCCTGAGGATGTGCAGCCAGAGGATGCTCCATCATCTCCCATTCCAATAGCTCCTCTTGCATCAAAAAGACCCATCCTGTCCTGGACATACACTACAAATCCAGAAAGGTGGCATGTCCTTAGTAATCATGGCATTGAAAATGTTTACACTTGGCAAGACATGTTTCAGTTGCCTCTACATGATCTCTTTGACATGAGAAGACATTTTGACAGTCTGAAGGATCCTGATCATCTTATGAAGAAGGGTTGGTTATCATCCTGCAATGAAGAAGAATGCTTAGGAAGTTTCACACATGCAACAGAAATATTCTAAGTGTGAAATCTTCTAAAGCCAAGACCAATATCTTCCGAAGCCAAAGATGAAGTCTTCCGAAGCTTCAAAGACAAATTCTTCCCAAGCCTCAACTCTTGAAGACAGATTTCTTTCGAAGACTTTTAGTAACATGCTTTATCTGATGTATTATTCCCTAAAGCTGGACACCTTCCGCTGCATCTCTGTAAAGTCACCAACTTACATGAGTTGGTGAAAAGGTCCATGCTTTTGGTAACTGTACATTGAGGTCTTGTGTCTGTAAACTTTCTACTTCATGTACTTTATCCTTTTTGTAATAAATAAGGATGTGAGCTATGGCATGTCATAGTCACAAAGTCAAAAAGGCAATCTGCCTTTTTGACTCTATAATTGATTTTGTTTTGAGTCTAGTCAATTGTATCCAGCTGGCTTTCATAGTATGGTTGGCTATAGGATGTAGTATAAGTATCTCATGTTCTTGTAACTTTATGGATATGCTTTATAACACTTGTAATAGAACATAGAGAAAGCAATATACTGCATTCTTGAAAACCATATACTTGTGTTATGTCACTTACATTACTTGTGTTCTTAGTGTCTTTATTATGGTTAATCCAGTTCACTGTTTGTTTAAGTTTAAGTTAATCTCCTCTTTGTGTTGTTGTTTTGTAAGTGAACCCCCCTTTATCGGTCCTGCAGTGTTTTTAGTTCATTAGTTTTATTTTGTTTGTTTTAACTATTTTCATTCAATTGGTGCTTCTTAGTTGTTTTTGCTTGTGCAGGTGATAGCATTGTGCAAGCATACTAGATTTTTAAGAAAGACCTCGCCTTTGATTTTTGATCCAGAACTTGAAAGGACCATACGACAATCTATTTCATCCACCAATTCAATGATCCATTCTTGAGTGAGTGAGTAGCAAACCTTACCTTGTTTTCTCTAGCACAATCACTTATGTAGAGTACCACCTCCATATCTTTCAGCCAAACGTATCTTTCTCATGGCACCCTATGTTCCATAAAAGCCACTTGGTTTGCACACCATGAATATTTTGCAGGCACATTCAATTTGAAAACATGTCATATCACGAACCTCCTTGTTGTTATGCATGTTGGTGTTATCATCATTCCTAGTTTCATCAAGCCTTGTTGGATTTTCCCGATTTGTGTTCATCATAAACGTGAGTGATAGTAGGTAGAGCACTTAATATGGCTTCTACAATCATTGCTACATTCTAGCATCCTATTTTTTTTTGTGTTGTATTAGTGTTACTAGTCGTGTTTTCATTTTGTAGAGTAGTTCAAGTTCCCGATCAGGTGGTGCAGGACCATTTAGAGGAGTTGGTCACTTACAACACAAACACACTATGACGAGAGTTGTTTTAGAACACTTAACAAATCATATAGGGAACTGATAACACACTAGAATAATGCTTATAACACAAGCAAAATATGAGAGAGAACTTAGAACAACACAAGACAAGTATATGGTTTTCAAGAATGTTGTATATTGCTCTCAAGTTCTTTTACAACTGTAACAAGAAAGATACAAGGACCTGAGATACTTTATACTACATTCTACAGTCGGCCATATTTAGAAGGCCAGATGGATATATTTGAACTAGACAACAAAATCAAATGTAGAGTCAAAAGGCATATTGGCTTTTGACTAGTGACTATAACATGCCATAGCTCACATCCTAATGTATTACAAAAAGGATAAAAGTACATAAAGTAGAAATCACATACTCAAGACTCAATGTATAGTTTACCAAAAGCATGGACCTTTTCACCAACTTATGTAAGTTGGTAACTGAACAAAGTTACAGCGGAAAGTTGTTTAGCTTTATGATAAAGTACATCAAATAAAGCATGTATACAAAAGTCTTTGGAAGATAATCTGCCTTCACTTCTTGGCTTCAGAAGACTTTGTCTTTGATGCTTTGGATAACTTCACTTTTGGCTTCGGGATGATTATTGTAGGATTCGATCTGCCCAAGATACATATTAAATTGATGTGGCTAGTGTGATATGATCCAAGTCGGGTCATACCCAATAACAGGCTAGACAAACACCTGCAATATTTATTTATTGATTTGATCAACTAAATAAATATCAACACTATTTATATATTTAGAAAAAATGGTTTTCTAAATGAAAATGCTCTTGAGAAATGAATAAATAACATGGGTTTATTTATTTAGAAAGAGTACTATATATTGTTATTTAATAGGTTAAGTAACATTATTAAGTCAATGTAACATGTTTTGTCATTTGTCTAAAATACAAGTTTGTTTAAAAAGGATTTAATAAAACTTGTTGTAATTAAGTTGGTTGGATGTTTTAAAAAGGGAAGCCCCTTATTGGACCCCCACCTCTCGGCCAATATGGCTGAAAATGGACCATCACATGTTGGTGGTTTTACTTAATTAATAGACAAAAATGAAACATTGATGTAGTAGCTCTCCAACTTCTCAAGAACAAAAAGAGTTTTCTCTCCCTTTTTCCCTGATTATTTTCGAACAAGAGAAGGCAGAAAAAGGGTTCAAAACTCGGCTGGAACAAGGTGTTCAAGGCTGTGAACAATTGTTGAGGATCCTAGCTTCCAAAGGTGTTTATTGGTGGCTTGGGGTATAGCTTTGAGGTCTTCTCGCTTGAAGATTCAGCCATAAAGTTCATCCTTAGCACCTCCATAAACTCGTTTCTAGTAGCTTGGAAAGGTTATCTTCTAAGCATCCTATGGTTTTCTTATTGTATGCATTTCGTATATGGATCCATGGTTTGGGTTTTGCTTATTAAAGAGTTTAAATAATCAGCATATCAACAAGTCTTAAAATTATTTATCCGCTGCGTTTTCATATAAACAAGTTTATATGGACTTTGATAAACTTGTTAAATCCCTACAATTATATTATCTATCGTCTCTTGGTGGCATGATTAATCTTCCTCCTAATCTTTTCCAAACGGAAGAATGCCTTGTCCTTCTCCTGCACCATTGTGTTGTAGTACTAGTGTTGAAGCCACACATACTCCATGGAGGAATCTCCAAACAATAGCCCCAAATGATGCTAGACCAGATTAAAAACACATAGTGAAACGAATTGAATAGCTCAACAACTTCGCATACCGATCGATAGAGTACATGAAGGTCCCATGTGGATTCTATGACGTGTACATCAAGTTATAATGAGGTGCATGCTCGAATGATAAGATGTAGACTAGTTGGAAAGTGGATATGATATTTCTTAGTTTTGGATGTTTTGACCTGCAATGATTATATTATCTAGTGCATGGTGTAAAACTTCCGAAGCATCTCTACTTCTATACTTCAATGCATACATGCAAAAAAGACTTTGAATGTTTTGATGCATCAGTCTTACATAAAACCTTACAGATGGGCACTATCTTGGGGTTTAGGGTGCATCCACATCCTATAAAATAGACATTCTATACTTTTAATGTATGGGTTAAATACATGTTCAAGATATAATTATAACTAAAGTTTCATACACAATATATCCAAAATACTATATCAAACAATCATAATTAGTCTAAGCATAAAAAACCCCTATTCATATGAATTTTAAGTTTATAATTCTAACAATACAATATGGTGTGACATGAGTGAGCAACCACTTATATCTTCCAGAATATATAGTTTTTGAAATTAAATAGTACAAATTAGAAAACATATAGAAGTAACATCAAGGATGGTGGCGACGGGAGAATCGGTCTCATCATCTCTTGGCGGCATGATAACGCTTCCTCCTAATCTTTGCCAAACGGAAGAATGCCTTGTCCTTCTCCTGCACCTTTGTGTTGTAGTAATAGTGTTGAAGCCACACATACTCCATGGAGGAATCTCCAAACAATAGCCCCAAATGATGCTAGAGCAGATTAAAAACACATAGTAGGACGAATTAGAATAGCTCAACAACTTCGCGTACGGATCGGTAGAGTACACGAAGGTCCCATGTGGATTCTATGACGTGTACATCAAGTTATAATGAGGTGCATGCTAGAATGATAAGATGTAGAATAGTTAGAAAGTGGATATGATATTTCTTAGTTTTGAATGTTTTGACCTGCAATGATTATATTATCTATCATAAATATTCAATTGTTTGAGATTATTGAATAAATGTTATTGTAAATATCCATGGTCAATTAGTTTTGTAGGAATAGATCGAAATTTAGACCATTATGAATTAAATGCTTGTTTCATTAAATGAAAGTTGAAAGAGTTGAAACCAATTTTATAGAAATCATTGAATAATTAATATAGGATATAACCTGCTTTAATACTATTTCATGGATCAGTTGATTCTATGGAAGTTTTCTTTAAAACATGAGGTGGGTTTTTGATCATGTAACATGTAACAATAAGAACATTAGTTGGGAGTTAATCAAGTTAAAATAAGGTGCATGCTAGTCAAAGGAATTTGTTCACTTACATAAGAGGTGGACATCTTCTACCCCAAAACTGATTCAATCTGATATAATTATAGACATACATGAACTAGAATTTTGAAGAGTCCCCTTAGATCTCAATCAAGAAAGAAGATAATTAAACACTATAAGATAATTAAAAATGACCAATGTCTCATGCTTAATAGGATGTCGCTTACAGAAGAATAAGTTAAGCAAAAGTACTTGGACTAATTATGAGAAGCAGACAGCTTTTAAAATGCCATACCTTAATACAGGTAGTAAGATCTAGCTAGAAGTCTAACACTATCTATATGGATGGATAATCGAGACTTTTGTAAGTGGGAATATGTTAAAACAGTATGTTCAGGTAATGACATCTAACAATATTGTTACTAAGGTAATAGCCAAGGGTTGCACCATCAGCAACTATTGTAAAAAAATATTTAAGTGTTCATAATACGAAATGATGGTGAAGTGATGTAAATTATTTTATGAAATTATTTATTCAAGTTTATTTATTTACTTGAAATAAATAAATAAATCAATTAAATACAGTGTTTTTGATAAATACAAGTTTATTTAATTATCAAAGTTATTAGTAATTATAGAGTCAAACTAATTGTAAGGCCCCATTTCCGGGAAGCCTCACAACTGGTTAATCATAGCATAAAATCATTTTAATAACCAAAGCATTGCAGCGAAATTAAATAAACATTCATTTGAATCTTGTAAATCATATTGTAGTCATATATTTGTCTTTCAAATAAAATAAAAACATAGTACATTGTCTTAAATTAAAATCAAAGATTTCATAAACAAGATTGTCATCCATTGCCATCCAAGTAGTTTCCCATCTTGTGTCATCCTCAGCATCAACATTTACCTGCCAACTATTATGTATAAAAGTCAATTTTGTTGAGTGAGTTCTATTTTTCTAATGACCACTTTATATAACAACTTTATTCTTTATATAATGACCACGCCTACATCATAATACATAACATTTCTTGCATCATAATAAGCATGTTCATTATTTTTTATTCTTTTATTATCTTTCATTCTTTCATAAACGAGATAGCATAAAGCAAGAGCTCCATGTTGATCGACAACGAATGTCGATCCTTATCGATACACATCATCATGGTAGCTAACCCCCGACAGTTGATCCACACTGCAAGGCACATAGTCCGCTCATGAATACGGATCAATCATCATACATCAGACTCACATAAGTGAAGTCTATCATAGTGCTTGTAAGACTTTTCGTCATCAAATGGGCCTAGGGTAACATTCATTAAGTTCCACTTTTTATTAATATTATCTTCCACTTTAATATATAATACATAGCTTATTAAGTACACAACATACCAAGTACAATCCATCGTAAAAACATAACCGACCCTCCGCGTGACAGCAGGGGTTCAAGGGTGGCAGCCCCTGACAGTAGGGTCCTAAGGGCAGCAGCCCCTAGTGGGGTCCAAGGGGGAACGCTTCTTATTGTGTTGTTTAAAACGTATATTAAAAAGTGATTTTTAAACATTTATATAGCATATTTTGTTATAGAAAAATCAATCTTCCTGTTAAAACCTCTTAAAATCTTGTTTTTTAAAAACTATATTTAGTATGCATAATAGTCGTAAAACATGGAAAAAAACTTATAAATAAGGGGGATCTAGAACTCACTTGGATATCATGAGTAACTTCTAAACTAAGCTTTCTAGGCTAGATCACACTACACAGCCTGCAGATAAGTTAACATTTAAACGGGTAATTTCAACCTAATTTCGTTGCCAGATAAGCAGTTTCGCTGCCAGTTTCGCCCAACTTTCGTTGAAATTACATGGTTTCGTAGCTTGAACACCCAGTTTCGTTGGATCAACGAACAGTTTCACAGAATGCATAAAAATTACGAACTAGTCGGTTTTTTACCTAAAATCGCAACTTTTTACGTCCAAACCATTAGTTTATCAACCATGAGGCTATATCTAAGCTTTTTACATGCTTTCATATGTAAAAATATGACCTTTATGTGATTCTTTGCAACTTTTTAAAACCCAAAACCCTAGAATTTGGGTTTGATCTACAGAAAGGTTTAGAGGTTGATTATTACCTGGATTTTTTGCTCCTTTCTTATTGTTTGATACTCCAAAACCCAGGTCTTCAATCTCTTCTCCAAAGAAGCTTCAAATCTAGAGTTTTATTCACTTTCTCTCTCTACTTTCTCTCTCTCAGACTTGAAGGCTAGGGTTGCAAATAGGGAAGATGGTGGCTGATTAGGTGGGTTAAGGGCTGATTATGGGTCTTTAGTCCCTTAGGTTATTATCCAATAAGGCTAGTTTAGCTCATGACCATTTCTTTTCCTTTACTAAATACCTATTAAGTAAGTCCATTATCTTTGATGACTCGTTTTGACTTTTTGGCGTATTACATAATTAATAAAAACCTACATTGTTACATAAAATTTGAGATTACATAAATAAGAGCTTAATGATTATTGAAAAGAAAAATCCAAAATAAAAAACTATAGTTTCTCTGTCCCCCCCCCCCCTCTTTCTCGATTGCTAATGGTAGTCGTTCTTGCGCCTTCTTAAGTCCTGTTGCTAGGACAATATTAGTCATTGACCACTATCATGACCTTACTGTTGTTCCCTACTCCGTTGTGAAGTGTGGATTGGATAAACCAAGTTTGTATTTTTGTCATGACACGTGAACGAGAGAAATCAAAGAAGTTTAGTTTTTTGCTAGAGAAATCAAAGAAGTTTAGTTTTTGGGTTTTCATATCACCCGATGTTTCAAATGGAATTGTTGTTCTTGTGGTGTATTTGATTTAGTTTAGCTAATTCTATCCATGATGGTATCACCCTAAACTAATTTATGGATGTGTAAGATTAAATATGTTTTGCATCTGGACGATATAGCAAATGGAATTGTTGTTCTTGTGGTATATTTGATTAGTTTAGCTAATTCTATCCGGGATGGTATTACCTTAAACTAATTTATGGATGTGTAAGATTAAATGTGTTTTGCATCTGGACTTTGAGAGGAGACCAAGAACTTTTGCCTATATTAGCTCATACAAACGCTTCTAATATATGTATATATATATGTATATGTATATGTATATATATATATATATATATTATATATATGTATATATATATATATATATATGTATATATTATATATATGTATATATATATATATATGTATATATATATATTATATGTATATATATATATGTATGTATGTATGTATGTATATATATATATGTATGTATGTATGTATATATATCTATACATATATATATATATATATATATATACATATATATATACATATGTATAGATATATATATATCTGTCAGGACCTGGTATTTGAACAAAATACCTAATGATTAACGTGTAAGCCAAACCAATAGTGCGGAATCCTATTTGATTGGCGATCCAATCAGTGAGAACGCACGTAGAATCAATAAAGTATTGAATCAAACGTTTAGAATCGATTAAGAATCAATCTACAACGTTCTATGACTTGGAGTATCAACTTGGAGGTTTCTGGACGGCTAAGGTACGTCTGGAATCGAAAATAGAATCAATTCACACGTTTTTCCACGAACCAGGTTGTATTTATAGGTTAGTATTGTTCATCCGTGCGACTGAACCATTAGTATGATTCAGTTGTGCGATTGAATCATACGGTTGATTCATCCGCACGACTGAGTGTTCAGTCGTGCGACTGAGTCATTTGTACGTAGTTATTCATGCGTATGAACTATTTAGGCTCATGGACACTTAGTCGCATGGCCATTCGGACGCATGATCACTGTTGGACGCATGGTCCAGTCGAACGCATGAGAACTTCACTTCACCAAGTTTGAGTGTATTTAACGTTATAACAATATGCATGACACTTCAAACAGTCACAAACCTAATTAACCAATTCAACATCGACTCATTAATGAAATATTAAATGTTATAAATACCAGACAATCAATATCATTTCATTAATCATTCGAACCATTACATCAGAATTAGACAAACAAGATCTATTACATCATAACATGATCTAGGGACATATATGTACCAACAAACTCCCCCTTGGACCTAGATCTCTCTAATGTCTTATTGTCTTAATTACCTCCTTAAACTTGTTGTACTTATCCTCTTTTGTAACTCCTGCATGAATCTCAAATGCAAAAAGGTCTTAAAACATTTTGGAACTGGAGGGCTTGTACTATGTCCTGCGTATCATAGAACAATGGCCACTTGTACAGAGTGTAGACATCATTTGCTGACAAGTTGGTGAGCCACATTGGGTCAAATACCCTGATGGTATCTATTTGGCCCTCTTTGTGTAGGACTATGACCGCTTCTCCTGTCCTCCAATCGTAGTACCACCACTTAAAGTGTGGAGTGAAGTCCTGTGGCATTTTCCTGAGTGGGATTCTTGACATCATGCACGGAGGACTCCACTTCAACACTATCTTTGGCTTTCCAGTAATGGCATCAACTTCAGATCTTCTGATGTATCTTGTAGGCTGTTGGGGTCTGAAGTTAACCCACCTGGTGTGGTACTCCTTTCTTAGGGCAGCCTCAAACCAGCCTGACATCTTTCTCGTGTCAGCATACAACAGCTTCAGTTTGGCCAGCTGGTTGAGCTCAAAACCTGGTAGAGTCTTTAGATCATGTGGAAATATAAAATACTCTATGCCCTTCTCCCTCTTAATTGCATAAACGTTAAGGTCATCAAAATATGCCCATGCTATAATCCTGCCTGACACCTTATAATGTTTCTGACTCTGTAGAGTTTGGTGTAGGCGTCATGTTTAGGTGCAGCTCGTTGGGCTCTAACTTCTTCAAAACATGCAGCCCACTCAGCCTTTCGGATATCAACATCATCATTTGAGGCTTGGGCTGTTTCTTCTGTCTTCTCAGACTCCTGCTCCATTTTGTCTAACACCTCAAACATATCACTGACAAAGGATTCACCCAGATTGGGGACCATATTTCCCTCATTGTCAGCATACTGAGGGTAGTGCTCTGCAGTGACATATTCTACCTCTATTTCATCAACGTCGTTGAGCTCTTTGTCACTTGTCGAGTCGCACGTTGGAGCATCCTTTACAATCTCATCGGGATTTAGCTTGAAGATCTCAGCTAGTTGCTCATTTGATAGATCATGAATATTTCCCCTCTTCAGGGGTATAACTCACCGACCTTCTGACGATCCCTTGCAGATCAAGAATCATAGTTAGCTGAGTCTTGATCTCTGAAGGGGAGCAACATCGAACTCATCCCTCTGATAGTTTGGATCTGTTTTGATATAAACATGTAGTACATCAACCATAGCTAATAATCAAAACAGAAAAGCATTAATCTTAACATAACCATTAAATACATAAGTTAATACATGATTCAAATACAAAAGTAATCAAATACATAGACATCTAATTATTACTTTTGTCTTGGATTATTGGGTCATCACTTGGTGGAGCAGAGGAGGAAGCTTGTTTGTCTTGATTCTTCTTAGACCTCCTTTCTTGACCTGAGCAGAGGTAGATGCAGCTGCATCGCCTCCTTCTTCATCATCATCCTCATTCCTCTCCTCTGTCCTCTCGTCCTCAACCCCTTATCATCCTCAATCTCATCATCATCATCTTCATCATCATCATCCCCATCATCACCATCTCCCTCTTTAATCTTCAGAGGCTCATCTTTAGATCTCTTAAGTTTGAGTATGATGGTCTTCTTAGCATTCTCCAACCCTCAATCTTCTTAGCAGATTGGACTCTATGCTCTTGGAGTTGGGCGATCTCGTGGCTCTGAGCAGCCATTTTTGTTGGGCCTGCTCCTCGATCAGCCGAGCCTGCTCCGAGATCTGGTGTGACTGCTGCTCAGCGTGAGATCTGCAAGCTATCGGATCTGTGCAGTCTTCTCTTCATCAGCAGCTAACAGTCGCATCACCATATGTTTAGCGCTGAAAGCTGGTCCTCTACCCCAAATGAGGTAATGAGATCCATATACATGTGTGGGATGAGATGAGGGTCCTGCTTGGTGGCTAGTAGTGGTGGTGGTGGTTGTGGTGAAAATGGGGTGGGTCTGTGAGATAGTGGAGGTGTGTTAGGAGTGAATGATATGGTGGTGGTTGGCATATGTTCAGTGTTGGGAGGGTGTGGTGGTGGTTGTTGTGGTGGCTGTGGTGGTGGATGTGTGCTGTAGAAAGGGTAGTGTGTGATGGTAGATGTAATGGATGTGGTGGAGAGGAAGGTCAGTCTTCTCCTCTCTCTTTTGGCCGTGGCTGAGCCATCCGTTTCTTCCTCATCCAGTCGAGGTGGATGCTCCCCCTAGAACACGGCTAGTAGACTCAGGAGCATAGCTCGAATCCCTGGGGCGTTCACCAACCGCCCGGAGTCCATACTCTGTGGGAACAACTTTCTTCCCCACAGTCCTAGTCAATGGCTCCTCGTCTGACTCTTCTTCCTCCTCACCAGGTATAAAGTCCTGGTGGAACCCGGCTGACTCAGCTATGTCCCCTCCCATGGGGCAGATATGGAGGTATAATGTCTGTAGTGCGCCCCTTGGTGGATGGGCATGTCATCTCCAGCACCCCACCGTCATCATCATCAGAGTCATCGGCGGGTAGAGCAATCTGCTCACATCAGAATCACTATCCGTGGCGCCACTTCCTCCAAGCTGGCACCACATAGTTTTCACAGGCCGATGCCCAAACAATCTCCTGACAGGGTTTCACCTGCTTCCCTTGTATACCTTCATCCGGCCCAAGGTGTATAATCCATCACCTCAACCACTACAGCTCATCTTCTCCTTGGCAGGGAGGGAGCTTCTGGTCTATGATCATTTGCATAATCGGGGGGTACATGCAGAAGCCCTCCTTCCCTTTTTCCCCTCAATGTTCTCCACCAAGTAGGTGAAGATCATCCTGGAGAAGCTGAACGGATGGTTCAGCACCAACGCAACAAAAGCGTTCTGGATCTGGTCAGACAACTCATCAAAGCCTCCCTTTCTGGATGCTATGCATTTCAGCAATATGTGAGCAAGGTCTTGAGCTGGGGACAGAGTTGCTCTTGTTGAGCACCCCCAGCATTGATGTCCCCAACGTACTTGGCTCGAAGAAAACATCCTCTAACAATAAGGGGGTGTATGTAGTGGGACATCAGCATCGTCCCCCAACTGTAACATGGTCCTTAGATCCTCCTCTGTGATAGCTATAGCCTCTCCAAAGATATACTCTGATACAGTGAGGCTCAAGAGGTCGATCAACAACCG